>SJYX01014377.1:81161-156844 GCA_006410675.1 Oreotragus oreotragus
TTTTCCCCAACCAGAAAAAAAAAAAAAAACTCTTAAAAGTTTAACATAGCTAAGGAAAAATGGAGAAAACATAATGCAATTTGTACACTCTTCACAAGCTGAATAGGAGCCAACACCTGAGCCAAGAGCAGAACAGACCCTCCCTCAGAAGCTCCTCTCTGGCCCCCCTGGTCCCTAACCCCCCAGCCCTGGTCACCGCCATCCCATATTCCATCACTATAGGTGATTCTGCCGGTTTCTGAACTTCATATACATGGAGTCATTCACCGTATGTCTAGCTTCAGTAGCATGTTTCAGATTGTTCCCTTTTCTGGGAGTTCATTCGTGCTCACCACTGTAGGGCCTCCACTGTGTGAATATCCTTTCTACTGGGGGGTGGCCATTTGGGTAAGATCCGGGTTTTGACTATTCTAAAGAGTGCCACCATGACCATTCACATGCATGTCTCCTGGTGATCAAATGGGTACATTTCTCTTGGGTATATACCTTGGAAAGGAATTGCTGGGTCATCCGGTGGTCCGTGTTCAGCTTCAGTAGATGTTGCCCAAGAACTTTGCCAAGTGGTTGTACCAGTCTACCATCCTCCAGCAAAGCATGAGGGTTTTAGATGGTTCACACCCATGCCTGTGTTAGTGACATCTATCTTCTGTGGAGGCATCATACTGTGCTTTGGGATTTCCTGGTGGCTCAGTTGGCAAACAGTCAGCCTGGCAATGCAGGACATGTGGGTTCAGTCCCTGGGTTGGGAAGATCCCTTGGAGAAGGAAATGGCAACCCACTCTGGTATTCTTGCCTGGAGAACCCCTGTGGACAGAGGAGCCTGGTGGGCTATAGTCTACGGGGTTGCAAAGAGGTAGACACAACTGAGCAGGCATCTATGCAAACATACTGTTTTGTTTTTTAATTATTTATTTAGGCTGTGCTAGGTCTGAGTTTCAACTTACAGGATCTTCATTGTGGCATGCAGACTTCTTAGTTGCATGCAGGATCTAAAATAAGACCAGGGCTCGAACCCAGGCCCCCTGCATTGGGAGCTTGGAGTCTTAGCCCCTGGACCATCAGTGAAGTCGCAAACTGTGGTTTTAATTTGCATTTCCCTGATGACCAGTGAAGCTGAGCTCCTGTAACTATACTTACTTAGTCTGAATTTTTTTTTTTTAACCTGGACTCTAGGCCTGAATTCCCAGCTGTCTGTGTATCTCCATTTACACCAGCAGGTCTCTGCTTGATGGATTTGTGTTGACTGTTGTATCTGTGTGGAGTGGTTCACTCACGTGTTTCCATGATGAACTCTTGCCTCCTTCCAGTCTTTTCTTAAATGTCACTCTCTCAGCAGAGCTGACCCTAAGGTTCCTCTTTAAAATCTCTCTCCAGGACCTGCCTGGAGATTCTCCATACCCTTCCCTTGGCCTTTTTTTTTTTTTCATTACCCCATAGACCTAATTTATGCTTGCTGATGATTATTCCTGTATTGTTGATGTTCTGTGGAACACCAGCTCTGTGAAGGCAGCTCACTCGTGCAACCAGATGCCTACACCAGTGCCGGACAAACAGCAAGGGCTGCACAGACGAGCCTTGTTGTTGCAAGGAGAAGTCAGTTCTGACTCCATCTTGGAACTGTTTGACTTGCTTTCCATTGCTTTTCTTGTTATAATCGTACATAATGGCCTCCCTCAGAGAACCCTGCCCCTCTGCCTGACTGTTAAAGTGCCTTTGTTGAGAACCCTATCCACCTGTGGATGGCAGGAAGGAAGAAATTAACACATCCTCCTGCCCTAGGCTTGCCATTCTAGGAGACTCTTGGCAAGATGGATGGCCTTTTTACTTTGTTTCCTCACTGCCCCCCGCCCCCATCTCAGATCCATAAAAGAAACTGGCATCCAAACCCTGGTAGGAAGATTATTTTGAAATATTAGCCTGCCGTCTTCTCAGGCAGTAGCCTTACCTCTGTCACGGATGCTATCATGCAGTGGCAGAGTGAGCTTGGACTTGGTAACTATGCGAAGATCTGGGGTTGAAAGTGTTCTAGGCACAAGAGACAGTAGATTCACAGACCCCACTACGGAGACAAAGTGGCCGCGCTGGCGGGGCAGACGAGGCCCACGTGGCTGAGCACAGAGAATGCAGGAAGAACAACTTGGTTGAGTCTGAGCACAGGAGTCGAAACCAGGCCGCTGCTCTTCTCATATCATCCTCTTTCTCCAGGGAGCTTAAAGGTCCTGTATCATATATTTAGGGTTTTTTTTTTTTTTTTTTTTAACATATATTTTCACTGTAATTTACTATTTTTTTTAATTGAAGTATAGTTGATTTACAGTGTTGCACTAGTTTCAGCGTACAGCACAGTGATCTAGTTATATATATATATATATGTATCTGAAGGAGGAAGCAGGACAGGCTCTATCTTGAAAGCAGGACTCCATCTTGGGCTGGACTGTGGAGTTTGAGCTAAATGCCCAGTATCTATGGAAACGACATACCAACTGGAAAACCAGCCCCCACCCCCCAGCCCCCCCAAGGAAGAGCCCCAGGCTCTCCATCGCCTAAAAAAATACCCTAATTATCTGTGTCACCGAATAGAATCATACATTCTATTATGCTTATTGGGGTATGACCACAGGTCTATTGATAATTGTCCACTGAATCTGAGTGAACTCCGGGAGTTGGTGATGGACAGGGAGGCCTGGTGTGCTGCGATTCATGGGGTCGCAAAGAGTCGGACACGACTGAGTGACTGAACTGAACCTCCTAGGCTTAAGGCATATAAATCACGGGTTAACTTTGATTGTCAGAGATTTTGGGGAGGTGAGTTTGTGCACGTACACTTAGGGTATATAAGGTTTTCACAAAAATGGGTCAGGGTCCTTGCCTAAGAGGAGACTCTGCCTTGGGCCTGCCAGAGTAATAAACTGCACTCCACTATCTGCATTGTCCTTCTGAGTGAGTTTGTTTCCTGGAACACGTGGCTACAACGTATCGATATATATGTATGTGTGTGCCTATATTCTTTTTCAGACTCTTTTCCATTATAGGTTATTACAAGCCATTGACTATAGTTCCCTATGCTATACAGTAGGTCCTTGTTGGTTACCTATTTTATATATAGTAGTGTGTATCTGTTAATCCCAAACATCTACTTTATTTTTAAAGTTAAATTAATTGTGCTACGGTACCCTGGAGGAGGGCATGGCATCCCACTCCGGTATTCTTCCCTGGAGGATCCCCATGGACAGAGGAGCCTGGCAAGCTACAGTCCATGGGTCGCAAAGAGTCAGACATGCTTTGCACAGCACCCACATGACGGGGCTTCCCTGGTGGCTCAGATGGTAAAGAATTTGCCTGCAATGCAAGAGATCTGGGTTCAGTCGCTGGGTTAGGAAGATCCCCTGGAGAAAGGAATGGCAACCCACTCCAGTATTCTTTCCTGGAGAATTCCATGGACAGAGGAGCCTGGCAGGCCCCAGTCCATGGGGTCACAAAGAGTTGGACATGACTGAGCGACTAAAACTTTCACACATAATATAAAATACACCATCTTGACTTTTTAATTATTAGTATACATGGTAGTTAGGTAAACCCACAGTATTGTGTGACCCATCTACAGGACAGTTTTATTTTGCAAAACTGAAACTCCCATCAAAAATAACCCTTTCCTCCCTTCCCCAGTCCCTGGGAGCCAGCATCTATTTATACTTTCTGTCTCCTTGAATGTGACAATCTAGATATCTTATTATTTCATTTGTGGCTTGCTCTACAAAAAATATATGCTTTATAATTTTTACCTTTAGTCTTCATTTCTTTTTAACCTGGTTCAGGTGAAATATAAATACAAAAAAAAAAAAAAACAACAACAAAAACTTGTCCATGGTTCACAAACCAGTGTTTATTTTTCTCTGTCATTGTAGGCTTTGTAGGAATGTCCTGATGAAAAGTACATAATCTCTCAAAACCCAGAATTTACATTTACCCTTTTTAAAAGAAAACATTGTTTAATTATACAGTGAATTGAATCAATTTAGGTCTTGTTCAGCAGAGTTTTTTTAAGAAGTAGTTATTGTACACACAGGAAATGATGTAGGAATTTGACTTGTGTGGTTTTCTACAAGTTTGTGTGATCAATAACATAAATGCTTTCTGGCTTGTCATCTTACTGTTTATCTCAAAGTACCCATCTGACCTTAACTGAAGTCCAGCAACCGCCTCCAGCCACAGGCCTCACTGCCCCTGCCAATAGGAGCTTAATGTTGGGGGAGGAAGGATATACCCAAGGAAGGGGCTTCTGAATCAGCCCCGGCCTCTGGGAGAGTAGGTGTCTGATCAGCTCTACGTCACTCCTTTGTGGTTGTCCAGTTGCTCAGTCATGTCCGACTCTTTGTGACCCCACGAACTGCAGCACGCCAGCCTTCCTCGTCCTTCACTCTCTCCCGGAGTTTGCTCAGACTCATGTCTATTGAGCTGGTGATGCCATCCAACCATCTTATCCTCTATTGTCCCCTTCTCCTGCTTTCAATCTTTCCCAGCATCAGGGTCTTTTCTGGTGAGTTGGCTCTGCATCAAAGAGGTGGCCAAAGTATTGGAGCTTCAGCCTCAGTCCTTCCAATGAATGTTCAGGGTTGATTTCCTTTAGGATTGACTGGTTTGATCTCCTTCCTGTCCAAGGGACTCTCAAGAGTCTTATCCAGCACCACAGTTTGAAACATTGGTTCTTCAGTGCTCAACCTTCTTTTTGGTCTGCCTCTCACAACTGTACATGGCTACTGGAAAAACCATAGCTTTCACTAGACAGACCTTTTTCGGCAAGGTGATCTCTCTGCTTTTTAATATGCTAAGTTTGATGTAGCTTTCCTTCCAAGGAACAAGCACCTTTTAATTTCATGGCGGCAGTCACCATTCGCAGTAATTTTTGGCACTCAAGAAAATAAGATCTGTCACTGTTCCCACTTTTTCCGTTTGCCATGCAGTGATAAGACCAGATGCCATGATCTTAGTATTTTAAATGCTGAGTTTTAAACCAGCTTTTTCACTCTCCTCTTTCACTCTCATCAAGAAGCTCTTTAATTCCTCTTCACTTTCTGCCATTAGACTGGTATCATGTAGTGACTTTTTATTTCTTCCTACACAATTTTCTGTATCCGCCCCCCAAAAAGTACATATACTTTGTTAATCAGAAAAATCCAATAATCATCTTTAAAAGGTGATTCCAACACTGTAAGGCTGAATTCGGACAAAGTTGTAGATTCATATTATCAAGTCTAGACCTTAATCGGAGAATTCCTCTGTGCGTGTCCTTTGGCAAAGCACTAAGCTGTCGGTCCCAGTATTCTCACCTGACATAAAGATAATAACCTCTTTTCACAGGGCAGTTGTGAGGGCGGGATGGGACAGTGGCTGTGAGCCCACTAGTTTCGTGAGATATTTCTCTGAATCCCTTGAAATAAGGTCCTCTGGTCAAACCAAAAGTGTCCTCTTATTGCAGGACTTATCAGAGCCTTTAAGGTGATATTGAGCATGGTGCCTTCCCAAGTGGGTGGGGGGTAAAGTATTAAGGTTTCTCCCTTTTTAAGTGTACACAGAGAACAGGGCTAGTGCTCCACAGCTGACGCTGAAGGAAATTCTGAGCTAAGGTAGTGAAAAGAGTTTGTTTACAATTTAAATAAAAACAAATGTCAGAAAACTGTAAGGCTTATTCCTCTGAGTGTCAAAGAATAGAAGATGGCTCATGCTATTGAGATGTGGGGAGGAGACATTCAGTCCTCTCTGTCCCCTTCCTGGGGCGGGGGGAGACCCTGTCCACCTGCTCCGCCTGCCATTGCCACACCAGCCTGCAGCAGAGCCTGATAAATATTTGAGAGCTGGGCGCCTGAAGCATGGTTTTCACCTCCTTGTGTTGTAGCCACACGATAATGGAGTGCAGTTTATCACACGGGTGGGCCCAAGGCAGAGTCTCCTCTTAGGCAAGGACCCCGACCAGTTTTTGTGAAGACCTTATATGCCCTAACTGTACCTGTACAAACCCACCTCCCCAGATTCCCTGACAATCAAAGTTAACCTGTGATTCATATGCCTTAAGTCTAGGTAGTTAACAGTGAACAATTATCAATAGGCCTGTGGTCATACGCAATAAGCATAATGGAATGTATGATTCTATTCGGTGACACACATAATTAAGGTATTCTTTTAGGTGATGGAGAGCGCTGGGGCTCTTCATTGCAGGGGTGGGTGGGGTGGGGGGTCTGGTTTTCCAGTTGGTATGTCGTTTTCATAGATACTAGGCATATAGCTCCAACTCCACAGTCCCACCCAAGATGGAGTTCTGGTTTCAAGATAGAGCCTGTTCTGTTTCCTCCTTCACTTGATCAAGGCCAGTGACTGCCACTCTCTCCATCCTGT
This sequence comes from Oreotragus oreotragus, assembly GCA_006410675.1. Taxonomy (NCBI): domain Eukaryota; kingdom Metazoa; phylum Chordata; class Mammalia; order Artiodactyla; family Bovidae; genus Oreotragus; species Oreotragus oreotragus. Next base: position 87,552 of record SJYX01014377.1, read on the forward strand.
TTTCTTCACCTTGATCCCCACGGAGGCCAGTCCCTTCTAACCCCTCCCCACCCACACCCATCTCCCTTAGCCTGTGCCCCAGACTTCCCAACGCAGCAGGACCAGCCCAAGCCCTGCCCCTCACCGGAAGTTTCCTCCGCCTTCCTCTTCTCTCATTGGCTCTTGTGCTCAGGGATTGCCCCACCCCCTCAGGTCCCTGAACAAAGTACTGTAGGGTTTTTTGAGCTCACGGAGGTCAGAATTCATATGTTATACTCTTGTGTGTCACTCCTCCAGCATCTAAGCCAGCATCAGCCTCAGGGCAGGTGGTAGGTCAGCAGTTACTAACTGATGACCTGACAGTCAGCTTAAAGTTGCCAAAAACACTGGACCCCGAGGCAGGACACTCGACCTTGCCTCCACCTCCCAAGCGCTGTGGGTGTGGACAAATCTCCCAGCCTCTTCAAATCTTACAGATTCCTCATCTGTCAGGCTGGGTTATTACTCCCTGGCCTTCCTGTCTGCAAGGGTTACTACAAGGGAGAAGAATGTTGAAAACTCAAAGCAGTTCGCAAGTGTTAGCCATTGTTGTCATTTTTCAGGGTTGATAGCTCCTAACAGATGGAGTATCCATCATGATGTGGTTCTCTCTCTGGTGTCCAGCTGCTGACAGCTGGCGCGGAGTCCCGAGACAGTGGGAGCAAGGGCCTCCGCCTCATGGAGCTCCGTTCTCAGCATCCAGCATGGACTCCTCCCAACCATCTGCTTCGTCCCCTTGTGTTCGGCTCATGTTCATTCATTTCCCAGAAGGTGTGGGGATGATGGATTACAGGAGACAGCTCAAGTTTTGTGACACTGGTCCAGGGTTTTAGGCACTGAAGGCCATGGGTGCCTCTCCCCATCATGTGCTTAGGCCAGAGACCCGAGAGTAGGGCTTGCCCGGACCTCCTTGTCAATAGCCCGGGGGACCCAGCATGGGTCACATAGTGAGGGACTTGAAGAGGATCTGTCTTGGAGCTGAGATGATGTAAATTTTGTTTGGGAATTGAGTGATGAAGTAATTTTAATGTGAGCAGTTTGTAATGGGGAGCCAAACATGTTCATTCAAGTGAATCATAAGGAAATTCTCAAAAGAGGGTGAAAATTGGGGCCAAAACTCAGAAGAAGAGACTTAGTGGGATAAATGTAAACCAGATAGCAGTGCTGGGGAAACTCATCTGTTTACATACAGGATATGGGGTAGCAAGCCTCTCAGGAACACATAAGGAAAAAACATAAGCTTTTAAATGACTTCGAGGTTGATGTAAGCCAGCAGGGGTTGAAAGAAACAGATATTCAGCTATTTCAAAACTTAGGTTACATCCACGGAAGTCTGGTGAGCTGAAAAAGGGAGGTGCCAGCACCTGCGTTCTACATCAGTGAGCTCACACCTGGTGAAGCACGCTCAGTTCTAAGGTGCCTCTTACTGAAAGAGTAGGTTGCAGCTTAGAGGGTGCCCACAGGGGTGACTAGGATGGAGGAGGGTCTAGAAACCAACAGGAAAGAGAAGTTTTAAGCCCAGAGCAGAAATCACTCAAGGGGATGTGTTTTCTGCTGGCAGATACATGAAGAGCTGTCATGGGGAGCAGTGTTTGTTTTAAATAATCCAAGGAGGGGGTGCAGATTTCTGTTCAATATATAGAAGCTCTGGGTTTCCCAGGTGGCACTAGTGATAACGAAGCCCCCTGCCAATGGAGGAGACGAAAGAGACACAGGTTCAGTCCCTGGAACGGGAGGATCCACTGGAGAAGGAAATGGCAGCCCACTCCAGTATTCTTGCCAGAAGAATCCCATGGACAGAGGAGCCTGTCCATAGGGTCACAAAAAGTCAGACACAACCGGGTGACTTAACACGCATGCGCCACAGTGCTGCGTAAGTTTAGGTTTTTATAGATACTCTTATTCGTAACAGCTGTTTGGATCTTGGTGTTCTGGCTTGTGATGGAAACTTCACATTGTTTAATCAGAGCCTGGGTAACCTGTGCTTAATGGAAGTACCACACAGGGGTAACCTACGCCAGGCAACTGTTTGGGGCCGGTGACCTCCGACATCTCTCCCAAGTCGATGAGCACCTTTACATGAAAAATTTCTCTGCCTTGTTAAAAAGTAACTTACACTGATTTTTTCTGCCTAGATTGCTTTGGCTGGGGGAAGGAAAGAACATTCCATGCATGCTTTTCATATTAAGAACTAAGAACAGGAAACATTATCTTCAATAAATATAATAAGTAATAATAATAAAGATATTTTGGCTGCATATTATGCCAGAAAGAGAGAAAAGGAGAAAAAAGGGGGGAAAGTTGAAAAGAAATTGAGAAAGAATGAGGGAGGTGAAAGAGAGGAAAATGAGTCACATAAATGGAAAAAAGGAAGGGGAGGGAGAGAAAAGTGAGAGGAAGGGAAAGAGTGAAGGAATCAGAACATCAAGTGACAGAATATACTTCTTTTTTGTCCCCCTTCCTGAAGCACTGGATACATACCATAGCTCATGCAAAATAGAGGTTTTCTTTAATTTAGATTTTACATTTATCAAAGGTATGCATGCTTTTCATTTTTTATGCAAGCATTTTATATAGTTTTTTAATAATCAAATAGTTCTATAGCTTTATTATAAAATCAACAGATCCCTAAATGCTCAAACCCCAATCCTAATTCCCATAGGCACCCATTTCAGCTTTTACAGTTGTTTGTTATACTTCTTTCCACCTTTCTGAATAACACAGTTATACTGCTATTTCTTGATTTTTGTTTGTTTTATGCATTATCCATTCCCACTATGGAGAGAAGAATTAGCTTTCTTTACCTCCCACATCAAATATTTCTTCCCCTGCTCTCCTAGTAGAGCTGTCTCATGCTTTTTTTTTTAGTATTATTTTCAGTTTAATTTGACTACGTAAATCAGTTCTGTTTACAGCCAAGTCATGCAATATATATTATTTCTTAATTTTCTTCTACAACATTTGATTTTTCCCAGAGTGAATCATTATCTTATTTTTCTGATTCTGTAGTTTTCTATTTATCTATCATGAATTCTGCTCTAATCTCCAGCCTCCCCCACATCATTTGCATTCATCTCTTCTAGATAGAGTCACATACATAAGATATTCTACCAGTTCATATTCCTGTAGATCTCCCCCCAAGCTTTTTGATTGGCTTCATGTGGACCAGTTGCTCTCTACACCTGCTGCTGCTGTTTAATCCCTAAGTCATGTCTGACTCCATGGACTGTCGCCCGCCAGGCTCCTCTGTCCACTGGATTTCCCAGGGAAGAGTACTGCAGTGGGTTTCCACTTCTTTCTCCAGGGGATCCTCCAGACCCAGGGATCAAACCTGCGTCTGAACCTATGACCTTCTTTCTTTCATCTTTAGAAATGTTTGAAACTTTCTCTGTCCCCAATACTTTGAAATTTTACAGATATGAATGTTGATGTGGGCCAGTTTGTATCCGTTGTTCCAGGCACAAAATGAGACCTTTCAGTCTGAAATCTCAGGTTCTACATTTTTCGGAAAGTTTCTTAAATTATGCCCTTCACAATTTCCTTCCCTCCCAGCCCCCACCCTCCCCTTTTCTCTTTCAAAACTCTTCTTATTCAGTTGTACTTTCAGTGGCTCTTTACCACTGAGCCGCCTGGGAAGCATCTCTACACCTAGTTCACGGATATTATCCAGAGATTTTCCTTCACTGTAATCCTGGTGCTTCTCCTTGATTCGTTCCTAGGTTGGAACTTCTTCTTTCTTACTATCCTGCTTTTCTCTTCCTTGTTTGGTGGCGCACATTTATGGCAGAATACTTCTATGGAGACTTTGCATGGCTGAAAATATCTTTACTTTTACCTTCACCCTTGACTAATAGTTTGGGCATAAAATTCCCATTTTATATCCAAGTTGAGATATTTTCTCCTCCAAATGTTTACGACATTCTACCATTGTTAGCTTCCAATATTATGACATTCAAAGCCATTCTTATCCCTGATCCTTACCTATGACCTTCTTTCTTTCCTCTTTAGAAATGTTTGAAACTTTCTCTGTCCCCAGTACTTTGAAATTTTACAAATATGAATGTTGATGTGGGCCAGTTTGTACCCATTGTTCCAGGCACAAAATGAGACCTTTCAGTCTGAAATCTCAGGTTCTACATTTTTTGGAAAGTTTCTTGAATTATTCTCTTCACAATTTCCTTCCCTCCCAGCCCCCTCCCCCTTTTCTCTTTCAAAACTCTTCTTATTCAGTTGTTGTACTATCTGGACAAATTCTCTAATTTTCCTAGCTTTTAATTCCCAGGTTCCATCTTCTCATTTTTTTGGTCCTACTTTTGGGGATATTTCCTTGAATTTATCTTGCAAATGTCCTTTATAACTTTAAAAAATTTCCGCTAGCAAATTTTTTATTTTTCCAGGAGTTTCTTACTCTGTGATACATTTTTATCATAGAACTTTCTTTTTACATCTGTGCAGTCTCTTTACATGTCTCCCTAAAGATATTATGATGGCTTCTAAGAAATATTTTCTTCTCCTTGTAATTGTCTCTCTTGCCTCTGAGCTGCTTATATTCTGTTTGTTTTGTCTTATTCTCTTATGTGAGAGATTGTTCTGTTCTCTAAAGTCTTGATTATCTCCTATTTAGGAGTGGAGGACTGAAAAAGTTATTCGAAAGAATGGGTCAGCTCAAGATTTCACTGTAGAGTGATCTGGATGGACTATTTCACAAGTGAACCCCCAATATTTGTCTTTAAGATTTTTTTTTCATGTTGTTTGATCATCTTCAGCCTTTGAGACTCTCCTCTGAGAGTCTAAGACTGGCAGTCAATTTTCTGGGAGCTGAAGGGAAAAGAGGGCTGGCAACTGGGCACCAGCATCCTGCTGTGCACTTGATGTGTTTTCAGTATGATATCAATATGATATATTCAGGCTTGATGTTTCTCAGTCTAGAAACTTCCCAGTGACCAGCCTACAGTTCTCTACTGGGGAGAGGAGGAAACAATTACTCCGAGTGTGGAGTCAGTGAAGCTCTTTGGGCATTGAAATGCGTGTTGTTGTTCAGTCGCTCAGTCGTGTCCAGCTCTTTGTGACCCGTAGACTACAGCACGCCAGGCTTCCCTGTCCTTCACTATCTCCCAGAGTTTGCTCAGACTTATGTCCATGGAGTCAGTGATGCCATCCAACCATCTTATCCTCTATTGTCCCCTTCTCCTCCTGCCCTCAATCTTTCCCATCATCAGGGTCTTTTCCAGTGACCCACAATGTGATGGTATTAGGAAGTGGGGTCTTTGAGAGGGGACTTGGTGGTAGGAGTGGGGCCCATGTTCTTTTTATTAATTACTGAAGTATAGTTGATTTACACAGTTGTATTCATACTGCTGCTGCTGCTAAGTCGCTTCAGTCGTGTCCAACTCTGTGTGACCCCATAGACTGCAGCCCACCAGGCTCCCCCATCCCTGGGATTCTCCAGGCAAGAACACTGGAGTGCGTTGCCATTTCCTTCTCCAATGCATGAAAGTGAAAAGTGAAAGTGAAGTCGCTCAGTCATGTCCGACCCTCAGCAACCCCGTGGACTGCAGCCTACCAGGCTCCTCCATCCATGGGATTTTCCAGGCAAGAGTACTGGAGTAGGGTGCATTGCCTTCTCCATGTATTCATGCTAATTTCTGCTATACAGCACTGTGACTCAGTTATATATATTGTTTTTCATACTGTTTTCCATTATGGCTTATCACAGGATATTGAATATAATTCCCTGTGCTATACAATAGGACTTTTTAGTTTATCCATCCTATATGTAACAGCTTGCATCTGCTAATTCCAAACTCCCAGTCCATCCCTCTCCCTCCCCATTGGAACCACAAGTCTGTTCTCTGTATCTGTGAGTCTGTTCTGTTTTGTAGATAAATTCATTTGTATGATATTTTAGATTCCACATATAAGTGATATCATATGGTCTTATTTGTCTTTCTCTTCCTGACTTTTGTTGTTGTTATTGAGTTGCTAAGTTGTGTCTGACTCTTTGTGACCCCATGAACTACAGCATGCCAGGCTTCCTTGTTATTCACTATCTCCCTATGTTTTCTCAAACTCATGTTCATTGAGTCAGTGATCCAGCCATTCACTGAGTCAGTCATCCAGCCATCTCATCCTAGTCACCCCCTTCTCGTCTTGCCCTCATTCTTTCCCAGTATCTTACTTTTACTTGGTACAACAGTTTCTGCATTCATCTGTGTTGCTGCAAGTAGCGTTATTTCATACACTCGTGTATAGGTACCACATATTTACCCATTCATCTGTCTGACTCTTTGTGACCCCATGAACTGCAGCATGCCAGGCTTCCTTGTTATTCACTATCTCCCTATGTTTTCTCAAACTCATGTTCATTGAGTCAGTGATCCAGCCATTCACTGAGTCAGTCATCCAGCCATCTCATCCTAGTCACCCCCTTCTCGTCTTGCCCTCATTCTTTCCCAGTATCTTACTTTTACTTGGTACAACAGTTTCTGCATTCATCTGTGTTGCTGCAAGTAGCGTTATTTCATACACTCGTGTATAGGTACCACATATTTACCCATTCATCCTCTGAGGGACCTTTCAGTAGCTTCCATGTCTTGGCTATTGTGAATAGTGCTTCCATGGACACAGGGGTGCATGCATCTTTTTGAATTATAGTTTTGTCCAGGTATATGCCCAGGAATGGGATTGCTGGCTCACATGGCAACTCTGTTTTCAGTTTTTTTAAGGATGCTTCATTACTCTTTTCCATAATGACTGCACCCATTTACATTTGCGAGTGGAGCCCTTGTGAATAGGATTAGTGTCCTCATGAAAGAGGCCTCAGAGAGCTCCCTTTTCCCTTCTGCCATGTGAGGGCACGGGGAAGAGGCCCCGGCTGGGAACCAGGAAGTGGGTTCTCACCAGACACTGAATCTGCCAGTGCCTTGATTTGGACTCCACAGTCTCTAGATCTATGAGAAGTAAATTTCTGTCGTTTGTAAGCCGCCCAGCCTGTGGTATTATTATAGCGGTCCAAATGGACGAGGACACCAAGCACAAGCTTCTGTCCCCACTGAAGTCCCATAACTCTTTGGACCTCTCTTTAGGTTTGGTTTGGTTTATTGCATCTTCACATGATTACAAGCTTCCTTGAGGAGGGATCGATTCTTAGGCATGGGAACCCTTCAGACTTAGTAGGTAGGCAGTATTTGTTGATGCAGTCCAAGCACATGTTGGAAAAGAATTTCCAGACAAAAAGCATTTCAGAAGGGAGTGACTTTATCAAAAACAAAGAACAGACATAACGTGGGCACGCCAACCTCCCGACAGACCAGGAAGGTTCAACAGTTTTCATGGGTTAGTAGCCAAATGTATAGCCTCAAGATGAAGAAAAATCCTGCTGGAAGGTTGGCATTAGGTAATTGGTTGGGGTGCTATAGGCTGATTACCAGGAGAGGGAATTTTTGCCTAATTTGGGCTCAAGAACCTGGCTAGTGATGATCACAGGGGCTCTTACTGGCAATGGTTACAAAGGGGCTAAGTCAGCTTTGGAGGTGACCTTTGTTCTGGGCTCTGCCTGTGGCCTTGGGGCAGGACTCAACGGTACTGTGCATTCGTGGAGAAGAGCTAGTGAAGAGCATGTGTTGGGAGCATGGAGGCAGCCAGTCTCAGATCTTATCAAGGATGCACCAGTCCTCTCTGGGTTCTGGGAAGACTGGTCCATTGTCGTGAGCTGAACCGTGTCCCCTTCAGTTTCACGTGTTGAAACTCTAACCTCCCCATACCACTCACTCAGAATGTGACCGTGTTTTTAAAGACATAGTTGGGTTAAAATGAGGCTCTAATCCAGTCTGACCAGTGTCCTTGTAAAAAGAGGAAACTCAACAATATTATGTTGGCCTCTGCCACACATCAATATTGTAAAGCAATTGTTCTCCAATAATTTTATTTTGTTCTATAAATATATATTTAAAAAATCCTATGAACAACCACCTCAACACAGCCAGTGTAGAATATTAGCTTCTGAAGGTGGATGCTCAGATTATGCCAGATACAGGGAGAACAACTGAATAGAGGAATGGGAATGGAGTCATTTCCCTTTTAATTTAAGGGAGTCCACATTCGTCATTTTGGCATAGTCAATAAAGCAGAAATAGATGTTTTTCTGGAACTCTCTTGCTTTTTCCATGATCCAACGGATGTTGGCAATTTGATCTCTGGTTCCTCTGCCTGTTCTAAAACCAGCTTGAACATCAGGGAGTTCATGGTTCACATATTGCTGAAGCCTGGCTTGGAGAATTTTGAGCATTACTTTACTAGCGTGTGAGATGAGTGCAATTGTGCGGTAGTTTGAGCATTCTTTGGCATTGCCTTTCTTTGGAATTGGAATGAAAACTGACCTTTTCCAGTCCTGTGGCCACTGCTGAGTTTTCCAAATTTGCTGGCATATTGAGTGCAGCACTTTCACAGCATCATCTTCCAGAATTTGAAACAGCTCAACTGGAATTCCATCACCTCCACTAGCTTTGTTCTTAGTGATGCTTTCTAAGGCCCACTTGACTTCACATTCCAAGATGTCTGGCTCTAGATTAGTGATCACATCCTCATGATTATCTGGGTCGTGAAGATCTTTTCTGTACAGTTCTTCTGTGTATTCTTGCCACCTCTTCTTAATATCTTCTGCTTCTGTTAGGTCCATACCATTTCTATCCTTTATCGAGCCCATCTTTGCATGAAATGTTCCCTTGGTATCTCCNCTTAGTGATGCTTTCTAAGGCCCACTTGACTTCACATTCCAAGATGTCTGGCTCTAGATTAGTGATCACATCCTCATGATTATCTGGGTCGTGAAGATCTTTTCTGTACAGTTACTCATATATATATAGGGATAAATGATCACACTGAATAAATGACAAAGCAGTAACTGATCAACTTCCTGGTATCAGCGATGTTCTGTCTGGGGCTCTGAGGACACCAGAGCTCAAAGTCCATCTCCAGTTAAATAGTGATCCAGGGAAAATTTAAGAATGTGCCCCAATGTGTGATATAGAGCCAGGAGCCAGGACTGTTCAGATGATGCTATCAGTTCTGGGGATTACAGCGACTCCCAGGCTACTGACGCCCAAGATCTCTGCTCACTGGAGGATGTGGGGAAGGATAAGTTGCCAGATACACTCTTTTACCAAATCAAGGACACTTCAAATGAAAGGAACTCCACCCTCAAAATACAGTTTCCATCAGGAGCTAGATAGCAATGAGGGATTCCCTGGAGAAAATTTCAAGACTCTCGAGGGGTGGGTGTAAAAGTCACCTTTCCCCATATCCGAAATCCTTAAAAATCAGACAGATTACCTTATCTGCTGGACAGTTAAAACTTGATCTTTCCCTGCCCAGGGAATAATAACATTACACAATGACTGACTCAGACCTAATGCTTTACAGTTTAAAACCACTTTCACATCCATTATCTGTTTCAGACCGCACAGGGGCGCACAGCCAGAATTTTTATTATCGTTTTAAAGATAAGGAAACTGAGGCCTGAAGAATAACTTGCCCTGGAGGCAAAAGCCTTTCTGCCTGAGATAGGAGCTTGATGTGGGGGTAGGGAGGGAACCTTGGATTTGGAAGTGAATACCAGCCTGGGTTTGAGTCCTGGTCTACGGCCCTGAGTTGTGGGCCTGACTTCCCTGAGATTTCATTTCCACATATCTGAAGCAGGCATAATATCCACCTTTCCGGCCTATTGGGGTGTTCTAGTGGGTTCCGTGCAGGTAGCTCCAGGTGAGGTGCAAGAGCCCAGTCAACAACAGTCCCCTTCCCTCTGGCCAATCTCAGGGTCAGGGCAGTACTCTCCTGAGTCAAGAGAAAAGGTGAACGTCCTACCACGCAGAGCCAGTGACCAGCTCCTTTCCCAGGTCTTAATCTGCAAGGTCCACTCCTGGAGGAAAGAATCCAGTGGGTTCCTCTTTTCTCAGAAAAGGTTGCATTGTTTGGGGCCAGTGGTTTTTGTTGTTATTATAGGCCAGAGTGGGTAAGGAGGAAAACCCGTGGCCAAAGGCAAAGTAGAGAGAAAAAGGGTTACCTCGGGGTGAAGGGAAATTGGAAAGCCAGGGAATTTGTTTTATACAAACTCAGCCCAGGTAAATTCACCCTCATTTCTTTGTTATTTGCAGGAATCACCCAGACATGACTTGCTTCTAGAAACAGTTTTGACTGGTATCACTCTCACCTCGTTTCAGGGACAGAAACTCTCACAGCCAGCAAGGCCAAGGCCTCCTCAAGGGTCAACGTGCGGCATCAGGGGATGGAGAGCCACCAGGGGCGTCTGTCCACCTGGGACCACCCCCAGGGAAAGGAGGACGCTGAGGCCCAGAGACGGGAAGTGACACGGTCCAAGACCAAATCTCAAGTAGGAGACCCAGACAAACTGAGAAATCCTGAGGTGGGTGTGGGACCACCGGGAGCTAAGCTGTGGACTCAAGTGCCCGCAGTTTGCCCACATCCCAAGGCCCCTGCCCAAGGGCTGGGCTCTGCTCTGTCTTCCGTCTTCCCTTCGGAGTCAGTACCGTGGGGAGGCCCTGGGCTGTGGCGCCTGCCCGCTGGGACCCACGGGGCCATGTCCAGTGTGATTCCCCTTTCTGGCTGGACCCGTGGAGAAACTATGCCTGAGGGGGAAACTCTGGGTTCCCACAGTGGGGCTACCACTCCGGAGTGGCCAGCATCCTGATCTCTGCCCTGGACCACACTTTTCTCCTGAGCTCTGAACCTGCCTTCCAGACTTCACCACATCAAACACAAATTCAAGCAGAACCCTAACGTTATTCCTAAGCCTTCCAATAAGTTTTCTCCTTCTTAAGTAATGTCCCCACCATTCACCCAAGTATATGATCAAAACAAAACAAACAAAAAAGACACACAATCACCCTGGTCTGCCTCTCATGAGCATCCTCTCCTCCCTAACAAAGTATCCACCAGCACCTCTCGAATCACCTCTCAGTCCGTCCTCTTGCCCCCATGAGCTATAGCTCAGGCCCTCATCGTCTCTCGCCGTGACCTTTGAACACCCTCACAGTCCATTTTTTCACCTCCAGCCTTGTCCCATCTTCAACACGGCGACTTGCATCGCTATTTCCCTAGCACACACTCCAAACTTCCAGGGTCTCCCCTTTACTGTAAAACCATGGCTAACTTCCTTAGCCTGGTGTCTTTTACAGTCTGTGACCCCAATTTACCTTCCACGATAATCTGTCATTATCTTCTGCTCCACCCCACCCCCACCAGCCAGCCACAGCACCTTACTCACGGCTGCCGGAACTCGCCAGCCCTTTGATGCTTTCGGTACACCTGAAGTGCCCCCTGCCCCACCCTCGCCCCATCTCCCTGAACCAGGATTCCCACCTAGGAAAGACCCCCTCATTCTTCAGGGCACAACCCACGCGGTACCTCCTCAGCCCTTGGCCAGGGTGGAATTGTCAAGCCACGCTTTGCCCTCCCGCAGAGCTGATGATTAATAATAAGCATAAATAGATATTAACTGCCCGTAGGCGACAAACATGAAGTGTCCCGGGCACTTCATGTGCACAATGTCATTTAAACTCCAACAGAGATCCCAAGTGGCATTACTACTGATGATAGGTTCAGAGAGATTTGGTGAATTACCCGTGGACTCCTTGTTAGTGGCAAAGTCATGTGCAAAACCAGGATTCAAACTCCCGAACTCATGTTCTTTCCAATTTTGCATACTGCAGCTCACCTCATTAGTCCAGCACTTATAAATAGGGGTGGACCCATATGTGGCTTCTCTGGATTTCCAAGCCCCTGGAGAGCAACGGCTGTATTTGACTCTACCTTCTAACCGTGTTATCCAAAAAAGCGCTTGGCCCATATTAAGCATCTGATAAATATATGGTGAATGAGTAACTGAGCAACTGGATATGAGAAGGGGTTCTGGCTTTTTCTTTTTAAATCAGATCCAAACAGAATGTGTTGGTTTGTTTAATGAACATTGGTTAATTCCAGCTTCAACTTAAGGAGATCTTTTGAAGACATAGGTAATGTGGGTTGTTAAAAGCAGGGACTTTGATGTTGACGCTAAGCTTTTTACCCCATCCCAGCTGTGTGACTGATAATATTAATGCCTTCGTAAGCTCTAAAACCCTGAACAAACACAAGTCTCTGTTATTAATATGTGCTTCTCCAAAGAGCACTCAGCCTGTCCCCACCCAGACAGAGAAGGAAAACGGGGAGAGATAACCCCAGAGATTACTGGCATCTCACTGGAAAAGCCTATAGGGATAGGGATGCTTTTCTGTAAATGCTGCTGTCTTGTGAGGATTCAGCAGTGAGGAGCAGAAGCCTATACCAGGAGCAACTGAGGTCAGAGTCGCAGAAGACCAGCGTGGCAGGCACTTTAGAGAGACCACATGACTGCCATTGCTCCAGGCCTCTCATGCTAGGGATGGCGAGACCAAGGTCCAGAGAGGTGCAGAGACTCGCCCAAAGTGACAAAGCTGATTAACTCTGGAGTTGGGACTAGAATCAAGTGACACCCATGATATGCCAGATGACCATCCTCCCAATATTCAGATCACTTTTCAAAATTAGCTTACTTGTTATTGAAGGATGATTGCTTTACAGAATTTTGTTGTTTCCTGTCAAACCTCAGGGTGAATCAGCCATAGGTGCACATATACCCCCCTCCCTTTTGAACCTCTCCCCCCATCTCCCTCCCCATCCTACCCCTCTAGGTTAACACAGAGCCCCTGTTTGAGTTTGCTGAGCCATACAGCAAATTCCCGTTGGCTCTCTATTTTACATGTGGTAATGTAAGTTTCCATGTTACTCTTTCCATACATCTCACCCTCTCCNATCTCCCTCCCCATCCCACCCCTCTAGGTTGACACAGAGCCCCTGTTTGAGTTTCCTGAGCCATACAGCAAATTCCCGTAGGCTCTCTATTTTACATGTGGTAATGTAAGTTTCCATGTTACTCTTTCCATACATCTCACCCTCTCCTCCCCTCTCCCCATGTCTGTAAGTCTATTCTCCATGTCTGTTTCTCCACTGCTGCCCTGTGAATAAATTCTTCAGTACCATTTTTCTAGATTCCGTCTACATGTGTTAGAATATAATATTTATCTTTCTTTTTTTGACTCACTTCACCCTGTATAATAGATTCTAGGATCATCCACCTCAATAGAACTGACTCAAATGCATTTCTTTTTATGGCTGAGTAATAGTCCGTTGTATATATATATATATACCACACAAATCACTTTTTAAAATACTAGACATAATTATCTTTTTTCCGTGTTCCTGAACAAAGTAGTTAGTCAGTAGTTAGACCTCTTCACCCACAATGTCAAGGAGACCCTTCTAGCGTCTCCAGAGGCCTGGGAGCTTTGTGAGGTGGCGGGGGGTGGGGTGCTGAGGGGCCGGTGCCCAGGGTGTTTCCAAGACAAGCGCCCTCCTCCCTGCCAGGCACAGGCTGGGTCTCGGACACCGGCCACTGCCGCTCCTCCTCCGAATGTCTCCAAGTTGGGAAAGTCAGCCCAGCGTCTGAGTCACGTGAGCATGATGAGCAGAAAGAGCTTAAGTTTTAGAGTGTCAGAGCTCTGGATGGGCAGCCCACTTGGAGAACCTGGTGGCTCAGCTGGTAAAGAATCCGCCTGCGATGCGGGAGACCTGGGTTCAGTCCCTGGGTCAGGAAGATCCTCTGGAGAAGGAAATGGCACCCCACTCCAGCATTGTGGCCTGGAGAATTCCACGGATGGAGGAGCCTGGCAGGCTATAGTCCATGGGGTTTGCAAAGAGTCGGACACGACTGATTATCTCCCTGCCTCGCAGGGGTATCTCCTTGCCTCGCAGGGGTATCTCCCTGCCTCGAAGGAGTATTGCGAGGATGAGAGCAGGTAGTAGGTGCCCAGCACCATACCTGCCATATGTGGAGACTGCAGAAGAGCATTTTAAGGGGTTGAGGCAAGTGGCAAGGAAGAAGAAGGGGAGAGGCAGGGGCCAGGATGCCGGGGCCTGTTCTGACCATGTGGCATCTTGAAGGGGGTCACCTCACTCAGGGAATGGGAATGTTAATGCACCTTGGACAACTTCAATCCAGTTGTTAAAATGTCTGTTTGCTTCCAAAATGACTACCTTCCCCCTTTCTCCAGCTATCTTGCAGGCGTGTGCAAGCATTCACGTGCAGACACGTACGTATACACACATTAAGGCTTTAGTTTTTCTTCTGCTTCTTTTGCTTCCCTGCCTTTGGTAGCCATGGCAACACACCCCAGTAGCAATGCGTAGGTGGCATAGTTGCTGTTTCTCCCATCCGCTCATCTTGCTGATCAAGACGGATCACATCAAACTCATTCAGAGGGCTGGGCTAGCCTCACCCAAAAGGCAGTGGGACATTTTCCCAAGGGAGGAAGCAAAGGGGACATGGTTAGAGAACCTCCACCTTAAAAACAAGCAGATAAAACAACCCTCTGTCTAGGATGGAGACAGAGCAAAAGACCCCAAGCCCCTAAAAGAGCCTTCCCCAGGCAAGGGTGCTGGTGATGCTACTTGGAGTCTTCAGCCCCTGTGGCAGGTAAGGAGGCTTGCTATTTCCAGCCTTTGGGGTTGATGAGGTCCCTGGATGAGAAATCTGAGCCCCGTCCTTGCAAGTCTGGAATTACAGAATGCACACCTTGCTCCAGTCCTCAGATGCTGGACCTCACGGCTCTTGTGACACCCTATCAAGTGAGGTGGGTTGCTCAGAGCCATCCTCTACAGTTACCCTTCACTCAAGGGGCCACATACCACATCACACACAGCAGCTCATCCTGTCCTCCCATCTACCCGAGGCAGGCCTTTTATTACTGCCGTTTTTTTGAGACAAGGAGACTGAGTCTGTAAGAAAACACCACCTCTTCGTCTGAGGTCAAGTCTGATTCCTTGGCCATCACGCTACAGTCGATCCTGGACACCATTTAGATACTACTACAATGTGGTAATACTATGCCTGTGGAGTTGATGTGGCAAGCATGTTGTTTAGAATTTGGAGGGACCTTAAAGATTAGGTCTGTTTCACAGTGAAAGAAATGAAACCTTCTATCAGGTCTACCTGGTGGCTCAGATGGTAAAGAATCCTCCTGCAATGTGGGAGAGCTGGGTTCGATCCCTGGGTTGAGCAGATCCCCTGGAGGAGGGCATGGCAACCCACTCTGGTGTTCTTGCCTGGAGAATCCCTGTGGACAGAGGTGCCTGGTGGGCTACAGTCCACGGGGTCTCAAAGAGTCAGATACAACTCAGCAACTAAGCACAGAGCACAGAGCACACGGCCATTACTATTGAAGTCCAAAGAGGGAAAATGACATGCTCAGGGCCACACGGCTTGTATGAAGATAGGGTTAAAACTCCAGTCTTAACTCTTGCATGCATGCTGAGGGACATAATTTGCTATGTACCTGCTAAGCCAGGTACTGGAGCTATAGAGACCAGCAAGACTGGTTTCCGACCCTGAGGTGGGCAAAGGTTGTTGTGTGAGTTCTCGTTCCAGCCCGGGAGCTTTGACAAGTCAAAGAATGGGTAGGAGTGAGTCAGGCAAAATAGGGGGGCAAAGGGAAAGGGATGAGGCATTCCTGGTACGGGGAATGGCATGACCACAGGCGTGGGCAGCTGAAATAGCGTGGTGCCAAGTGGGAACCTTATACAGATCAGGGTTACATAGAGTGTCCCTGAGAAGGATGGGAAAATTAAAACTCTGGTCAAAGTCAGGGGTCATACAATAGAGGGCCTTGGACTCCACATTTCGGAATTTGGACTCTCTCCAAAGTCACTGGGAGACACTGGGGAGTTCACGTGGCACAGACTCTCAGGTACCACCACAGAAGGGTTCACTGGAAACCAAGGAAGTGTTCTGTGTATCATGGAGAGGGTAGATCGGAAGAAGAGACCAATTAGAAAACCTGGCAATGTCTCGGCTCAAGATCGAGTAGTCTTTTGTCACAGAAAGATTAGGATGGAGAGGAGACGGTGGATGCAAGAAATTCTTGGGAGGTAAAATTGACAGGTCTTGGTGATTGATTGGCTACAGAGAGTACAGAGAGGGGAGGAGCTGAGGATAACCCCAGTGTCCTTTTCATTACATAACCTTGATTACTGTCTGGAGCGTTCCCAGCCCAAGAACAAGGTACCTAAATGTCTAACATCATCCCGAGGTTGCTTGGAGACCAGACTCAGAACAAACAGAAAGAACAGTCAAAGGGCCGTGTCTAATGTGCCTCTGCCACTAACAGGCAGAGTGCCTTCAAGACTCTAATTTGCGGGTTTTGGTTCCTCTGTCTGAGATAGAGAACTGGCTTGGACCACGTCTCAGGTGTCTCCCAGCCCTACTTACCTTCCTGCTCTGATTATCATGAACGTCAAACTCCTCTGTTCATCCATACCTACAGCGATATCCATTACCACTCATCATGTGCCTACTCCTGTTCTAGGAGGTGTGGGAGTCCTAAGATGAACAAAGGTCAATGTCAGCTGTCATGGAAAGAGGATGGGGAGCTATACACAAATACCAGGCAGTTCCAACATGAGTGATGGGATCAAAAAGCACTCATAAAGGCTCTTCTCCCAGGTTGGGAGTAGAATAGGTCAGAGGCTAACTCCCTGCGAACAAGATCCCTAAATTGATATTGAAAGATAAATAGCCCAGCAAAGAAAGGGGAGAAATGTTCCAGGCAGCAGTAGCAACATTGTACAAAGGTCGGAAAGTAAGAGAGGGCGTGGTCAGCTCAGGGAATTGAAAATGATAACTGTATGTGGAAGTGTGTTGTGAACAGTCAAGTACTATGTCATCATCATCATCATGTTTATAAAGCCGGATCTGGTGAAACGCATCACAAGCACAAGGATGCACTGCTCTTTTCTAAAACGACCAAGTGGCACCTCCCTCCTCTGGAGTGTACTAGTGATACAGAGAGATATCTTTACTCTCCAATTCTTTTACTATTCTCCATGACTCTTCCTCAAGGAAAGAATGTCAGAGATATTATACAATGCAGTTTCACTATCCATTATGTCTTCAGAGTCTCAAATAATCCTGTGGTGGCAAAAAAAAAAAAATCACTATCACCATTATACATAAAGAAATTGAGTGATTCAGCCAAGAGTGGAGAAACCCAAACTTGATACCTATCTCTCTGGCTCCAGGTCACCCTCTTTCCCACAACCCATGTAGACTTTCTGCTTACACAGAACATAGGAGGGCCACACCCATCATTCTCAAAGACTTTAATAGCATACATTTCCCAAAGTCAGGATCCCTCTTCATTGATTACCTTGTAGGTAAGTCAGCTTAAGTCTCTGTAGTTAAGCCATCTCCAAATCACTTTGGCTGGAAGATAGGAATGGTTTACGTCTGGGAAGGTTTCCTGTAGACAGCAAATCTTATCCATAATGGGCAGATTTCCTATGTTTAATCAAGGAAGGTGATATTTCTTATCTCTGAGGTTCTGGTTTTTTAACCTTTTGCATAAGCCAATGTTTGCTTAGAATTTGGAATCCATCTTGTTTGAGGGCTTAGTCCATGCAGTAAGGTGAAGGAGGAAGAAAATTGGAGCTGGGGGCCCAAGGTGGGGGCCTTCCTTAGCCGTTCCTTCTCTGCCTTGTGACCCAGAAGCAAATCACTCCACCATCGACATACCTGGGGCCCACAAAAAACCTTGCTGTAAATCTCAATACTCCTTATGATTGGTTCTATAGACACTGCAAGTTATATCGTTTCTGTGAGCCTTAGTTGCTCATCCAGAAAAATGGGAGCAATCCTTTACACCCTTCAAGATATGTAATGCTGGAATATCTGTGTTGCTTAGCTGATATAAACAGCTGGGAGAATGTAAAACAGTTCCCTTTATGTTTCTCTGCCTCTCTGGATCACTTTCCTCATTCACAGAAGGGAGATAAAAATCTCTCCCCTGTATACCTCATTGGGCATCTGAGAAAATTCCGTGCAGCCATGTTTGCGAAAGTTCTTGTAAACTTTAAGAGTTTATGACAATATGAGATATAATTTACTTTAAGTCATGAAGTGTTAGTCGCTCAGTCGTGTCCAACTCTTTGTGACCCTATGGACTGTAACCCACCAGGCTCCTCTGTCCATGGAATTTTCCAGGCAAGAATACTGGAGTGGGTTGCCATTTCCTACTCTAGGGGATCTTCCTAACCCAGAGATTGAACTCAGGTCTCTTGCATTGCAGGCAGATTCTTTACCATCCAGGACACCAGGAAAGTCCACAGAATTTGGAGTGGGTAGGCATTACCTTCTCCAAAGGACCTTCCTGACCCAAGGATCAAACCCGGTTCTCTTGCATTAGAAGTGTGAAGTCTTAGCCACTGGACCACCAGGGAAATCCCACTCTATCTAAGGAGCTATGCAAAACTCTCCACATATCTGTTTATTATTCTATGAGTGTCCTACAGGGTGGGTGTCATCATTTCCAGTTCCCAAATAAGGAAGCCAGAGCCCAGAAGGTTAATTGCCTTTCCCAGATTGACAAGACAGTACTGGCTGGAGCAGAGATTAGAATCTAGGTTGGTCTGACTCCAAAACCAGTGTTCTTCCTATGAGCCCCTGTTCCCATTGAGTCCAGGGGTTACAATCCTACTCTCTGAAGTTAGGCTGCCTGCAGTCCCTTTTGAAGTCCATGTCACTGGGGGAGAGTTATTTTTTCTCTGCCTCAGTTACCTCATTTGTGAAAATAAATATTAGTAGTATCTAACTCTTGGGAATAAGATTCTTTATCTCATTTACTTCTAGTTTCTTCAACTTGAACATGAGAAAATAACAATGATTGTACTGTGCCAGGCTGGAGGCAAAGAGATCTTACTAACAACCTTTCTTGCTGCTGCTGCTGCTAAGTCACTTCAGTCGTGTCCGACTCTGGGCGACCCCAGAGACGGCAGCCCACGAGGCTCCCCTACCCCTGGGGTTCTCCAGGCAAGAACACTGGAGTGGGTTGTCATTTCCTTCTCCAATGCATGAAAGTGAAAGGGGAAAGTGAAGTCACTCAGTCGTGTCTGACTCTTCGAGACCCCATGGGCTGCAGCCTTCTAGGCTCCTCCATCCATGGGATTTTCCAGGCAAGAGTACTGGAGTGGGGTGCCATCGCCTTCTCCACAACCTTTCTTACTGACTCTTAATTCTAGCTCTAAGATCTGGGCTGTTCCTTGGTTAAGACTTATGTCTAACTTTCTCTGTGGCGCCTTCTAAGATCATTCAGGGGTAGTGTTTGGAGTCCTCAACATGTTAACACTTGTTTGTATGTCATTGAATACCTTTATAAAAATATCTTTTATGCCTTAACTGATAACTGTGAGATTTACAGCTTTCTGGAATCTAATAATAATAACTGTCATTTGCTGGGTAGCTGCCATATGCCTAAAACTGTACACTAAGTCTTATGAAGTGAGCTTTTCTATTCCTATTATATAGAAGAGAAAACTGAGGCTCACAGAGGTTAGTTTGCCCACGAACACACAGCTGTTTGAGCAGAATACACTAAAAAGTGTTTGTCAAATGAATGAATGAATGAGCGATGTGTCCTCAAAACCACGAATAATTTAGTGAACAAAGCCCTTGTCACTTACGCTCTGACCCCGCAGCATCTAGAATACAACTGATTGCATAATGATACCAGACTCAGACTTGAACAGAGTAAAGGCCAAGATGTCTAAGGAGTTTCCAAGGCCTCCATCGAGTGGACACACTTTGTGAGTGGCTCAGCGGGGAGCACATAGGCAAGATTCACATCTGTCCATCTGCAAATGTTGGGCACTCAGAGCTCCATGGGGTTGCCAAGTGGCCACCTAAATTCTCATCTCTTTTAGGGACATTTGATTTGTTGATGATCTAAAGAGGCACAGCAGAAATTTATTCGCAAGGTTAAATCTCACCATCAGTTCCTATTTGTTATGAAAACTGGATTCTCAAAGGCCAGTCGCCATTGATACCACTGATCCTCAATGTGTTCCAATAAACCGCATTTTTAAAAACAAGATAAAACCCTCCGAGCACAAGGATGCTTCTCACAGTCTCCACAGAACTTTTGCTTTCTCTGACACTTGGCACCCAAATGTGACATCAAGCAAGTGAGGAGGAAGAGAAAAGGGAGGGAACACAGAGACTAGGGCCTGCTAGAAAGGCAACATTATTGCTTCATCCAGGTGTCCCACAAACATTTAATGGAGGCCTACCTGGCAAGGTGGGAGCCATTGTTCTTATTTTCTGGAAAAGGAAACTGAAGCTCAAAGAGATCTGTCAAGATGATTAAGATATGGTCCTTACCCTCAAAGAAACCCCAGTTCAATAGAGGTGACAGACGAGGAGGCCATGACCTATGACCCAAAAAGAGTGGCTACAAAGTATTCAAGGTGTGTGGAAGAGAGTGCAATTATCTTAAGAAGGAAGGACTCCCTTTGGGAAGTATTTGCAAATTAGGTGAAGTCAAGCCTGACAGTGACATTTGACAATGACATTTGACTCTGTTTCATGAGAATATCATATGCATCCCGATTCCTCCCACAAGTATGTGAGAGGGGTCCAGCACTTGGAGATTTATCTGTGTGATCTTAGACAAATGACTTCATACTTTTAAGCCCTAGTTTCTTTTCTCAGGAATTTGTTGTTCAGTCACTCAGTCATGTTCAACTCTTTGCGACCCCATGGACTGCAGCACGCCAAGCTTCCCTAACAATCACCACCTCCCAGAATTTGCTCAGACTCCTGTCCATTGAGTCGGTGATGCCATCCAACCATCTCATCGTCTGTCATCCCCTTCTCCTCCTGCCTTCAATCTTCCCCAGCAACAGGGTCTTTTCCCATGAGTTGGCTCTTCATATCGGGTGGCCAAAGTATTGGAGCTTCAGCTTCAGCATCAGTGCTTCCCATGAACATTCAGGAAAGATTTCCTTCAGGGTTGAATAGGTATATGATCATCCTAACTTCTTTTAGGACTATTGTCATTATTATTGCTGTTTCCCTAGCTAATTTCTTAGATTGCTGGCAGGGTTGGCCAGGTGGGGAGGGTCTTATAGAAGTAACACGCATCCCCAAGCACTGAATCCCCAAGGACCTCCTGTTCGTGTGTAGAGAACTATATTCCTGTTTTTGTTGATGGCCTGTCCCTGGATTCCCCAGTGACCAGATACTCTATTGATTCCTCAATAAATCAAATATATCCCAAAGATGAATCAGCCCCCAAGGACTTCCTTTTCCCTCACATGCCCCAGAAGAAGCAGGTCAGCCCCACGGAGAATTTTCCAGACTCAACGTACTCGACACCAGGGGTCACAGAGTCCGGGGCTGTCCTGGGCCCTGCAGCACGGCTGGCAGCGTTCCTGGCCTCTCACTCCTGGATGCCCGTACCCGCCTGCGGCTGCAGCGACCAGAATGCCTCTGGCCGTTGCCAAATGCCCACGGGGCTGGGCAGCGGGCAGAATGGCCCCTGCGGAGATTCACCTGTGCTGCCCCTGCCCCAGAAGATGTGCTGTTTCCCTGTCACAGGTGAGAAAACAGCCTGAGACCTTGGAGCCCTCCTCCACTTTCCGGGGCTCCTCCCGCCTAGGACCACAGCGTCCTCTGCCAAACCAAGGCGCTCCTTCTCGCTCTGCCTGGCCCCCTCCCCACCGCCGCACGGGCAGGAGTGCCCTCTGCTCCCTCCGCCCTGCCGTCGCCCCCGGAGAGGGTGGCCCACCAAATGCCAGGATGGGCACGGCGCTGTCGCAGCAGGAAGGCGGACAGGACCACAGGGAGGAGAAAGCCCAGCCTCGGGCCTTACCCCAGACTTCAGACTTCAGGGGGGTGTGCTGTCACCACGTGGCAAACCCCAGAAATCAAAAACAAAAAGCCTGCTCAAACCAGATTCCTCCGTTGCCCTGTAAGGCAAGGCTTTGGCCAGCTCTATGCAACCCGGGCGAGTTGGGGTAGGAGGTAAGCAGCACAGAGAAGGGCATTCTGGTTCAGTCCCCCATCCCCACCCCCAGGCCCCCTTGCATTCCTCCTGGAAGGCCCCTGAGGATGCACTAAAATAACCCTGTCTCTTATACACATCTCCTTCAGAANCTATGCAACCCGGGCGAGTTGGGGTAGGAGGTAAGCAGCACAGAGAAGGGCATTCTGGTTCAGTCTCTCGTCCCCACCCCCAGGCCCCCTTGCATTCCTCCTGGAAGGCCCCTGAGGATGCACTAAAATAACCCCCTCGGTCCTCCTGCACTGCGCTCGCCTCGGCCGTCCCTCCTGCAGAAGGCCGGCATACAGCCTGGTGCACGCTCAGGGGCGTGTAGCATTTTGTCTGAATAGGCCCCTATGTTCCCATAATTTATAGTGGTAAGTAATCTTATTTGCAAAGCAAGCCCTTACAGTTATAAAAAACAAGTTAATTGACTTGCATAAAAATCAAACATGTAAAAGTTTTCCATCTTAACACAAAGAGCACACTGAACCCATTTGTACAATAGCTATGATGCAGGGCGGCCCGCGTCTGGACTACCTAGGACCCGGCCTCTTTCATAACCCGAAATGGAATCTTAAACCCTGACAAGGCCACATACCGATGGGAGTTACTGAATTTAGAGGCAGTCACTCAACTAATTATACGATGTTTTATTTTTTTCCTTGTGTCAATAAACAAACTTGGGTCTGACTTCTGACACCGAGTCCTAGAAACCAATTAAGAGGCGTTCCCAATATATTACAGGGTCTACAAACAAGGATGGCTTTTCTTGGAATCATGAACATCATGTTTCTTTTAATGAGTGTGAAAATATATGAGTTTCTTAATCACTGGCAACTTCGATGGCGTCTGAGACAGGGAAATCACTGACTCCCAGCTCAGGAATGAACAGGGGCCGGATTCTTGACGGGCTTTTTACGACAGGATCTTCTGCTGAGGGACTGCGGGGAAGACAGCATTCAAGCAATGCTGCATTTAGTTAGAACACGACAGTGGGCTGGTGGTGAAATCAGCGTCATCACCCCAGAAGAAGCAGAGAAAGGAGCCCCCCGGACCTTGTGCAGAAAGTAAGGACCCCATCATGGTGAAGTGGAGGAAAAACTGTAAGCCTGCAAGACGAACACTGCCCCCCTGACTACCCCCAGCCTCTGCAGGGAAAGGGAAGAGGGAGGGAAACTAATGTTTATTAAGCACTCATCACGGGCTGTGTGCTTTTGCTTTCTGTATCCTATTTAGACCGCCAAAGAACCCTGCCAGGAAGATGTCAGTTCAGTTCAGTTCAATTGCTCAGTCGTGTCCGACTCTTTGTGACCCCATGGACTGCAGCACACCAAGCCTCCCTGTCCATCACCAACTCCCAGAGTTTACTCAAACTCATGTCCATGGAGTCAGTGATGCCATCCAACCATCTCATTCTCCGTCACCCCCTTCTCTTCCCGCCTTCAATCTTTCCCAGCATCAGGGCCTTTTCCAATGAGTCAGTTCTTCACATTAGGTGGCCAAAGTATTGGAGCTTCAGTATCAGTCCTTCCAATGAACACTCAGGACTGATTTCCTTTAGGATGAACTGGTTGGATCTCCTTGTAGTCCAAGGGACTCTCAAGAGTCTTCTCCAACATCACAGTTCAAAAGCATCAATTCTTCGGTGCTCAGCTTTCTTTATAGTCCAACTCTCACACCCACACATGACTACTGGAAAAACCATAGCTTTGACTAGACAGACCTGTGTTGGCAAAGTAACATCTCTGCTTTTTAATATGCTGTCAAGGTTGGTCATAGCTTTTCTTCCAAGGAGCAAATGTCTTTTAATTTCGTGGCTTCAGTTACTATCTGCAGTGATTTTGGAGCCCCCCAAAATAAAGTCTGTCACTATTTCCATTGTTTCTCCATCTATTTGCCATGAAGTGATGGGACCAGATTCCATGACCTTAGTTTTTTGAATGTTGAGTTTTAAGCCAACTTTTTCACTCTTCTCTTTCACTTTCATCAAGAGGCTCTTCAGTTCTTCTTCACTTTCTGCCTTAAGGGTGGTGTCATCTGCATATCTGAGGTTATTGATCTTTCTCCCGGCAATCTTGATTCCAGCTTGTGCTTTATCCAGCCAAGCGTTTTTCATGATGTACTCTGCATAGAAGTTAAATAAACAGGGTGACAATACACAGCCTTGACGTACTCCTTTCCCTATTTGGAATCAGTCTGTTGTTCCATGTCCAGTTCTAACTGTTGCTTCTTGATCTGCATAGAGATTTCTCAGGAGGCAGGTAAGGTGTTCTGGTATTCCTTTCTCTTTCAGAATTTTCCACAGTTTGTTGTGATCCTCACAGTCAAAGGCTTTGGCATAGTCAATAAAGCAGAAGTAGATGTTTATCCCACCCTTGCCTGGAAAATCCAATGGACGGAGGAGCCTGATGGGCTGCAGTCCATGGGGTCGCTAACAGTAGGACAGACTGAGCGACTTCACTTTCACTTTTCTCTTTCATGCATTGGAGAAGGAAATGGCAACCCACTCCAGTATTCTTGCCTGGAGAATCCCAGGGACGGGGGAGCCTGGTGGGCTGCCGTCTATGGGGTCACACAGAGTCGGACACGACTGAAGTGACTTAGCAGCAGCAGCAGCAGATGTTTATCCAGAACTCTTGCTTTTTCTATGATCCAGCAATGTTGGCAATTTGATCTGTGGTTCCTTGCCTTTTCTAAATCCAGCTTAAACATCTGAAAGTTCACGGTTCACATACTATTGAAGCCTGGCTTGGAGAATTTTGAGCATTACTTTGCTAGTGTGTGAGGTGAATGTAATTGTGTGGTAGTCTGAACATTCTTTGGCATTGCCTTTGTTTGGGATTGGAATGAATATTGACCTTTTCCAGTCCTGTGACCACTGCTGAGTTTTTCAAATTTCCCGGCATATTGAGTGCAGCACTTTTACAGCATCATCTTTTAGGAACTGAAATAGCTCAACTAGAATTCCATCCCCTCCACTAGCTTTGTTCATAGTGATTCTTCCTAAGGCCCACTTAACTTCACATTCCAGGATGTCTGGCTCCAGGAAGATATAATTGCTCCTGTTTTACAGATGAGAATACCAAGGCCCAGAGACGTGCAGTGACTTGGCTAAGGTCACACAGCAAGTCAATGGCAGGGCCGTCAGTTCTCATGCAGATCAATCATCTTACTAGCCCATTGTCCGATGGGATGAGAATAGCCTTCAGGAACCCAGGATCAGACATGATGTTTCCTCTTGAAAAATGGCTCCATCTACCCACTCAGCAATGTCAACACAGGTGAGAAAAGCAGCAAGAATGAGACTCTGCTGTGCATCCTGATGGGGGTGTTCCCAGAGGAGGAGAACGCAGTTCAGCNGGGGACGGTCAGGAAACACTTAGAGAGTGACCCGTCTCTGGTGACTTCACATCCCTAGTGATTCTAATTCTGAGATGGACAGGTGAGGAAAAAGCACCCAGGAAGACAGGCCAGCCTGAGCACGGATTCGAGGTTGCGAGCATAGAGTGAGCGTGGCCCTCGGGATCCCCACCTCGCTGGGCACAGGAGGATGTGCAGAGGGAGGCAGCCAGGGGAAGGGGGCGGCAGGATGGGTGCTGCCAGAACTGTTCTCTGGACCACTCCCAGGGTGGGCTTCGTTCAGAGACGGTGGAGGGGCACTCGGTGTCGGGCTCAGGTCCCAGGCTCTGTTGCAGCACAGTGCCGGGTTCAGAGCAGGGGCCTCTCCCTGCCTTCCTGCCCGCCCCCTTCCCCTGGATGCCCCTCCCCTGCACATCCTCCCGTCCCCAGCGAGGTGGGGATCCCCTGAGCTGCGCTCACTCTGCAAAACTGGATAATAAGAGTGTTGACTGCTTAGAACAGCGCCACGCACGTCAGGAGACCGGTAAACGTGAGATGCTGAAGATCCTCCTCTGGGGCCCTCCACCCGACACGCTGTCGCCTTGGACGAGTCTCTAGAGCTCCCAGTAATGCGGATGTGTGGGCTCTGGGCGCCGAGTAGGGGCCTTCCCTGCTGTTAACTCTGCTCTCTCGCCTTCACCATCTCTGGGACAGCCAGTGATCGCGGCCTCCGCGAGCGAGCAGCCCGTCACCGCCGCCATCCCGTCACGGCGACCTGTCCTGGCAGGCCGCGATGCCACCCAGGCAGACAAGACAAATGGACTTGCCACCCACCCGGAGTGGGCACCAGGGCGCGGGGCCTGGCTGCAGGCTCCGCCGGGCTCCCTTCCGGCCGCCATGGCTGCCCGTCTGCGTGGGCTCTGCCCAGGGGAGGTCCTGTTATTTATGTTTGGAAAATGCATTCAGGGCAGTTCCCAGAAGCACTTACAGAGCTCCTATTTAATTGCTACTTTATAAACTCGCTGCTCCGAAGACTGAGGGATTGATGGTCTCGCCTGGCACCTGGAGCAGCCCCGCTGCAAACGCTTTTCCCAGAGCGGCCTGGGAACCCAGCTTCCAGGAGCCCCAGCCCCTGCGGCTCTGGCCTGCAGCCAGCTCCAGAGGTCCCGGTGGGCCTCGTCACCCTAATCCCCAGCTTGGGGATGGCAGCAGCTGGCAGGCTGGTCACACGTGCAACGCATACACGAAGACCCTCCGTCAGCTCAGGATCAAGAGCTTTGGGGACGGGGTGCAGCTAAGAGAAGCCCTATTGCCTCCCCTTCACCCTCCCCTTGTCACTGACCTGCAGAAAGACCTTGAGGACTTCCCAGGTCCCAGATATGGAGAGCAGGGGCCAGGACTGCTGAGACTGTCCGCCAACCGCCATCGAGGTCAGCAGGCCTGGCCTTGCAATGCCAGCTCCCTCTATTTCCAGGCTAGTTCCCTATACACCCTGAGCCTCAGCATCCTCTCCTGTAAAGCATGGCTTGTGGATCCCATTTGTCAGCATCACTGAGAAAAATGAAACGGAACTGCCATGGTGCCTCTCCTGGAATGTAGAAGCAGTCGATAAATAAATGGCATTTACTGGNCTCCCTCTATTTCCAGGCTAGTTCCCTATACACCCTGAGCCTCAGCATCCTCTCCTGTAAAGCATGGCTTGTGGATCCCATTTGTCAGCATCACTGAGAAAAATGAAACGGAACTGCCATGGTGCCTCTCCTGGAATGTAGAAGCAGTCGATAAATAAATGGCATTTACTGGATTTCCACAGCCACAGAAATAAAGGGTCAAGTGTCTTCAGTGAGGTCCTCCTAGACTCAGCAAATGTAAGCCTCCCATCCAGAAGAAACCCAGACCTTCACAAGGATCTCTGCTTGCACAGTCACTTTACACAGCACCATACTAGAGTGCCCTGCAGGGGCCAAAAAGCATGCTGTATGCCTTCTCGCAAATGACCTTCCCTACTGCCCGCCAGCATTTGGATGGTGAGCCTCACTCCACAGACGAGGCTCGTGGTAGAACACAGGCGGGATGATTGTCAACAGCTTCTTCTCCAAGCCTTGCTCCCTTTCCTCCACACCTGCTCTGCCCTCAGTTAGCTCCACGCGCATCTGTGCCTCCGAGATGGCCCCCAACAACCCTGCCCTCCCGCACCCACAACCCCCAGGAGCAGGGCAGGGCTGCATGGCCCCTGGGGCACTGTGGGGACAACCAGGTCACGTAAACATTTCTGCGCCCTCCGTGTTCTCTCGGCTCACTCCCCATGGGAAGCAAGTTGCATGTCACATACACTCAAGCCGCCCTACGGAAAGGTCCTTGTGGTGAGGATCCAGGACCTCCCACTCAAAACCAAATGAGTTCAACATCTCAGAATCGGTGATCCAGCCCCACTCAAGACTTCCATCTCAGCCTGGCTGCAACTTCATGAGAGATCCAGAGCTGCAACCCTCCAGCCAAACCACTCCCAAATTCTGTGAGACAAGAAATATTGGCTCCTTTGACACAGAAAACGAACAGGGTCACCAAAAGATGAAGAGATGGGGGATAAATTGGGAATTTGGGATTAAGAGAAACAAATTACTATGCATAAAATAGAAATACGGGACCTACTGTATAGCACAGTGAACTATAATGTCTTAGAAAAGAACCTGAAAGAGTGTGTGTGTATATATATATATATATATGAAAAACTGAATCACTTGGCTCTGCACCTGAACCATTGTAGATCAAATACACCCAATAAAAAGTACTTGCTGCTTTAAGCTACTAACTTTGGGGGTAATTTGTTACCTGGCATTCAATTCATTTTAGCCCTCCCCTGCTGCTGCTGCTGCTGCTAAGTGGCTTCCGTCATGTCCGACTCTGTGCGAGCCCATAGACGGCAACCCACCAGGTTCCCCGATCCCTGGGATTCTCCAAGCAAGAACACTGGAGTGGGTTGCCATTTCCT
This sequence comes from Oreotragus oreotragus, assembly GCA_006410675.1. Classification (NCBI taxonomy): domain Eukaryota; kingdom Metazoa; phylum Chordata; class Mammalia; order Artiodactyla; family Bovidae; genus Oreotragus; species Oreotragus oreotragus. The sequence goes on from SJYX01014377.1 coordinate 115,866, forward strand.
TCTCCAATGCATGAAAGTGAAAAGTGAAAGTGAAAAGTGAAATTATATATATATATGAAAAACTGAATCACTTGGCTCTGCACCTGAACCATTGTAGATCAAATACACCCAATAAAAAGTACTTGCTGCTTTAAGCTACTAACTTTGGGGGTAATTTGTTACCTGGCATTCAATTCATTTTAGCCCTCCCCTGCTGCTGCTGCTGCTGCTAAGTGGCTTCCGTCATGTCCGACTCTGTGCGAGCCCATAGACGGCAACCCACCAGGTTCCCCGATCCCTGGGATTCTCCAAGCAAGAACACTGGAGTGGGTTGCCATTTCCTTCTCCAATGCATGAAAGTGAAAAGTGAAAGTGAAAAGTGAAAGGGAAGTCGCTCAGTCGTGTCCGACTCTTCACAACCCCATGGACTGCAGCCCACCAGGCTCCTCCGTCCATGGGATTTTCCAGGCAAGAGTACTGGGGTGGGGCGCCATCGCCTCCTCCGACCCCTCCCCTCTCCATACCCTAACACTTATTCCCCTGCCTCTTTCCATCCTACACAACACACCCACTTATTTCAGACTGGACGAGTGTGGTAGTCACTGTGTGTGCTTGTCCCCTTGTATGTTTTCCTTCTATTACTTATCTGCGGGGTGTGTGTGTGTGTGTGTGTGCACTACCCAGATACAGGCCACTCTACCACCACGCTGTGCAACCTCCTCAAATGAAGATCCTAATAACTAAGCTTTTCAAGAAATAGGTGCTTCGTATAGATTCTAGCATTTCAAGACCAAGACTTCCTGGCCTGCTTCTCTTTTCGTCTCCCCTGTCTNCTGCGGGGTGTGTGTGTGTGTGTGTGTGCACTACCCAGATACAGGCCACTCTACCACCACGCTGTGCAACCTCCTCAAATGAAGATCCTAATAACTAAGCTTTTCAAGAAATAGGCGCTTCGTATAGATTCTAGCATTTCAAGACCAAGACTTCCTGGCCTGCTTCTCTTTTCGTCTCCCCTGTCTGTGTCCTCAGCTCAGACTCACATTATTTCCCACCTGGACCAGGTAAGAGCCTCCTTGCTAGGCGCACCCCCCCCCGCCCCCCGGCAACTGTGCCTCTTTGTTTCCTCCATGCTACCATCGTGCAAACACCATCTCGTTTTTAAACTACCATCTGATTAAAGCCCTTCACCCTGTCCCCACCGCCTCACAAGAGACAGTTAGTCTCCATGGCATGCCTTTTGAACCTCCCTGCAACCCCACCTGCCCTTCCTCCCCAGTGAGGTACCGACAGGCTCCTGACATTCTTGCCTCTGTGCCTTGGCGCTGCCTGTGCCTTTTACGTGGAAGCACTTCCCAGCCTTGTCCACCTGGTAAACCTCTATTCATCCTTCAGAACCCAGGTCAGTCGTTGCTCCCTGGAGATACGCGTCTCCAGGTCCCCTCGGTACTCCTGGGTGTGTCTCTAGGATCACACTGAGCCCGTTGCTAGAATTGTACACCCCTCTGTCTCCCCTGAGAGGCTGGAGACCCCTAGAGTTCCATCTGTTTTTGTTCTCTTGGCATCTGCTTCAAGGGCTTGGCACATAATAGCTACTCAGAGAAGATATATGGAGCCAGAAAGCTTTTGTGGGCAGGGGGCAGTTTTCTTTCTGTGAACTAGCATACATGAAGTTAGAGGGTGCCGTATTAAGCATACAGAAGACCCACCATAAATGTGAAGGTTGGTGCCTTTTTCCCCTTTGCTCTACAAGCAGAGGAACGGGCCTTGTTTGTTTGACTATGGCCCCTCAGGTTTTCATTTACACCCGGGAGTTCACAGGCTGGTCTGATTTTTCACGTACATTAAACTCTTCTTGAACTCTGTGGGCTGTTATCCCCCCATAGCCTCCATTCCTGCCAGGTCTCCTGGAATCGTTGTGTTTTTCTTTTGGAAACCTTAACAGTGGGTTTCATAAAGCCATGTGACATTTACTTTTCCTGACTTCAGAGAATCTCACTGAATTTATTCGTCCCTTCGCTTGCTATCTATGAGAACAGGAGTGAGAACACGCACTCTGGAGCCTCGCTGCCCAGTTCCAATCTGGCAAGCTCTGAGACTGGCTTCTCTACACCCTTCTCTGCCACATCTGTAAAGTGGGGCTATATCACTGGGGAGGCCACAGTCTGCTGTGAAGACTGACGCCANCTGAATTTATTCGTCCCTTCGCTTGCTATCTATGAGAACAGGAGTGAGAACACGCACTCTGGAGCCTCGCTGCCCAGTTCCAATCTGGCAAGCTCTGAGACTGGCTTCTCTACACCCTTCTCTGCCACATCTGTAAAGTGGGGCTATATCACTGGGGAGGCCACAGTCTGCTGTGAAGACTGACGCCATGGATACACAGCAGGTGCTTAGTGACCACTGGTCTTCATTCATTCCACTGATCGTTCTTTAGTGCCTCTGCAGGCCAGGCCCTGTGAGAGGTAGAGGAGAATGGGACCCGCTCCTCACACCCTGGAATTCACAAATCAGAGAGGGATGCAGGGAAAGAAGCATGCAATCACCAGTAATGCCAGTGAGTGCTCCAGAGGAGGGAGGCAGCCCTGCAGCTGTTTAGTGGGAGCAAAGAGGAAGACGTTTTTGCTAATGAGAGAGCTGAAAAGGCATGTGAAAAAGTGGCTGTTTACCAGGGACACCCAGAAGGTCCCTGGGGCAAGGGAACCAGCACGTGTCCAGGACCACGGGTGAGATAGCAAGCAGCATGTCTAGAAAGCTCAGCAGCTGACAGCCACTGAAACACCAGGGAGATGCTATTAGCTCCACGTTCCAGGTGAATTAAGTGACATGGAACATACAAGTACATGACGCAGCGAGGTGACTGCACACAGCCTGCAGACTCGGAGGATCTTAGGGAGCAAGCCACTCCCAGCAGCAGGCACCAGTAGAAATGGATCTGCATCTCAGAAGGCTCACGCCGCTGGTGACCAGCTTGCTGACTACGGCAGTGGCCCAGGCAGGATGGGCTGACCTATGAAGGAAGGAGGGGGACAAACGCAAAAGACATTTAGAGCAAAAGATAGCACGCTCTGTCCATAGAAGGCCAGATATAAATATTTCAGCTGTTGTGGGCCATGCGATCTAAAGACTGCAACAGTTGCATAATCAGCCACAGACAATCTGAACATAAGCGCTGCTTGTGTTTCGACAAACTTTGTTACAACAGGAGGTTGCAGGCCACCCGTGAGTCATAGGCTGAGTTTGCCAACTGCTGATTTGAAAGGTCGATTGACGGGAATTGACATCCGGAACTACAGGGAGGAGGAGGAGTTCAAGAATCTCAGAGGGTCTTGAGGTCCAGCACCCTGCCTCTTTGCCGAGGTGGCCGAGTTGTTTCTGAAATACGAAGATCAAGATTCCACAAGCTCCTCTGTATTCAAGACGTTGTCCCCTACAACTGTCACCTCCTGATGCCCCTGAGGACCGGCATGACCCTGCACTGGTCTTTGGAGGGGCTGGAGAGCAAGATGAAATACAGACCCGTGGGAAAGCCTTTCAGAGTGCCTGGCTCCCCATTTCCAGCCCAGACCCACCTCAGGCCTGTAGGGAAACTAGAGCAACCATGGCCCCGTGGAGCTCCCGGCAGAGAGGGAAGGGGCTGGCCCAGAAGCCAGCACACGCCCTCCAGGCAGCCTGTCTGGATCTAGTCAGTAAGATGACTGCTCGAAAATGGCACGTGAACCTAACTGGAAGTCATACGTACCAAGAAAGCTGGCTATGTTTTAAAACGTTGCAGATAATTCTAATGTGAAGTGTCTACCACTGTATCCTTCTGCACTGCTGATGGCGTACAAATCGGTGCCAAACTCGCAAAGGGAGCTTTGGTTACAGCTTTCGGAATGTAAAACATCTCTTTAACTAGCATTTCCACTTCCAGGAATGTATCACCTGAAAGCACTTACAAGTACCTATGCCTGGGGTTATCCATTTCATGGCATTTGCTGGGCCTTGAGTCTCCCTTAAAAGCAACCCAAATCCTCAGTGTGTTGGTGTTTGAAGAAGACAGGACTTTGGCAAGTGACTAGGTTTATATGAGGTCATGAGGGTGATTCAGGTGACCATTATATCTATTACTGTGGGCAAGAATCCCTTAGAAGAAATGGAGTAGCTCTCATAGTCAACAAGAGTCCAAAATGCAGTACTTGGGTGCAATCTCAAAAACGACACAATGATCTCTGTTCGTTTCCAAGGCAAATAATTCCATATCGCAGTAATCCAAGTGTATGCCCCAACCAGTAATGCTGAAGAAGTTGAAGTTGAATGGTTGGATAAAGACCTACAAGACTTTCTAGAACTAACATCAAAAAGAGATGTCCTTTTTGTCATAGGGGACAGGAATGCAAAAGTAGGAAGTCGAGAGATACCTGGAGTAACAGGCAAGTTTGGCCTTGGAGTACAAAATGAAGCAGGGCAAAGGCTAAGAGAGTTTTGCCAAGAGAACACGCTGGTCATAGCAAACACCTTCTTCTGACAACACGTGAGAAGACTCTACACATGGACATCAGAGATGGTCAACACTGAAATCAGATTGATTATATTCTTTGCATCCAAAGATGGAGAAGCTCTATACAGTCAGCAAAAACAAGACTGGGAGCTGACTGTGACTCAGAACATGAATTCCTTCTTGCAAAATTCAGATTGAAACTGAAGAAAGGGAAAACCACTAATCGTTCAGGTATGACCTAAATCAAACCCCTTATAATTATGCAGTGGAAGTTACAAATAGATTCAAAGGATTACAGCTGATAGACAGAGTGCCTGAAAAACTATGGACAGAGGTTCCTAACGTTGTAGAGGAGGCAGAGATCAAAACCGTCCCCAAGAAAAAGAAATGCAAAAAGGCAAAATGGTTGTCGAGGAGGCCTTACAAAGAGCTGAGAAAAGAAGCAAAGTGAAAGGCAAAGGAGAAAAGGAAAGATATACCCATTTGAATGCAGAGTCCCAGAGACTAGCAAAGAGAGATAAGAAAACCTTCCTAAGTGAACAATGCAAAGAAATAGAGGAAAACAATAGAATGGGAAAGACTAGAGATCTCTTCAAGAAAAGTAGAGATACCAAGGGAACATTTCATACAAAGAAGTGTTTGCATGAAGGGCAAAGTAAAGGGCAGAATTTAGGACAGAAATGGTGTGGACCTAACAGAAGCAGAAGATATTAGGAAGAGGTGGCAAGAATACACAGAAGAACTATCCCCAAAAGATCTTCATGACCCAGATAACCACGATGGTATGATCACTCATCTAGAGCCAGACATCCTGGAATGTGAAGTCAAGTGGGCCTTAGGAAGCATCACTATGAATAAAAGCTAGTGGAGGTGATGGAGTTCCAGTTGAGCTATTTCAAATCCTAAAAGATGAAGCTGTGAACGTGCTGCACTTAATATGCCAGCAGATTTGGAAAATTCAGCAGTGGCCACAGGACTGGAAAAGGTGAGTTTTCATTCCAATCCCAAAGAAGGGCAATGCCAAAGAATGCTCAAACTACCGCACAGTTGTACTCATTTCACACACTAGCAGTCATGCTCAAAGCCCTCCAAGCTAGGCTGCAATAGTACATGAACCGAGAACTTCCAGAAGTATCAATAACCTCAGATACACAGATGACACTACTCTTAAGGCAGAAAGCAGAGAACTAAAGAACCTCTTGATGAAGGTGAAAGAGGAGAGTGGAAAAACCTGTCTTAAAACTCAACATTCAAAAGACAAAGATCATAGCATCCAGTCTGATCACTTCATGGCAAATAGATGGGGAAAGAATGGAAACAGTGACAGACTTTATTTTCTTGGGCTTCACAATCACTGCAGATAGTGACTGCAGCCATGAAATTAAAAGACACTTCCTCCTTGGAGGAAAAGCTATGACCAACCTAGACAGCATATTAAAAAGCAGAGACATTACTTTACCAATAAAGGTCCGTCTAGTCAAAGCTATGGTTTTTTCCAGTAGTCATGTGTGGATGCGAGAGTTGGAATATAAAGAAAGCTGAGCACTGAAGAACTGATGCATTTGAACTGTGGTCTTGGAGAAGACTCTTGAGAGTCCCTTGGACTGCAAGGAGATCCAACCAGTCCATCCTAAAGGAAATCAGTCCTGAATGTTCATTGGAAGGACTGATGCTGAAGCTGAAGGTCCAATACTTTGGCCACCTGATGTGAAGAACTGACTCATTAGAAAAGACCCTGATGGCAGGAAGGATTGAAGTCAGGAGGAAAAGGGGGCAACAGAGGATGAGATGGTTGGATGGCATCACCGACTCAATGGACATGAGTTTGAGTAAACTCCGGCAGTTGGTGACAGACAGGGGGGCCCGGCGTGCTGCGTCCACAGGGTCGCAAAGAGTGGGACACGACTGAGCGACTGAACAAGGATAAGAGCAGGGGTCCTGTGGTGGGATCAGCACCCTGGTTAGAGAAGAGACAGGAGAGGCTTGGCCCCTCCACAAGCACACTGCAGCAAGAAAGCCCTCACGAAGAACCAAACCTGCCAGCACCTTGCTCTTGGGCTTCCCAGCCTCCAGAAACGACAAAGCGAATTCTTGTTTAAGCCCTCCTGTGTATTATGTCACAGGAGTCCAAATTGACTAAGACACATCATGATAGCAGTTTTAAAATTTAAATGTTCATCAGTAGGGAAATGACCCAACTCTGGTTCGTTCATAGTATGGCATGCTACACAGCTGTTAAAAGTTTGAGCTACATTTATAGGAAGGGACCCAAATGGATCCTGATTCATAACTAAGTAAAAGAAAGTCACGATAAAATATGCAATTTCAGTTTTTAAAAAATAAGTATAAGGACCCACATAAATATATGCAGCGTGGAGCCAAGCCAGGAGGAGAGTGGACTCAAGCGTGGTATCTGGGGAGTAAGATGTAAGCAGGTGACCGCCTGTCACCCAGGCTCATGGAGGTATGGACGCTGCCCCTGCACAAACCTGCGAGCAGGCACCACCTTATGTTTTGGCCCCTGGGTTCTTTGCTTCACCCTGATCCCAATCCCGATGCATAACAAAAAGTTTGGGGCTCATCACAGGTTACTTTTGGAGAGAAGTACAGAGGAAATGGCAGCAGAAAAATCTTCATTTTTGAAGATTTCCCTCTTGTAGTGCCCAATATTTTTCTACAAAAACACATGACTTATTAAGCGGGATATTTTCCTTTTAAAAATTCTATCACTTTATCCCACTAATACATATAGATTTGCATAAGTTGAGTGATTTTTTAAAATGTATATCTATCAGTTCAGTTCAGTGACTGAACTGAGAGTTGTGTCCGACTCTTTGTGAGCCCGTGGACTGCAGCACGCCAGGCTTCCCTGTCCACGGAGTTCTCTGAGCAAGGATAATGGAATGGGTTGCCATTTCCTTCTTCAGGGGATCTTCCCAACCCAGGGACTGAACCCACGTCTCTTATGTCCCCTGCATTGGCAGGCGGGTTCTTGGGAAGCCCCAGGTTCACCATAAGCACGTGTACCAACAGCTCCACCAAATAGGAGTTTCTTTTTCCCACGAAGCAAGAAGTCTGGTTCCATGTCATGTCATTTTGATATCAGCTACCATCAAAAACCATACCTCCAAAAAATCAGCGGTCCTAGAGAGAGGGCATGCAAAGAGCCACAGAGGTAAACCAGAGACATAAGATGCCCAAGTGGGAGCCTCAGCTCTGCCTCAGACTAGTCACTCAGAAAAACAAGCCCACTGGTTGTCCAGTGGTTAAGAAGCCACCTTCAACACAAGGGACATGGGTTCGACCCCTGGTCGGATAGCCAAGATCCCATGTGCCATGGAGACAGCAAGCCCTGTGCACTGCCGCAGAAGAGGCCCACACGCCGCCACAAAGAGCCGGTGCGGTCAAAAATAAATAAATACGCAAGCCCACGCATATCTTTAATTCACTCCTCAGTATCTTCATCTGCAAAATGGGAATTATAACATCTTCCTGAATGTTGGCTGAGAAGATGAGAGATGGAACGAAGTGGTACAAGTGCAATTAGCTACCATGGGTGAGCTCTCCCCAGAAGTTAGTTTCTCTTTTCTTGAGGCTTCCCACGACTTCGTCCAAAGGTTTTATAAATGAAGTCCCATTTCTTCATCAAAGCGCATCTCAGAGCAGTTCTGCTTTTATTTCTCATGGGTTATCAGTTGGCAGAAAGCCACAACATTATAGTTTTGCCAGTCCAAGAATATGGCAGACTGGTTAAGTTTTCATAAGAGAATCCAGATACCACGCTTTGAAAACCAAAGAATACCATGAACACCTTTGGATTATCCGGTGCTTCGGCCTGCTTATTCTTTGGGAAGAGTCTGCTTGATTTCTCTCATTGTTCATTGTGGAAGTATACATCCAGAGATTCCTTTAGCAGAGATCCTAAAGGGAAAAAGAGCTCCCAGGCGGACCTTAAACAGAAGAGTAGAGGATGTGAGCGGCTTGTCTGGAGCAGAGGTTTCAGCTAAGTCTGGAGTCCGTTTTGAAATATGTCTTGTGTGCGGAGCACTACTCTAGATCCCAATGGGGAAAACCGATGACCCACAGGCTGGGCCTGTGGTACCCTTAGTCTTTTGAAGAGGAGATTTGTCACGTGTGAGCAGAGAGATAAGTGCATTTCCTTGCCACCCCTTTACTGAGAGAGGACTTGGGTGAAGAGTCAGTATATTGTGGCCAGAATGAGATGGAGAGCAGCTGAGGCAGAGGCCACAGCGGGGGAGCAGCTCTGATCATTCCGGGGATGTGATGGAGGCCTTCATGCGAGCTGGGGTAGCATCGTGATTATACTCTGAGGAACTGCCTCCTCCTCCTGGAAACAGCTGAGGTTCCCACCACTTGCTGTGATGGGCACAGACTGACCTGTTGAAGCCCCGGGCCCATTTGGGAAGCCGGCAGCGTCCAGCAGTGGCTAACAGCCTAGGGCAGCCTCTTTCTTTCACTCTGTTATGTCTTGCAAATACTTTTTACATGCGTTGAAAGGTGAAAAAAAAGTTGAAAATTAATTCAGTTGAGACTTGAGGGTCTTTTTAATGAGGGTGTCCAGTTCTCCCCTGGTTCCTCCCTGGAACTTGATCTATAAGCAGTGTCTGAGACTGAATATGGTAGAACATTCTTTCCAGTGGCAGCACTGCCTTTTCCAAACCTAGGTTTCCACCCTCTCCTCTTATAAGACCCCCTTTACTCCCTCCAGCAGAGGAATCTGTTACTTGTAGCCAAAGGATGCTAACAGCTGCCACCGTTGCTGCGTGGGAAGGTGTGTATGCGCGTGCATGCCTCTCTGGAACTGTGTTTTGTATAACTTAAACTCCCAAATACCCTCTTGGACCTGTGAAAGCTGAAGCCCTCTCACTCTCATTCTGCACCCCCATTTCCAAACTCCCCTGAAGTCCTCTCGGGTCAGAAGACTGTGTTGGAGGCAGCCCTGAACCCTGACCTGCTCCTGAGAGATGCTCTGGCAATTGCTGAGCACCCAGGGGAAAGAGAGGGAGACAGGAAAACTTGTCCGGAGCTTGGAGGCTAAGCTACGCATCAGTGCAAATCGCAGGCAAAGGTCTCAAGCAGGTCTAGCCTTTGAGGTAAGAGGGGGCTTTTTTCACCAGACAGTCCTCTGCTCTTGGCTCCACAGTGGGAAGTCAGGAAGGAGTTCCCACCCATCCTTGGAGAAGCCACTCAGCTCCAGAGCAACCAGGGACAGGCCCTATCAGGGTGCTATAAGGAGATGAGCAATATAGCTGGTATTTACGATCGAAAACACATAAGGGCAAATATTTGGCTAAGTGTTTATTTGCTAGCGGAACTTTTTAAATGGTTGATTGGAGCCCAAGTGTCAATGCGGGGTGTTTGATTAAAAACAAACTGGGTAAGTGTTTCTCCGCAGCTGTGAACTTGGCAAGTTTCCGATTCTTCGGCTCTGGAACTCTCAGCGGGCTCCATCCCTTGACGGCAGGCAGTGGGCAGGGAGGCCCAGCCGGATGGCTCACCCTGTCCCTGCTGCTGGGACCGCCAAGGGCTCATGTCCCCTTGCCGGAACTGGGTCCCACTGCACGGAGGGTACTGTGCAGAGTCTGGGGTGACCCGGGAACACTCCAGCCACCTCTGAGCATGATCTGTAACTGAGGCTTAATCTCTTCATCACAGTCATTTCGTGAGAATCAGCTCTGAGCATCACTCTGGTGATGACTAACTGTTTGCAGATCTTTCTTTCCCCTCTCTCGTCTTTTCTCTCTCCAAGTGAAATTTCGTGCTTATGCAATGTATGTCTCTTGCTATTAACTCTGAACAGCTGGGGGCAGGGAAGGGTGGGACTTTAGCTTTACTAAAAGGTCCTCAGAGCATCCGTCTTCTCTCTCACAAAACAAACAAACAAAAAACTCTTGCATCTTCTGAGTTCTTCCCCTGCGCCTCATTCCATCTTGGGCTCTGCCTCCATCCATCTCAGTTCACTTACTGTGTAGGAGACTGTCATCCCCATTTTACAGATGGGTAAATGGAGGCTCAAAGGCACGCCCTGTTTTTCCTGAAGTCACACAGATGGGAGGTGGAAAACAAGATGTGAGCCTAGATGTGTCAGCCCGTATAGAGTCTCGCTTTTTCACTCCCTCCTCCTGCGTTCACTCCATTTACCCTACAGTCACCATGCTGGGTGCGCCAGAACAAGGAATAAAGGCCCGTGAAACCTGGGGGAGAAGACCAGCAGGAACATAATCCACTGCTCCAAACTCTTGGTCTTAGGAGAGATGGTCATCCATAGCTTGGGAAAGAAGACCCCTCCTGAGTGGCTGGCTCCCTATTTAGCAGGCCCCCACAGAACACTGGATGGACACAGTTGGGAGTCAGATCACTGTCATCACTGCCTCCTGAAATTTATTCTGCTCAAGGAAATGAGTGAACAGGAAGGAGAAAACGTACACCCTCAGAAATGTGTCCTTTAACCCCTGGAACCACTCATCCCTCCACCTCATATTCCTACTGTGCTTGAGAGGCCACAGATGTAGGTGCAAATCCTGCTGGGCACATGACTAGGAACAATTATGTACCACTTTCTGAGCCTCAGTGACCCCATCTGTGAAATGGGGATATTCATGCCACCACACAGCATGATTGAATGTTGAATAGGAGAACATCCACCAAGAATTGGCTGACACTGAATGTTATCACTAAAAGAATTACACTCCTCCCAGACTTCCTCTGAATCCTGTAGGAATCCCTGTTTTCTAAGAGGACAAAGTCCACATCTCTGTTCTAAAGCAATTCCCACCCCACCCAACTGATGGAATAGTCCAAGCCTGTCCTTTACCCTCTCCACTCTGCAAATTGCAAGCAAACAAGACTGCTCATGATAGGCGGCCCTGGAGTTTGGCCAGATTCCTGAGAGTGAGAAAAAATGTCACACTAAATCTCCAGGAGACAGTCCCCAGAGAGAAACTCTCCCCGCCACGGGCCCCCTGCCTTGCACCACCAGCCTGCCCTGAGCCCCATGGGTCGAGATGAGGGATGCGACGCCAGGGACTCGTCGCCTCACCGCAGGCCTCGTAGGTGCCAAGGGGGCCCTCATCTCACAGAAGAGGGAAATTGAGGCTCTGAAAAAGTGAGCAGCTGAGCCAAAGCCACAGTCGCAACAAGTCAGGATGAATTCATCTTCCAAAGCCAGGGCTCAGCCACATGTCAAGGAAGGGGACTCTGAGAAAGCATAGCGGACGTTGCAAAATGATGTTATACTTAGAAAAAAAGAGAGAAAGAGCTTTTTAAAAATTATACAAATTACTAAAGTTAAACAAATGTTCCGCTGGGCATGAGTAAAAAGAAAATTCAGAAATATTCCCTTAGACGCTGAGGGTGAGCAATCCAGCCGGAATTATGTAAAAACCACTCTCCTTTTTTATGAAGAGGAGGTCTCCACCTCCCTTTCTGTCTCTACCTCCTCTTCACATTCACACAACTGTCCTGCCGCTCGAATAAGGAGCAGGGTGGGGGGGGTGTGTGTGTGTGCGTGAATAAAAACCTGTAATGGAAATAATGACTCACATTTTTATTTCTCCTGCCACTCATCTTTTATTTGAGCATCACTGCATTTCTGTGTAGCATTGTAGGCCTGCTTTTCCACATGAAGAAGATACAAGGAAAGAACATAATTTTCCCAGGGTCCCACAGAAACTGAGCATCCGAAAGAAGAAACCAGCCCAGGTGAGGTCTAACACTTGAGATCCACGCTTTTGCGGAGCTGCCCATTTCCCCATTCATCCTGTGGCCTGTCCTGGGTGTGGCCCTGGCCAGACTTTGACCCCAGATCTTCTGAACCTCCTACATTCTTCACTGAAGGACGTATTCAGCAGTGCAAATGTCCTGATTTTATAGGCGTGTATGTGTGATATGCATACCTAAGCAATACACAATGAAGTAAATCTTATATCTTATACACGCAGCTACATGGATGTGTTTACACATGTGTGTGTATCAAAGACAGCTCTTGGGACTTCCTTGGTGGTCTACTGGCTAACACTCCGCGCTCCCCGTGCAGGGGGCCCGGGTTCGATGCCTGGTCAGGTAACTAGACCCCACATGCAGAAACTAAGTAATGAAGTAAATCTTATATCTTATACACGCAGCTACATGGATGTGTTTACACATGTGTGTGTATCAAAGACAGCTCTTGGGACTTCCTTGGTGGTCTACTGGCTAACACTCCGCGCTCCCCGTGCAGGGGGCCCGGGTTCGATGCCTGGTCAAGTAACTAGACCCCACATGCAGCAACTAAGAGTTTGCATGCCCCAACTATTTATCTGGCACAGCCAGATAAATAAATATTAAATAAAAGAGTCTTTATTTAAAAAAAAAAAAAGACAGCTCTTTTGGAACCCAAGAGAAGAGAAGAAGGAGGCAAAAAGAAGAAGGAGGAATAGGGTGTGAAGGGGGAGGAGAGCGAAAAGCAGATACAGTCAGAAAAATCAGAAGAGGAAGAGGAGAGGGTGCGCAAGTCAAAGAATTGTCGGGAGGGGAGATGGGGAAAACGCAGCGGGAGGAGTCTCCTCCAGGCAGGATGAACGGCTGTGCCTCTCTGAGACCGTTAGCTTACCGGCAGTTCTCAGGGTGCTCCTTGGGCTCAGGAAGTGTGGGTTCAGCCAGGAAGGCGCCTCGGAGCTCTTTTTGTCTCAGCACACTCTGAGACCCCCACCCGGGCCTACGGATTGACAGGGCACGGGCGGGCAGGCCTGAGGAAGATGGAGGGAGGGCTGTGTCAGGGCCAGCCCAAAGGACACTGGGAAATTCCCTGCTCCTCGCCTCCTGCCTGAAGCTGGGAGGGCTTCCTCCTCCCCAGACGCCTAGTGGCCCACAGGCAGGTGTTCAAGCATCACCAGTTTCTCCCTAGGACCTGGTCTGAGGTCCGTCTTTCCCTCCCCATCGGGGGCCTGGAGATGTACACAGCAGCCTCCTTGTGCCTCAGTTTCCCCATCTGTATGTTGACGTGGTAAGAATACCCATGCCGTCAGCACTTGTGAGAAAGAAATGAATGTGCCCCGTCTAGACCCCAAGGGGGCTCAGCAGCTAGCAGCGCTGGTTGTTCTTGCGCGCCTCTCGGCTGAAGCTCCCCCTGGCTCCCACAGCTAACGCTCCTGGTAAACAAGGCTCCTGGACTGTCAGTCCACAAGCTGATCTTGCACTGAGCACCTGGTGTCTTAAACCCAGGGGAACCAAGAGTGAGGTTTCTGGCAGTTGGGGAGTGACGATGGGGGAGAGAGACTGTGTTCATTCAGATGACATTTAATGAACACCTACTATGTGCGTGAACTTGACAGTGCAGTTGCAGCTCAGAGACGCCTTCAATACTCATTCCTCAAATTTTCCTCTTTCTTCTTTTTGAAAAACTGTCTACGTGTCTGTCTATCTCTCTAGATGAACTGTCAGCTTCCTGAGGATGGGGGCTCTGCCTTGCTCCTTCTAAATTCCCATAGTGTTTGGCATGGAGTAGATGCTTAATCAATATCTGGGAAATAAGCCAACAGGGAAACAATGAGTCCCCAGGAAGGGCCTCCTGTGGAGGTGAGGAGGCCCCCCCGCCGACCTCCCGTCCCCATCAGAGGCCACTAGCAGCATCTTAGTCAAGTCAAAAGAACTGGAAATGTGGAAGTGGTAAGACTGGACCTGGGGTCCCCGAGTCCCCGTGCAGCCTACGGCTCAGAGCATCTGAGTTTATCTTGTCATCTTTCAGATGAAGCTAGGCCCCCTACCCCCTTGAGTTGCTGGAAGGATAGAACACAAGAATTAAATGGTAGCACCCTCAAGCCTTCTCTGTACCTTTTTTCTGGACAACAGGACAGAGCTGAACCCCTTCAACTTCTCCAGTTAGCAACAAACCCCTCAAGATCAAAAGACCCAAGGAATAACTAGGCTCATCCTATAAGAAATGAAGCCACTCAGAATTCCACACGCAAGCTCTAGGGGTAGAGTCCTGAAGGTCAGTGGCATTTTACATAAAATAGAATTCCGGTGGTTGCTCTCCATACTCACCGTGTCTCAGTACACCTTCGTATCAGCTCTAAGGAGTAGGTGTCCAGAGCTCCATTTCGCAGATGAGGACATGGGGCTCTGAAGTTCCCACCTGGTGGGCGTGACTCATCCCTCTGTGGATGTGTCTGACTTTAAAGTATCTTCTCTGTCTCCTCCACCCCATGGCCTCTGTCCATAAATGTTGAAATAGCTGTTCATTCTCATCAGCAGCTTTAGTCAGAGGATGAGAAAATGGAAGCAAGGAATAGGGTGAGGGGAGGGGGAATTTGGGGAAAAGGAGGCCAAGAATCCTTTTCCATTCTGAAATGAGTTAGAAACATTCCAATTCCATTTTTCACTGTCTATCGCATCCTAAGAACACAAAGACCTCAGCCAAACCCCTAACTGTTTAACAAAACTCCAGATTAAATTAATATCCACATTCAAACAGTAGCTACCGTGGGGCAATTGCCAAGCTGTCTCTACCCTCATGAGAAAGGGAAGAAAGCAAGTACTAGCCAGGACCTTCGATCTGGAGAACAGAAACCAGATCCCAATGTGGGAGCGCCATGCGGGGGAGCCTCAGCACAATCAGACCTTTTCACGTTTCACCCAAGTCAGCCCCTTTCTCACCGGACTCCCACCTAACAGCTCCCCAAAGCGATCCAGGCATCAAGTCCACAACCCCGGTTTTCATCCACAGATCAATTACCCTAGCTCTTTACAGCACCGGAGTGCGCTTTCCCTTCAGGAGGGCAACGTTCATTCACCCTGCCTTTCATCTGCCCAGGAAGGAAAGAGAAAGAGAGGAAGGCAGGAAGGAACGGTGCTTGAGTCCCGAGACAGGGCCCACGCGTTTCCTCCCTGGGACAGAACCCAGAGAGCAGGGTGTCACTGAGCCAAGCGTGCAGAGTTCCAGGAGAACAGCCCAGCAGGTCTACATCACCTCCAGCTGACCGGCCCTGAGAGGTGGCCCCGCAGAGCAGGGAGAGGGAGAGGGAGAGTCTGGGTTGCAGGAGATGAAACCAAGCCACCAGTAACCGGAAGTGCGGGAAAAGCAAACCTAGATCTCCAGTTCTCCTGTGATGAGCCGTCTCCCCCAAACGCCCTGGGCAGCCCCTCAGAGAGCTCAGCTACTGTGCACCAGGACGCCCCACCTCTGGTTCTGTGCACGGTCAATGCAACAAAGAGCTGCTGCTCCCGAGCTGTGACCCCTTTAAGGACCCCTGGGAAAAACGACTGTGGCCTCAGTGCCAAGGAAAGCTGCCCTCCCGAGAAAACATTTTTAAAATACACAACATGAATCTTACAAAGAACGTTTTCTGCTTTCCTCTGCCCAGGCAGAAGCTCAGAGACAAACTTACTAACCAGTTTTAACAACTATGCAAGACTCCATGCTGTGCAGGTTGGTGAACTGACACTGCCCAAGCTTCATATTTCTCTTCATCTCATTTTCTTTCTCTCGTGATTTCTTTAATGTATTGCATCTCATTTAGGGAGCTGGCTAATATCCTTCCTGGGAAGAAAAGAAGCCTGTGGGTCCTAATCAATCAGACATTAAATAAATAAATAAAATGCAAAAACTTGGTTTCATCTTCACACAAGCCTATGGGGATAGTGATCATGGTCCTCACATTGAGGATGAGGACATTCCAGGCACAGAGAGTTTAAGTTACCCAAAGTCACACGGCTAGTGAAGGACATCACTAGGAAGCTGATCCAAGTCGTCCTGACCTTAAGTGTCAAGCTTAAAGTTTAACATTTAAAGTGTGTGCTCTTCCCACTGCTTACTGCCACCAGAAATCCCTGTCTCTATAAAGCCCCTCTGGCCTCTCCTGGCCTCCTGACACAGGAGGTCTCGGGGCCTCAAGTCCTTCCAGAGTCCACGAGTAGACCCACAGAACCGGCCGCTGCTCCCATTTCTCCCCCTCACCCAGGATTGGGTGAGAGAACACAGGTGCAGACCCCCTCTCTGCCCCCAGCCCAAGCCTGGCCGGGCCCTCTGCATCCGGGCTCGGTACCTCCATTCCGAGCTGGGGGTTTGGGCAGGGGCGCCTAGTGCGTGTGGTACTGATTTGCACGCGCCACCCCTGGGCTTCACAGAACCTTTCCATTCCAAGTCTGAGAAGCCGAGCGAGGCTTTTTTTTTTTTTTTTTAAACACAACCCTCTCCCCACGCCCCTAATCCCCAAGCCCTGCCCAGTCCACAACCCTCCCCGCCTCTGACAGCTTTTCTCTTTGAATCAGAGAACTAGACGCTGCCAAGCGAAAATGTAACTCAAACCTCAAAGGGCTCAAAGGCGCTAGAAACTCGCAAGGCACGATTGCCCCAGAGATGCTGCTTTGCCCCCGGTGTGGCTCCCTTGTAGCCAGGGGCCGGCGCCACTGGGGGTCCGGGTATTTTTAGCTGATAATGTATCTAGGTGCCCTTGCGCCTGACTCCCCAGGGATAAGGGTGGTTTCTCTTCTTTAGGGGTCCGGAAGGAGCCTGAGAGAGTCCAGAAGACCTTTGTATTTTGTCACTGCCTACCATATGCCCAGGACTTTTCAGGAGCGTGCAGACCCTCACAGCCACCCAGGAAGGGCAGTGGGAGCTGGGCACCCTGCTGACCTATGACATCAGCACGCAGCCTGTCAAGAGGTGAGGCTGGAACCCTCACTTAGCCACGACGCCAGAGACATGGGTTGCAAGGGACAGGTGCCTCGGGGTGCTGGCAGGGAAATGGGTACACACGCTTGTCCAGCCAGCTCCTCCTTGACAACGTCCACAGGCGAATGATCTGCCAAGTGCAGCCTGTTGTCTGCAGACTTGCAGAGAGGAGTTGAGTGATGTAGGCAGGTGGGCATAGTCAGAAATGGCTTTCTCAGGGAGGCGAGTCCTGAGCCCCACTGCGAAGAAGGGAGCAGGGGCGGCCGGAGGCTGCCTTCTACATGCAGGGTCTCCTTCCCCGCCAAGACCAGCCCTCTAACTGGCCCACACAGGGCAAACTGAAAATATCGGGCTCCATGTTCAAAAATTATTTTTCATAAGACAGACTCAGGAGAGCATTAAACCAAGCACAGGGCCCTGTGCAACTGCTCTGGACATGTGCCCGTGAAGCCAGCCCTCAACACCCGCTTTCTGCACCCACACAGAAGGGGGAGCTGACCACACGCGTCTCGGTAGCCCAAGTGCGGCCCAGCAAGAATCATCACCAGCTTCTCCTGATTCTTCATCCAGGCCTCGCTCCAGACACGCCTTGGCGTTGGCAGTGCCTCCCCCAGTCTGATCTAAAGCCCATTCAATGAATGCCCATTCACTTAATTCCGTTGAAAGAAGTGACACTCATTCACAATCAAGTGTAAATAACCAGTACCAGTTTAGACTGTGACCCTCCTACAGAGATTTTCATCTTCACAGGGATCAAAGCCTTAAGCTCAAGAAACACTTTTCACTTGGTGGCCTTCCAGGCATCAAAGAGTAGTTGGGGAGGCGGTGCTGGGGGCCAAAGGCAGAAAGCATTTACCTGCCCACTGTGGGTCAGGCCAGTCCCACAGGAGAGATGGAATGATGCACAGAGAGGCTCAGTGCTGGATCCCAGGGACCCTTCTATCCTTTCACAGCGGTTCAAACAAGCACTTAATTTTCATCACGTAGGGTTTCCTGGAGCAGCTGAAGAACATTTGTTGTTAACTGATTGAAAGCTTTATGAGAATAGGGACCAAAGCTGTTTTGTTCCCCCAGAGCATAAGGCAACCAAACCAACAAATACAGTTTATCCTGATAAACTGTAGGTGGATGGATAGAGGGATAGAGGAGTGGACAGTGGCTAAGTGGACGCATAATTATCTATGTAGGTGGATGGATGTGTCGGGCGCATGGATGGGACGTGCAGAAGGGTGGGTGAGTGGTGGGTAGATGAATGAACTGATGGGGAGTGGATAGGTGGATGTATGGAAGGGTGGTGGACAGCTGGACTGGTGGATGGGTTAAAGGATGTACGGGTGGATAAATGGTGGGAGGGTGAGTGAAATGCTCAATTCTGTAGTAGATACTTTTGTGTTTATGCCTTTTTATTTCCCAAGTGCTGCCTTAAATCCTCTGTAAACAATGAGGTTTAAACAAGTAAACTATCTCTCACCAGCTCTGTGAGTTAAATATTATGCAAGATTACAGCTTCTCTAGCTCAGAAGGGGCCAACCAGGATCCCAGTCTCAGTTTGCCTGAGTTGACCCAAAGCCCTGTCCACAGCCCTGACATACTGAACAGGCTGAGCATTTCTCCAGGGGCTACCTGCGGCCCTGCCTGCTTACCTTCAACTCTGAAGGGGCCCCATGCCCTGCTCCCGCCTCAAGGACGCAGGCATGTGCAACCTGTTTTCTGATATTTGCTAATTCACTCAGGCTCCTTCATGCATCACATTTCTTTTCTGGAATTTTCCGACCAATTTTTTTTATTGTTTTATTTTATTTATTTGTGGTCCCTGCACCATGCTGCATGCAGGATCTTCGTTCCCTGACCAGGGATCAAACCTAAGCCTCCTGCAATGGAAGTGCAGGGTCTTAACCACTGAACTACCAGGGGAATCCCCCTTCTCTTTTTAAAAAAATGAATTTATCAAAGTATAGTTGATTTACAATGTCGTGTTAATTTTTACTGTACAGCAGAGTGATTCAGTTATACATATATATGCACATTCTTTTTTATATTCTTTTCCATTTTCATTGATCACAGAATACCGAATATAGTTCTCCATCCTATACGATGCTTACCCATTCTATATTTAATAGTTTGCATCTGCTAATCCCACACTCCCAGCCTACCCCTCCGCCTTGGTAACACAAGTCTGCTCCCTACGCCTGTGAATCCGTTTCTGTTTCATAGAAAGTTCATTTGTGCCATATTTTAGATTCCACCTATAAGTGATATCATATGCTATGTGTCTCTGTCTGACTCACTTCACTTAGTGTGTTAATCTCTAGGTCTATCCCTGTTGCGACACATGGCATTATTTCATTCCTTTTTATGGCTTAGTGGTATTCCCTAATTGCCTACTTTTGAATGTGGGTTGGACCCAGTAACTCTCTTCAGTGGATAGAACCTGGATGTCCCTTCCAAGATGTTGTCTCAAAAGATCCTGGTTGGCCTCTTCAGCCCTCTTGAGAGCTTGCTTTAGGGATGTTATAAGCTGCCTTATGGAGAAGGGCAGCCTCTGGCCGTCAGTCCGGGAGGAACTGAGGTCCTCAGTCCAACAGCCTGTGAGGACCCGAATCCTGCCAGCAACCTTCTGGGTGAGACTGGAAGCAGCTCCCTCCTGCTGAGCCTGGAGTTGTTAGTAGCCCCAGCAGCAGAGGGCCTGGGCCGGAAGGCTCAGCTAAGCCACACACAGACGCTGGCTCCACAGAACCTGTGAGATAATGAATGAGTGTGTGCTGCATCCGACATTAAGTTTAAGGATCATTTATTACACCTGCATGGATAACTAATGTGGTTGTCTGACATCCTATTGAACAGCTGCTCTGTGACAATGACTCTAAGGAAAAAGAGATGATGAATAAGATGCACTGTGTGCCCTCTAGATACCCTCAGTCTGTGAGTCAGCTAGTAAAGCAGACCATTATGTCACCTAAATAAATGTTATAATAAAGGCATTACCATTGGTAGAATAAACAAATCATAAAAATCCACTGGCCAAGGAGAGTCAGATGGCCAGACTCAAGGTGAAAGGGTGGTAGGGGGATATACTCCACCCCCATGTTAGTAGGAGGAACTCTAAGGTCACAGGACAGAGGATATAAATATCGAGGGGATAGGGAATTGGGTCCGCCGAAACGCAATCTGCTGCCGTGAGAAGGCATCGAGGAAGTGTAAACGCACGCTACTGAGTGAAAGAAGCCAGGCTGGGAAGGGTATTTACTGTATGATTCCAACTCTAGGATGTTCTGGAAAAGGCCAAACTATGGAGACACTTAAGATCTGGGTTTCAAAGGAAGAAGGGATGAATAGGCGGAACACAGGGGATTTTTAGGGCAGTGAAACTACTTGGTATGAGATTATACTAATAAGTGATATCTGTCATTCCCCATTTGACCCAAACCCACGGAATGTACATCAAGAGTGAGCTCTAATGCACATTGTAGGTGCTGAGTGATGATCATGGGTTGATGCTGATGCATCAGTTGCAGCAAAGGCACCACTCTGGTGAGCGTGTTAACTGTAGGAAGCACATGGTAGGGCTGTGGCTACATAGGAAATCTCTGCCTTTCATTCAGTTTTGCCGTGAATCGAAACTGCTCTAAAAAAGTCTGAAAATACAACCTACTAGAAAGGGCTATGGTGGTTGAGGAAAAAAACACATTTAATCAAGGCATAAAAAAGAGACTGGAAGGAAATGTATCAAACGCTGACACTAGATGTTGGCAGATGGCATATGATTCTTATTTCCCTCTTTATATCTTTTCTAGCTCCAAATATTCTGCAAAGAGCGTGTTTACATTTCAAGAAAAAATGTTACAGAAAATATGAGACCGGTTCATAGAGCCTGAAGAAAGGAGAAAGTATTTTTGACTGAGAGGCGTCAGGAAGTGCCTGAAGGCAGGTGACACGGAGCTGGCACTGAAGGGCAAAGGAGCATCTGGATCCAGAAAAGAGAAGCCACCCGCTAAGCCTGGAGTGGGACTTGCCTTACAGTCATTGAGACAATGAGCGTGTCTTAAGGGGACAGCTGTGGCAGCTAGGCCGGATACCCTGCTGGTTAAGTGAGGAGCAGTGGTGAACTCTGCTTGTGGAAGGTGGAGGTGGGGGGAAATGGGCATCCCCTAAGGAGCCTAAAACGTCAGTGATCGAAGGGACTTCCAAAAACAGATCAGCCCCTTCATCTCATTTAAGTCATGTTTAACCTAAAAAAAACAGCAAATTTCATACGGCTCATCCTAATATCAAGAAGGGCCCCGAAGAGTGACTTTCTTCCCATCACAGAGACAATGAGTGACAAAATCAGGGTACAGGCAAAGCAGAGACAGACTCAGGAAGCTCAGGCTTCCTCTCTGAGGATCTCAGATAAGTATGGGCTTGATGAGGAGCTGACAACCTGGGAGATTTTGACCATGTGTACACTGTCAGGCTCTCAGGAGAGAAAGTCCTGAACATAGCTTGCAGCATCATTCAAACAGGTGCATCAGATGTGTCTTTAAAGCGAGACTTTCTGCAGAGAGGCGTGGGGTGATCGCTGCTGGCAGACCCTCCCAGGCAGAGGCAGCAGCTCATCCCCCTCTGTAGGTCCTGGCACAGTTCTAGGCCCGTGATCGTGTTCAGTAATGTTGGCCGGATCAGCGCCCTGAGTCTCTGCACTTCCACCTTTCCCAGGCCAGAAGCCTTTAGCTCTTTGCCTCCTGCTCTTCCAGGGTCAGAAGAAGTCTCCCCAGCCTTGCTCTGTAGCTTTTACTTTTAGTTCAAGAGCTTTGGGGGGCGGGGGGTGGGGCAGAGGGAAGCACGGGTGGGAGCTGGACAGCCATCCAGGGACCCCGACGCACAGGGGTGGCTCCACTGAACCACTTTCTGTATCGCAGTGAGAAAACACAAGTTTTTATAAGAAAAAAAAGGGGGCAAATCCATCCCGATGCAGGGGGGATTTGGGAGTAAGCATTAGCCTCCTAAGAGGGTTCACAAGGTTATACTTAGTCTCTCTCTCACACACACACTCACACACACACACGCCCAAGCACACACGCACACTCATTTTGTATCAAGCACCAGGTTGAGTAGGTCAGAAAGGAATGGTCCCATTGTTCCCTGTTTACGCTTGTTTTTCAGGAGACTGCCCCAGAATGTCACTTCCCTACCCTTCCCCTACCTGAAAATGAGATTAGAACTTGCCCTTGATTTTGCCCCAGGACCAGCCCAGCTCAGAATGCTCACAGCAGGGCTATTCAATGAGCACTAATCATTTCTTCCTATCTCCCCATGAGATTAGAATGCTCTGGCCTCTGGCTCCTGGTACAGCCTGACTGTGTTAGGCCCCGACACTCCCCGGCCACTGTGAAATACCCTGGAAAAAACAGGTTCTGGAAGCAAAGATCTCCTTAAAGCGCCGCTGCTTCAAACTCCCCTTTCACCGCAGGTCTTGGCAGAGGTGGGGGCAGGGCGTATAGGGCCTCAGTCGACCCGCGGAAGGGGGAGAAAATGCACGTTCAGGAGACCTCTGCCCTCATGGAGGCTGCTGGTGGGGGCAATCCAAGGATGCCCATGAACATGCCTTCTCCCCCTTGGTCGGTCCCCAGGCTAAGAGTCCAGCCATGCCTCAGGCCTGGCAGAGCCTCAATTACCAAGTCTCCGAGCCTGTCCTGAAGACCACCTTCTTGGTTTCACCTGCTGATCATCTGGGAAGAGGAGACCACTCACCTTAGTCACCTCTAGCCAAGCTTCAGGCTTGGGACCCCCTTGCCTCGCTCTCTCTTCCCAGCTCTTGTTTCCACCCAACCGAGCTCCTCCTGATCGGGGCCTGCAGAGGAGAGCCTGCTTCTGTGACCCTTTCCAGCTGTCAGAGAGGCCAGCTAAGAATAACCACACCCAAAATAGTGCTTAGGATGATTTAGGTGTGGCTCAGCCCAGAGGCAGGTGGATGGACTAGATGACCTTCTACTCCTGGGATACCTCATTCATTAACAGAAATCTACTGAACACCCACTATGTGCCAGGCACAGTGTTAGGTGCTGGGAGTGCAATGGTGAATTAGATGCATGGCTCCTGCCCTCATGGAGAGCTGAGCTTAATGAAAAACCTGTAGCCCAAGTCTACCCCCAGCACCTCTCCTGCCCCAGTCGGAGTCAGTGGGTTTTGCCACTGTGCCATGGCTTTGTGTCCAGACCTCTGTCTACCTTGGAACATGTGCTAAGTCACTCCAGTCATGTCCGACTCTTTGCAACCCTGTGGACTGTAGCCCGCCAGGCTCCTCTGTCCATGGGATGCTCCAGGCAAGAACACTGGAGTAGGTTGCTGTACCCTCCTCCAGGGATCTTCCCAACCCAGGGATCGAACCCCTGTCTCGGACATCTCCTGCATTGGCGGGCAGGTTCCTTGGCGCTAGCTGGGAACATATTGTATTGTCATCACCCACCTCTTCAGTTGCTTCTTTACTAGATTCTGAATTCTGGAGACAAGAATCACTTCTGTCCGCAGAACTTAGCATACTGTGTGGCCCACTGTAGATGCAGAATCAAGATTAGTTGAATAAGTGGATGGATGGATGAACAGATGGATGGATAGATGGATATAGATTGATGGATCAAGTCCTTTATTTTCTGGAGATGTTAACGAATAGGAATTTTCTTCCACCTGCTTCTTTCTTTGGACTCTAGTTGGCTTGCCTCCATTATATCAATTTGGACCATAATAGAATTTAATATAAAACATCCTAAGTGAACATTTGAGGATCAAAAGGATGCCAGAATACAGCATAATGCCGATGCTTCTCGCTCTCACACAGCCAGCCCCTTTCTTGCTGTGTGCAGACGTGCCTTCAGTCCTTCTCGACACAGCTCCTAAGTCACTGCTGCCAACTCCTGGAGATGTTAGGTACGTTGAAGCTTATTTACCATCTATGAACTGGATGAAGCTTATTTACCATCTATGAACTGGATAATCAAGCTTGGCCCGGAGAAGCAGGGATCAGATTCTGATAGATTTGTTGAGATCGGATGATCAGGTATGAAACTTCTAGAACAAAGTTTTACAATGAACAAGCCTATCCTACCATAGCTAAGATCAAACAGTACTTTAAAATCCATTCACATTGTCATTCAGATGCTAGTTAATGATCTTGTTCTATATACTGATTGATGAACTGTTTGCTCATCTCTACAAGAAGCCCCCAAGTTCTCAAGTCTCCCAGGGAATCCGAAAATTTCCAAATTTAGCACTAGAGAGGGCCAGACACTGATCATATCACCATCTCATGGAACCTACAGTTTATCACCAAGGTGATAAAACTTCACTCTTCCGGAGAGCATTCCAGACCCTGCATGACACCTAAGGTGCAGTCACAGTAAACTCCCTGCCAACGACTAGAACTTTTACTCTCTCCTTCCCTAAGAATGCCTAGTCCCCCATCTCCACCTAGTTTAAAACTGCCCATTCTTGTGAAAACATGGAAAAAGGCTTACAATTCATGATTCATTTGTTAACAATGTACGTATGCTTGGTACGATAACATATATCAGCTATAACAACAGGCACCGTGGAGAAGCTGTACCCGGGAGGAAAGGCTAGCGAGACACGCAGCAAGATGCCAACGCAATGTGTATTCATGGCATGGAACCGTGAGTGGTACTTCTTCTGTTTTCTAAATGGTTCCTGATAGAGTTCTGTGGGTTTTATCATGAGATCCTTATATGTGGCCAACTACATCTACTACAGGATGAGAATTAAGCCACTTTTCGACATTATACCTTGAATACAGCCTGGTATAAATGCTAACATCTCCAAGATGCCTTCCCTGACTACCACTTCCCACTGTCCCCACAAGACACTGTATTTTCCCCTGTGGACCCTCCAGTCTTTCATTAGCATCTCTATCAGAGGAATTGCTGCTGCTGCTGCTAAGTCGCTTCAGTCGTGTCCGACTCTGTGCGACCCCATAGACGGCAGCCCACCAGGCTCCCCCGTCCCTGGGATTCTCCAGGCAAGAACACTGGAGTGGGTTGCCATTTCCTTCTCTAATGCATGAAAGTGAAAAGTGAAAGTGAAGTCGCTCAGTCTTGTCTGACCGTCAGCGACCCCATGGACTGCAGCCCACCAGGCTCCTCCATCCATGGGATTTTCCAGGCAAGAGTAGTGGAGTGGGGTGCCGTTGCCTTCTCCGATCAGAGGAATTACCAGGGTCTATGTTGAATCACAGATGATTGTATACATGCCTGTCCAGCTTTGTGACAGAAAGACATTATTTTTAAATCAATAAATGAAAGAACAGTTATGTTTCCAGCCTACACAGGTTAGAACAAATAATATTATAATATGATATAAATTATTATATTCACATTACTACTTTCAGTTTTTTAGATGACTCCTGTCTATTGCCTGCCTCACCACCCAAATGATTTCGACTCCCAGACGATCATTTGCAAGACCACAATGTAGGGGGCCTTCAGCGTTGGAACTGTCCAGATCACCTGACACTTGTCGACCTTTAAAATAAGTAAAATCAAACCCTTAGGGAATTAATTTGCAGGAAATATGAAAACCAAGTCTTGGTTGCAAGCCATACACTATCTTTGGGATTTAAGCATTCAGCCAGTTGGATGAAGTATTACTAGCGCCACTGACAACGGGAAGAGAATGGGCCTTCCTCCCAGCCGAGACTGCAGAGTCACCCACCAGACTTACACAGGTACAGCATAATTGGTGGAGGGTTATTTGTTTGAACTTGCAAAATGGATTTCTTAAATGTTTGAGCTAGTGCTAGAAGTGTTTTCAAAGTGCCTGCATACTCATCTTAAACACACACATTATTAAGGGATTTTATTTGACATTTAACAATTTTGTATATTAATATTCCCGTCTTTCCCTTAAATGGCCTAATCCATCTAAATCCATAGCATCAAAAGTCATTACACAAAAAGGACAAGATGTTGCCAGAGCCTCTGTGGCCCAGCATTGAATCTGCATGAGCCGAGATGCTTCGGGCAGATTTATATCCTGTTATTTCCTGAACTCGGAGCAAAACTCACAGGTTCAAGACTTTGAAAGCATTTGTCTGAGCAGTCTCGCTTCATCACTGGGAAGGGGAGGGCGTTTCTGCCATCTGCTTGAGCAGCCTTGCCTTCCTTCACCTCTCTCTCCAGCTGGCTACGTGAACCCTGGGGTGAATCCTAAGGCCCATGGCCACTGGGAAGAGGAGATCTTTACTTAATCTTCCTTCCCCTGGAAAATTTTCTTTTACCTCTTCCTTGGTCTCCATGATACGGAAAGAGACTTGTAGAGAGTGTAGGGGGCACTTCAGATTCTGAAATTACTACTTTGTTCTTCTCACTGGCAAATGACATAAAGGGTTGGGCCACAGTAGTGGTTTTTAATCATTTTTGAGTCACACACATCTATAAGAATCTGATGAAAGCTCTGCATTCTCTCCCTAGAGAAAGTCAGATATGTGCACACACGCAAAATTTCGCTTGCAAATATAGGCGGTTCACATGGTGAATTACTCATGCATGGATTCCCCAAGGATCTGTGAACCCCAGTTTAAGTATCACTGATCACTAAATAACAACCCCTTG
This sequence comes from Oreotragus oreotragus, assembly GCA_006410675.1. Classification (NCBI taxonomy): domain Eukaryota; kingdom Metazoa; phylum Chordata; class Mammalia; order Artiodactyla; family Bovidae; genus Oreotragus; species Oreotragus oreotragus. The sequence goes on from SJYX01014377.1 coordinate 142,597, forward strand.
CACTTCCCTTTGATTTGCAGAGCATTTCTGAAACCTTTCTCTTGTTAGACAACTTAGTAAGGTAGGGATCCATTTCACTCCCATGTAAAATTGTCATCCTGGCTGAGAAATGTATTTTGAATTTCTGCTTGCAAATCTTAATTCCCACCTCCTTCTGATGGGAAATTGCACTTCGAAAATTGAAATTCTATTTGTTATATTTTTGTACTAATTTGTTAACANTTTCCTCAAGGGCAGTGGACTAGGCAATAGACAGGCCCCTCTCACTCCTACTGGGGAAAAGCATCTCTCCATCCGTCCACATAATGGTACCGCTGACATTCTTGTTATGACCTTTTTAAGCTCTTAAAATCTCTCCATATATAACAATTTTTAACCCCCCCCTCCCCCCCCCCCCCCCCACTAAAAGCATGGAAAGCTCATGGACTGAATTCAGAGAGCCTGGGCTAGAATCTAGATCCCCTTGGCCCCTTTGTCTGAGGAAGGGCATGACAACGCCTATCTCCCACGGGTCAGAGGATTTCATGAGTCATGCCAGGAGTCTCGTCTGAGCCACACCCCCCAGCGGGACATGTCAATGTCTCCGAACACAGTCAGCGGACCTATTGTTTCCATAATACAAACTACAAAGAATCAAACCTACAAAATCTTCTAGACTACTGGCGCTAAGCAGGAGATAGAGTGAGAACGTGTTGCAGGTAGTAGGAGTTTTTTGAAAAGATTTCTTAACTGCTGAGATAACAGTGATTCAGAGTGTCTATCCTGATGCTCATTTCCCAGCCGTCTGCCTTTGAATGGGAAGCTTTGAGACCAAAGACACCCAGTTGCTTCATTCATTATGTAGCTTGTTATTAATAAACAAAAACACGGATGCTGTCATATGCAGGGCATGAACCCCGACCACCTCATAAACAGTGCCTAACAACTCTGCTCGAAGTAGCCACCCCATCCCTGCTCACTGCACCCCCCGCTTTCTGCCCAGCTGCGCTGGTGGTGGCTGTGTGCAGGGCTGGAATGACAAGCTGGCAGAGCAGCCAGCCTGAGCTCTTCCTGGCACCATTGGCCCCCAGACTGAGAGGGAGTAGGCAGGGCTGCAGCCTGCCTGTACAACTCTGCTGTGTTACTTAGGACAAGATGCCCACTCTGGGAGGACTGATGGAAAAAAGTGGCTTCCCACCCCCTGCCCCGGCTGGCTTACGAGCACAGACATGGCAGGCAGAAAAAGGCTGGTTTCAGCCCTTGCTCTTTCCCAGACATGGTGCAATAGACGTAGCAACCCCAGGGCAAGCCTCCCCTCAGGTCTCACTCAGTCCTTCTCGAAGAAGACTTAGGACTGAGGATGCAGAAACCCCAAACAGTGGGGAGGGCAGATGGCTGACCTGGGATCAGACGTCGCCCACCCTGTTCTCCACCCCTGCTCTCACTGACCAACGTTCATTTGATCAACAAATATTCAGTGAGTTCATTCTTTATGCCAGCGACATGAGGCGCATCCCCTAGGTTTTCAGTGACTTCTTATAAAATCTCTGCAAGACATCAACTGCTATTCCCATTTAATAGGGAAGGAATCTGAAGCTCAGAGAGATAAGTTATTTGCTCCGTGTCATACAGCTAATGAAATGCAGGGCTGGGATGCAAGCTCGCTTGTATCTGACTCCAAAGTCTCAGCGGGCCCATCCAATGCCTTAGGTCAGTGGCTGTCAAATTTGGCTGCATGTCAGAATCACCCTGGGAGCTTTTAAATCATACCAGTACGCGGGCCTCACCCCAGAGATTTAGATTTAATTGGTCCAGGGGTGGGATCAAGCGCCAGGGTTTTTGTTGTTGTCATTATTTTAATCTTCCCTGGTGCTTCTAATCTGCACCTAGGATTAAGAACCACAGATTTTGGTGAATTACTCATCGTAGTCAAACTTAACTCATTTCCACCCAAAGAGCTGAAATGACAGACCGTCAACCAGGGAGTGAGATCTGATATAGCATCAGAAAAGATTCCCTATTCTAAAATGTAGCTACCCTCCCTGCCACACCTTTGGATCTTGAACTTTTCCAGGTTCCCCCCTTTTAATATTAAATAATACTTGTTATCCTGCTGCAGCTTAGTGGAGAGAGTAGTCATTAACCAGCTAATACCAAGAAGGGGGTATTGAGAGAAAACAAAATTGTGGTTACCCAAGCGGAAAGGGGGTGGGAGGAAGGATGAATTAGAAGGCTAGGATTAACATATCCATACTTCAACTACTGTATATAAAGCAGATAACCAACACAGACCTACTGCACAGGGAACTACCCTCAGTATTTTGTAATAATCTATAATGGAAGAGAATCAGATCTATCTGAACCACTGTGCTGTATATCTGCAACTAACGTGACATTGTAAATCATCTATACTTCAATTATAAAAGAAGAATGGTGTATTGGGAGAAGACTGATGGGGTAGGAGAACCCAGGAATAAGGAAAGTCATGAGAGAGGACATAGGCTAGGTTAAAAAAAATATTATAATAGTCATAATGCATAATTACAATAGCTAAACTTATACTGGACTTCCCTGGTGGCTCAGATAGTAAAGCATCTGCCTACAATGCCGGAGACCTGGGTTCGATCCCCGGGCTCACTGCATTCCCGCTCTTGTTCTAAGTGCTTTATAAGAATTAACTCAGCCACTCTATTGAGGTGAATGTATCTACCTTCTCTATTTTACAAATGAGGAAATGGAGGCATACAGAGGCCTTTAAATAACTTGCCCAAGGCTTCCCAGACAGACAGCCTATGGCACATGCCCTTAATTTTGTCCGCTTGAGTTTTCCCCAAGCCTAGGTCTGCTGGTGGCTTCCTTGCCCCACTCAGAGTCATGTTGGCTAGGTCTGAGGACTGTGCCAGCCTCCCCTCTGCCCAGCTGATCAGCCCTCCCACGTCCAGCCACTTCCCCTGGTCTGCTTAGCCCACTGTAGCCAAGGCAGTTAGCAGTGTGGAATGAGAGGAAGCTCCCTGGCATGATGGTCATACAGCCTGGGGTCTCCCTGCAGGCCTGCCCCTAAGTGGTTGCACATCCAGGTCAAAGGGCGACTTAAGTCTCTGGACTTAAGTTGCCTTCTTTTAAAATGAAGGTTTTAAATTGAATCATCTGTAAAAGCTCTGAGAAGTCCTACACTGAAGAAACCAGGTTCACCAGGCTTTCCTGAACTCACAGGACCACTGTAGTAGATTGCATTATTGCTGCCAATTCCTCACTGTAGCCACACTCTGTGGTGACCTTGCAATTCCTACCACTAAGTGGTAGCATATATTCATTTCTCTGCTTTCGGCAGAGATTTTGGCCAGGTGACTTCGCCCTGGCAGAGCTTTGGCCAGGTCTAGCCAATAGGACATTAACAGACACGGTAGAGGGAAAGGCTTGAAATATGCTTATGCAGGTAAACTTGCCCTCTTTTTTTTCCCGTCATCCTGAGGAGACCATGCCCTGGGTGGCTGCCTGATCCCTGAAGAATAAGAGATGTGTGGAGCAGAGGCGCCTCCAGCTACCCCACAGGACTGTGAGAAAAATTAAAAATCAAAATGTACTCCTGTTTGCTAAGTCACTTCAGTCGTGTCCAACTCTGGGGAACCCTATGGACTGCAGCCTGCCAGGCTCCTCTCTCCATGGGATTCCATGGAGAGAATACTACCCAGGCAAGAATACTGGAGGGGCTGCTATGCCCTCCTCTGGGGAATCTCCCTGACTCAGGGATTGAACTCGCGTCTCTTACGTCTTCTGCATTGGCAAGCGGGTTCTTTATCACTATCCCAGTGCCACCTGGGAAACCCTAAAAAATCTAAATAAATCATGATAAATATTATTATTAGTCCCTGAGTTTGGGGGTGGTTTGTTACTCAGCATAAGTGCCGTGTTAACTGACAGATACAACTACCAAACCATTTTTTTTCATGAATACCTATTAAATGCCCAATTGAATGTTCCCAGGAACACATTTGGAAAAAAGTACTTCTCTAGGAACATCTGAGGCCAAGCTTTTTTTTTTCTCAGTGTGCCTTCCTTAGCTTCACCGAGCAGAGTGTTCACTTTTTGTCTGGTGTTTAGATCTCTCACACCCCTGCACAAAGAAAAAGCTTCTTGAAGGCAAGGACTCTACACAGTCATCTTTCCATCCTCAAGGCCTGGCACATTATAGGTGCTTAGTAAGTGTCGGTTAAAGGAAAAGAATGTCATCATAACTGTGTGGGCCAAGTTTGTGGACAAGGTGATCTCTAAGTATTCTTCCATCTTCAGCATCCTGGAGCTCAGCAGCCATGCCCTCCTTCAGTAAGCCGTCCATGGGGACTGGGAGCCAGTGTCACACTCCTTGCCATCCTCCCCGTGTCTACTCTCGATTTCTGGCCTCATTTTTTCTATCAACTCAGCTCCCATTTGCTGTGCTTCCATTCAATGTTTGGAGACGACAATGGCACCCCACTCCAGTACTCTTGCCTGGAAAACCCCATGGGTGGAGGAGCCTGGTGGGCTGCAGTCCATGGAGTCGTGAAGAGTCGGACACGACTGAGCGACTTCACTTTCACTTTTCACATTCATGCAGTGGAGAAGGAAATGGCAACCCACTCCAATGTTCTTGCCTGGAGAATCCCAGGGACGGGGGAGCTTATTCAGTGTTGGCTATGGGGATGTTACAAAGATGGGCAGATCACACAGTCTTCTCTGGAGCATCTCAGAGATGCTGCCAGTCCCACTGATGCTGAAATTTGAGGCTCAAAGTTCAAAAGACAGAGACACATAGGGAGAGTCAGTCACCCACAAGTCCTAAGCAGGAGATGGCAGGGTCAGCCTCATACCTGAGGCCTCTGAGAGCACTGTACTGCGCTCTCACCCAGAGTCCAGATCATCAACCATCCCACCTTCAATGCAAATCTAAGAAAGTCCGTTCATGATAGCACTGAGCTTCTGACTAATTAAGCAAGCCCCCTGTCTCCCTTCCAGGCAACTCTGAAGGCTCCTCAAGGAAATTTGGGGATTTCCTAGAGGGGGCCAGGCTCCTGTCACTTAAGCAATAGCCTTTCACACCCTCTAGTGGTTAGAGGGCATTCTGACATCCCAGAGGAGCGCGGTAACTCCCTGACACACGTGCCTGTGTGCTCAGTCCTGTCGACTCTTTGCAAACTCCCCAGGGCCTACCTACAAAGTGAGCCTGTCCTCTGGGAAATCGATTTGGCAATAAGTATCAAAAGCCATAAACACAGTCCTACCCTTTAACCCAGTAATTCCACTTCTGGGACCCTACTCCAAGGTGATAATCCAAAAATGGAAAAAGTCTGTTAGCACAGTGATGCTCACTGCCTCATTGTTGAAGATATCTAAACTCAGCCAGTATCCTAAGTAACAAAAAAAGAGAAATGATTAAGCAAATTATGATCTATACACACGAAAGTATCAGCATTGTGAGGTCAGTTTTAAAATGTTAGAAAGTGGCAAGGTGAAGTCGCTGGAAGATGAATACTGAAATCGGAGGGACCAGTCTAGTCTCCATCAGCAGGTGATCCTTGACACGCTCATGCTNTATACACACGAAAGTATCAGCATTGTGAGGTCAGTTTTAAAATGTTGGAAAGTGGCAAGGTGAAGTCGCTGCAAGATGAATACTGAAATCGGAGGGACCAGTCTAGTCTCCATCAGCAGGTGATCCTTGACACGCTCATGCTCGCTAAGCTCTCTGAGCCTCAGTTTCTCTATCTGTCAAACGGAAGAACACGCTGCCTTGCAAGTTGGGAAGGCCATCTCAAAGACTGTATGTGTAGAGCTCTTGACACCATGCCTGGTGCAGGACAGAACATACAATCACTTATTACTAAGGTTTGAAATCATGTTACAACAGGGCAAATGCCTCTGAAATCACAGTGAGCAAAAAAAAAAAAAAAAAGAGCAAGACACAACACAAAATTGTATCTTTACTATCATTTCACTTATACAAAAAAGAAAAAAGATACAGAAGGAGAACTTTTTACATTTTGTTTTTAATTGGAGTATAACTGCTTTACAATGTTGTGTAAGCTTCTGCCATATAAGCACATGACTCAGCTACACACATACACGTGCCCCCTCTCTCTTGAACCTCCACTCATCTCCCAATCCCATCCCACCCCTCCAGGTTGTCACAGAGTATTGGTTGAGCCCCCCGTATTACACAGCAACTTCCCGTTCCTTATCTCTGAAAGATCTACATGACATGCCGACAACGCTCCTGTTTTTGCTTTGTTGTTTTTTTTTTCCCCCAGAGAACATTTCTTGAGTCGGACGTGCTCAGAACCAAGAATGCCTTAGAGATACAAAGATTAAAGAAAGCCCCCTGAGGATTTCACAGTCTACTGGGTGAAACAGGCCCCCGGGCAAGAGGAAAGGGGGCCAGTGGGAGGGGGAGGGCTCGGACAGTTTCCCCGGGAGAACTTGACGGGGTTGCCCGGGAAGGTGCGCACATTTTCCCCTCACACCCAGCTCACCCCTGCAGACCCCCAGCCTTCCCCCCACAGGCAAAGGCCCACCGCAAAGCAGCATCGCCAGCGGCGTCCAAACTGGCACCACGCGAGTGAGCAGGAGCCACTGGTTTTCTCTCACTGCATCAGCTACTTCAGATTTTACAGAAAGAATCATGAGTGTCAACCAAAGTTTCGCGTTTCATGAGGTTTTACTCTGCTGCCTGTCCTAGCAGTAGGGAGAGAGGCCTGCAAGTCTCTTCAGCCCTCCCCTGAGTATAAGAGGTGCAATCAGTAGTTTTGAGGTCTCTAGCCTGCGGTCCTGAGGTCCTGAAGCTGGAACACTCTACCTGGCTCTTGCCACAAAGGAGGTGGTTGAAACCGTAGCCTCATCCAAGGAAAGCCCCGCTCTGGGCCAACAAGTGAGGTCAGAAGGGTCTCCCGAATTGCCCTTCTTTTCTTCTATGCTCACTTGACCTTCAGGTTTCCAGGGGATTCAGGTGGGGCCTGGATGATCTGGAGCTCAGAGAATTCAGAGATCACTGTAACTGCCAGGCTAATTCCCCGCAGCTCCCTCAGCCCTAAATCCTTTCTGTCCACCTCCAAGAAGGAAGCTCTCTGTTGCGGTTCCCACTGCAGAACAAATCTCCCCGGGCCGAGTGGTATTAAAAGATCGAATCGTTTCCTTTCACCCACAGATTCTCTCGTGCAGAAACGTAAAAGGGACACTGAGGAAGAGCTGACTCTTCCACAACATGTCTAGGAGGACCTCCGCTGGGGAGACTCACGCTGGACCCGACCGGAAGGCTGGGGGCTGTTCCTCTTTCCACCCAGTTACATTTTATGCCGAATCACAAGACACAGCCGTTTTGAGCCACTGCTTCCGTGAAGAGGGAGCCACTCTTATTTTCTTTTCTCTTCCTACAGCTCCCATCCCCGGAAGATTCTGGAACTGGTCCTGGGGGAACCAGGCCGGAAGCCTGAGGACCCGTAGCACTTACTGAGCTGATCCCAAGAATGGTCCACGTATCGAGTCAGGACATCCTCTCCCACCAGACTGCTCTCTTCTTTCTCCACATCCAATAAAATGTTTTAGGAGGACACAATGACCTTTTTTTTTTAAATCAATAGCCAAGAAGACTTAGTCCAAGGGCTGGTTGTCAGTCTCAAAATGTTCGGCCACAGTCTCTCTCATCAAGACAGAACAAAACACCCTGGTGAGTTCCTCTGGTGGGCTCCCGATGGATGCCAGGTATATAGGGGTTGCTTGAGTCTTAACCCTGCACAATAGGGGTTAAGTGAGAAGAGAGAATCCCTGAGGATGTGGTGACATCAACCCCTAAAGATGGGTTTGGTATATACCACTCTGGAATCCCAAATTGGAAAGGAGCTGTTTGACACATACAAGTAGGCTCCATTCTAAGAAAAGGGGTTGGCAATAATCCAAGGCTTAACAGCAAATTCTAAAAATGCGGGCACTTCCTCACTTTCTATCAGAGATGATGCTTTTATTAAAGGAACTTCCTTGATGGGTTTAAGTGCTGGTTTATAGATTGGCAGCAAGTAAGAGGCAGGAAAATACAAAACGAAAGACTGGGCCCACAGCCAATCAAAGACCAATCGCAAATCAAGACAAACTTCGGAAGCTGTAACATCCAGCGCTGGAAGTGGGATTTGCTTTTCACACATATACACACGCACTTGAAGTGACACCCCCGGCATCTAGTCAAGTATTCCTATGACGTGGGCCCAAGGCTACGTTCCAGGCTTGGGGAGTAAGGCGGACTAACGCGCAGAAACAACAGAACGGGGATGGCATGTTTACAGAACGCAGAGGAGACAGGCATGCCTGGAGAAGAGGGTGTGCGTCAGGAAGCAGGAGGAAATAAAACTGGCCGGGTAGGGTGGGGCCGTTCTAGCAGGTTTGAAAGCTAAGCTGAGGCATTTGAACGTGAACTGTTAGACAAGAGAGGGCTCTGAAAGGTTTTTGCTCCAAGAAAGGCATGATCAGAGAGGAGTTTTAGGGATACCTATCCGGTATGGGCATAGAAGGACAGAGCGGAGACCCAGACAGCAGTGAGAGGGTGGTCACAGGCCTGAATTCAGGAGGATGGAGGCCCTGAACCAGAGGGAGGCAGAGCACCTGATGGAATGTTTCCATGAGAGAGACAGTTTCTAAAGGAAAATGGCACACGCGTTTGTCAGGGCCCAGATTTGACTGCAAGTCTCCCATCTTTGGAACAGTGATACTGCTAAGCTATTCCTCCAGAATCATCTCTTCTTGGACTTAAGTCCCATTTCAACACTTTCCAGCTTCAAAAAATTCATTTTATCAAGATATGGAGTGGAGTAGGTTAAACCCAAGTCTGTTCAAGGTACAATCAAAGGTTAAAAGGAACCAGTAATTTTTTAAGCAAACTATGCATCTTTAAGCCTCTAAGAGCAGAGTCATCTTTCAAGCTTGGACCCTAAGGTGGCTATGTTCCAATGACACATCAAATCAAGTCCCCATACTTCTTCGGAGACTGCCTTCAGAGTCTGCTCTATATCCCTTTTAAACCCTACAATGTCTTCTTTTGACAACATAATTAATTTTGTAAAAGAATAGCCACAGGTCAGTCTGGTAGGGAACAAGATGATCAGTCAAGCTGGGTAATGGCTCTTTGGGTTAGAACAGAAGAAATAGCTGAGACTTTGGGGGGAACGTATTGAGATGTGTGAGTGTTTTCTCATTATCTTTTAGATCTCTGTCATCTCTAGTGATGTTCCATTCTGCATTCACAGTACTCATTGGCACCTTTGCTCAGTTTGTCTTGACCAATAGTTTTGTCAGTTTGTCTTAACTTGAAGTCTTTTCAAAAATCTAACTTGGAAGTATGATGCACAAAAGGAAAAGAAAATGCAGCTGACCCCCTTGTATCATTCATAGACTGACTGAGAGGGCCATTTCCAGCAGAAATTGCAATAAAAGGTTTTGAGCAAGGGTAGTAGATCAGTTCTGCTAACACTGAGACTCTCTGCAAAGGTATGTCATTCTTTCAACCAACAGGACTAGAACGCAGAATTAATGAGAAGATCCCCACCTTCAAGGAGGCCATGAGCAAAGAACTACCTCCCATGTTGACTACTTTTACAGAAATAACACTGATTTGTCTCTAGTCTGAGTGAACTCCGGGAGTTGGTGATGGACAGGGAGGCCTGGCATGCTGCGATTCATGGGGTCGCAAAGAGTCGGACACGACTGAGCGACTGAACTGAACTGAACTGTCTCTAACTCATACCTTTCATTTTCTCCGTTTGTGACCGGAACGTTACAGTCTCGAGCTGTGTGCTTGCCCCCATTTCCCAGATTCCCTTGCAGTTAGACTGTAACCACATGACTAGTTCTGACCAATGGGACATGGGAGGAAGTATGCCATTTCCAAACTCGGTGATATAAGCTCCTAGTGTGGCCCTCCAGCTTTCTCTTTCCAGCCTGCAGTGATCATACAGTGGCATAATACATCCCCCAGATAGGGACATCTGGGACCCTGAATCACCACCCACAAGAGAAGTACCCAGGAGATTCCCTCAACTCACACTGGAAAGTTCAGGGGGTGAGAGAGAGAAATCTTGGTAGGATGAAGCCACCCAGTGTGGGGCTTTATCTGTTACCATAACTGAGGTTTCTTGCCTAAAATTCTGAAATAACAACAGAGGATGGCAACATGGTGTAGTGGGAAGATCAGGGGCTTCAGAGTAGTCCCAACCTGGGAGAAGTTAGTGTCAGGCTTAGAGGTTGCTCATCAGAGTCATTTGCAGTCTACAAATCTCCAATGAGACCAATAATTTTCCTCTGATAGAATAGACTTACTGCTCCCGGAGACAGGAAATGAGAGCTGATAGCCTGCCTTGGACTCTTCCCATGGCCAACTTGACCACAGACCACCCAAGCTTTTGTACAGTAGAAAGGGTGTAACTTCCATCCCATCTGCTCCATCACATCCAGGAAGCACTTCCAAGAAAATAAATTATACTTTGGGTGGGGGGGAGCACAGCTTTCTCAACCCTGTACTCTCAGGGCAATTTTGCATCTGCCTTTATTCCAGACAGCTTTGTTCTCAAGGTGCTGTCTTGAATGTCTCAGTCAGCCACCGACTGCAAAGGCTTGAAGAGTAGAGACCCATTCTCATCATCTTTATTCCACCTTTGTATCTAGCACCACGCCTGCTCTGCAGCCTCGTGGAATTAGTGGGTTGGTCAAGTTTTCAGGACAGATGTTTTCCCTTGGCCCGCTGCCTACAGAGGTTCCTTCAGGAAGGGGAGGGAGATGTTGACACTGTGGCCATAGACTTTGGCTATCTCCCCATTATAGGGCATTGACATGGGTAGAAAATAAAAGGCCTAAGCTGTGCCCTTTTCATAGCTCCATGCAGTTCAGAATTGTGTCTATTACTTCTTGTTTAATGACGAGGCATTTTTTCACCAGATGGGGACACACTTCTGCCTTCACTTAGATATGCTGCATGAGATTGGGAGAAGGAAAGCTGTGTCAAGGTTAAGGCTTGAGTCTGTTCTATCCTGCCTGTTATTGTATTTTATGCTTGTCTTGAAGGAATGTAAGTTTTGGTGTTTAGCCACATAACTGCTGAAAATACGTGGCATGTGAGTGTTGGTGATATAGTTGCCTTTCTAATTTAGTCCATAAATGCAGTAATCCTAGCACATCATATAATAGCTGGAATAGTGCATAGATGAAAATAAAACACACATTTACAATATTTTAGAGTATCAGAGAAATGGAATATCAGTTTTGGTTGGTTGTTGTTGATTTCACCTTTCTTTTGGTTGGAGGAGGAAGGATTTCAATTACACCAAGTAACTAGATGGTTATAAACAAACATTAGGGGCTGGGCATGTTGTCCACTTATGGCTATTTTAAAATGTTAATATCTTGGCATGAAATTACTTATGTATGTTTAATTTTTATGGCAAACACATTTTGCTGGGGTCTCAAAAAAAGGAAAATTTTAGAAGCTGCCCTAGATACAATAGTTAGTGGGTTACTTTGAGTATAGCTAAACTTTCCCAGTTTAGGATTTTCCTGAAGATATTGACGAGAATGGCTGTTGTCGTGGGTCATAGTCTTCAAAGGCAGTTTCGCGTGGAGAAGGCATGTGTGAGCTCAGTGCACACCAAGACTTGAGTCCAGGTGCGGCTGCCACTACTCCTTGAGAAACGTTTGGAGACAGGGTCTTTCTCATTGCCCCTTAGCTGCTGTTGAGTCCTCATCCTAAGTAAATATTCAAGGCGTTATTAGTGTGAAATGGGGATGAAAAATCTCTTGGGAAGATGTTATCTGAGGGAAGAGTCAGCAAAGAGAAGGATCAGAACTGGTAACCCGGGCCTGAAAAACTTAATCATTTACTGGGTTTGGGGGAGGTTAATGATCCCTGTTTTCCAAATAGCCTGAGGAATGGAAAGGACAGCAGCCAACGGGGAACAGCTCCCAGGGAGAGCTGTTCACAAAAGGAAGATAAAAGTTGTGGAAGGTGAAGTTCAGTTGGTTTAACACATGTTGATTCTGAGGCCTCGCGAAACCATGCAGGCGGGATTGTCCACAGTGAGAGACAGGCTGACTCAGGAGGAGAGTTATGGTTAGAGACGGAAAGCTGGTGTTTGGCCAAGGTCAGTCTGTAGAGTAAATGGCGTTGTCTAGAAAGTCTGTAATGTGAACAAAGAAGGTGGCCTGGGAGTTTAGTTGATAGTCAAGACAATGACATTTAGAATATAAAATGCTTCAAGTGTTGTTTATAACATACTTGCTGTATTGCCTTAAGTCTTGAGATACCTTTTTAAAAAATAATAGATTTGAGGTAAAATTCACATACTATACAATTTACCCTTTTGTTGTCTTTGTCTGGTTTTGGTATCAGGGTGATGGTGGCCTTGTAGAATGAATTTGGGAGTGTTCCATCCTGTGCAATTTTTTGAAAGAGTTTTAGAAGGATAGGCATTAGCTCTTTTCTAAATGTTTGATAGAATTCTCCTGTGAAGCCATCTGGTCCTGGGCTTTTGTTTTTTGGGAGATTTTTGATCACAGCTTCAATTTCAGTGCTTGTAATTGGGTTGTTCATAATTTCTATTTCTTCCTTGTTCAGTCATGGAAGATTGAACTATTCTAAGAATCGGTCCATTTATTCCAGGTTATCCATTTTATTGCCGTATAATTGCTGTCTCTTATACACATCTGGTAGCAGCTGTTCAGAGTGGTCTTGGGAAGCCAGCATCCCAGTGTCTGGAAACCATAAAGCCCCAGGGAAGCTGTGTATCCCTCTGTGTTGGGGGAAGGGTGATGAGGTGAGCCAGTGGTCCCGTGGAAGCTGATTTAGGGTGTGCTCCCCTCTTTAGCATCGGAGGAGCTGGCTTAGTGTCCCTGCACCTCAGGTCCAGCCCTCAGGGTCCTTTTCAGATGTTTGCTCACACTGTTCAGGTCCTGTTATGTCTTTAATGATTCATTAAGTTGAAAAATCAACTTTGGGAATTCTCTCAAGGAAAATTTACAAAAAGAGCAGATGAATGAGCAGAGACTTGGGACATTTCCATTGAGTGCCATTAAAGTCAGCTCTACCACCAGGCAGATTTCCAGGTCAAGTGTCAAATATGGATTCCCATTGAGATCAGAGGACTCAACTGTGAGATTACATACAGGTGCCTGTTAAAGTGATTGGTGTTTGAGACGATTCATTCCTACTGAGAAAAATGCAATCCCTATCTCTGGATGGTTGTAGAGAAAATGGGGCTAGATACCTGTATTGTAAGAACTATCAGATCACAGTAATTTTGTTGAAATGACTTAGCACTCAAAATCCAGGCTTTTCAATGGTGATTCACTGAAATGGTATAAAATGCATGTGAGACATGTGGGTGTTAGCCTCTTCGAAGAGATAGCCAGATAATACTGTCTAGATGTGGCAAATCTAGGTCTTTGAGATCAAAAGAATTAATTTAATACACAACAAGAACAGAAGTCAGTTCAAAAACACATCTATAACAAATGATGCTAAACTTAATTTAATCCAGTTTTAAGCAACGCTGATAAGGCTTTTAACAAGTCAATCATTATTAAAAGACTTCCTATGTTAACTCCATGGTGGCTACTTTTCACTTCTATGAAGCAAGAAGCACTTCATGCTGTAATATTTTTCCCTTTTTTTCAAGAGACTGAATGATTCTTAAATAAGGTATGGCCCCTTATTCACTTATGTAGATATTATTTTTAAATGTTTTAGATTAAATGTAAAAAAGTGAAAATTTTAGCAATTATTTGCATATGTGAGATTTTTTATACAGTATTGCTTCCTAGGCAGTTTTTTTTTTTTTTTTTGCTTTGTGACTTGTTTTTCTTTCTTTTTAAAAAATTTTTTTATTTTTACTTTATTTTGCTTTACAATACCGTATTGGTTTTGCCATACATTGACATGAATCAGCCACGGGTGTACATGAGTTCCCAATCCTGAACCCACCTCCCACCTCCCACCCCACGTCATCTCTCTGGATCATCCCCGTGCACCAGCCCCAAGCATCCTGTATCCTGTATCGAACATAGACTGGTGATTCATTTCTTACATGATAGTATGCATGTTTCAATGCCATTCTCCCAAATCATCCCACCCTCTCCCTCTCCCACAGAGTCTAAAAGTCTGTTCTATACATCTGTGTCTCTTTTGCTGTCTCGCATAGAGAGTTATCATTACCATCTTTCTAAATTCCATAGATATGTGTTAGTATACTGTATTGGTGTTTTTCTC
>SJYX01014378.1:0-75907 GCA_006410675.1 Oreotragus oreotragus
TGGTGTGTTGCGATTCATGGGGTTGCAAAGAGTCGGACACGACTGAGCGACTGAACTGAACTGAACTGATACTCCATTTGTAACGTTTATAAAATATTTCCTGTGATATATATAATTTCCTGACAGCTTATTTATTTTATACCTAGTAGTTTTTATTAATACCTCTTAATCCCCTACTCCTATCTTGCCCCTCCACTAATTGGCATTTACTAGGCAGATTATGACCAGAAAACTTAGAAAAAAATAACATAAACATTCTAATTGAGTGTTTTTTGGTAGGACCATTTTTCCTGTTGGTAAGGATGAATTTGAATTTTCCTCTAGTATCCCGCAGTATTAGATCAGTATGTTTAAGTTATGTATTGGGTACATTTCCATTTCATTCAAGCCTTAAATAAAGTAGATGAGTAAAGTTAACATTGAGAGGAATCCCTTTATATCATCATTCAATACACTCTTTTATATTTTTTATAACCCTTACCTTGCAGTCCTCAAACCAGTTGACAGAATCCACAAATCTTTGTTCAGATTTTTAAAGTACTTCACGATGAGGTATTTTTACTCAACACTGTAAAGGCATGTCACTCCACGAAACCTAATTCTGGTTTGAATCTTATCCAGAAATTTTTCTTGCAACAAAATGCTCAACAGAATTTAAAACATTAACAAAACTACTTTGTATTTCATCAGAAATGCCTTTTTCCCTTCTCAGGGTGTCACATTTCCAGCCATGCATGCCATGTGGTCTTCGTGGGCTCCCCCTCTTGAAAGAAGCAAGCTTCTGAGTATTTCATATGCAGGTGAGATAACCATTTTTATAAAGATTTTTGCTACAGTTCGTTATCTACACATCAACCTTGGAGGAAAGGTATACACCACAGTCGTGTAATGTCAAGTGTTTCCTTTGGGGAAAAATAAAGTTTTGAGGATACAACTTAGTTATTAATGGTTTTCCTTGGGTCACTAGCATATAGCAATGTGGCATAATTGACTATTGTTGTTTTCTCCATCTGCCATCCTTTATTTCAAACCATGTTGCCTTTTCAGATGTAGGTATAGAGAATGCTTTAACAGAACAAAATCCCCAAAAAGCTGGAAAATTGAATACTTGTGTCCTTAAATTGTGATTTCTGGTTTGATCATCTCATAAACATGTCATGACTTTCAATCCCTCCCCTCAGACACCTTTTTTTTTTCCTCTGCATTATTTTCTGTCGTTTTGATCTATAGGTAAGATAGCATGACCTTTATATGTAAATTATAATTCCTCCAGCTCACATACTAAATGAAAACTTTTTGATCTGACTGCTTTTGAATACAGTGGTTGAGAAACACCTCTCTTGCAGTGGCTTTTAAGTTAAAATCTAAAGAATGAGATAAACCAGTCATGCAAAGAGCAAAAAAGGAAAGCATTCCAGCCAATCAGAACAACATGTACAAGGACTGACAGGCAGGAAGTAACATAGTTTCAAAGCAATGAGAAACACTGTATGTGTTTGCTGCTGCTAAGTCACTTAAGTCGTGTCCAACTCTGTGCCACCCCATAGATGGCAGCCCACCAGGCTCCCTTGTCCCTGGGATTCTCCAGGCAAGAACACTGGAGTGGTTTGCCATTTCCTTCTCCAATATATGAAAGTGAAAAGTGAAAGGGAAGTCAGTCGCTCAGCCCTGTCCGACCCTCAGCGACCCGGTGGACTGCAGCCTTCCAGGCTCCTCCCTTCATGGGATTTTCCAGGAAAGAGTACTGGAGTGGAATGGGTTTAGAGAAATACACAAGAGCCAGATTACATCAAGGCCTACAGGTCACAGGGTTTTTCTTCTCCAAAAGGCAATGGGGAAATATTTTGCATGAGAGATATGATCTCATGTACATTTTAAGAAGGTTCCTTTTTTTTTTTCTTTTAAGAAGATTCTTACAGCTGTGTGATCGATGTGAAAAATCTGATAAGAAGTTCAAGAAGAGGCACTATCTGTAATTCTCCTTTGCCTATTAAATAAAGTCTGAGCTCAAATGAGGGGTCAAGAGTCTTTGTGGTCATTACCACTTCATTTTAGCCAGCCTAGCCCCTGGCACATAGTGCCTGGCAGGGAGGAGATATTCAACAACTGTTCAACCTGTTTCTCTAGCCTTTCTTTTCCTTTCCTTCACCCAGCTGAAGTTCCCAGTCCCACTTGCCGCTTTCCTGCTTTCATTACTTACTCACCCTGTTATCTCTGCCTCTGTATCTTCTTTCTTATGGGACCAGATCTTGGTCATCTTTTCAAAGTCCCACCACTACCTCTTAACATCTTTTCCTGACCTCTAGAGGTCAGAGGTTATCTGTCCTACCTTTGAACTTTCATATTGCTCAGTGATACTCAACACTTTCTAACATGTAATAATTATTTGTTTATATTTACTTACTCTATAAGACGAAAACTTGAGACCAGAAACAATGTCTGATTATTTTAGCTTACACTATACCTACTAAGATGTCTTCTGTTTGGTGGTTAAAATGAGTTTTAGTACTTATTTATCTGATACAAATGTATGTAATGTATTTGGAGCAAATTAGATTACTTAAAGCTTTGTTCATTTTCCATCAGATGTGCTGCAGTAGGTTATGTTTAGAGATCATCTTTGAGCCTTTCCCCCAAACACTTGGCTTTCTAACACATAAACTAGTAATGTGGCATTTACTAGCTCGTATTATAATAGGTCTTCAATATTATAATAGTTGATTGATGCCTTCTAATTCAGCAATAGCTATATAATTGTAACTAATATAACTATGTATTAGTGTATCTATTTTACATATTATGAGTTTTCTAGCAAATGACCCTTTGCTGCTGCTGCTGCTGCTGCTAAGTCACTTCAGTCGTGTCCGACTCTGTGTGACCCCATAGACGGCAGCCCACCAGGCTCCCCCATCCCTGGGATTCTCCAGGCAAGAATACTCGAGTGGGTTGCCATTTCCTTCTCCAATGCATGAAAGAGAAAAGTGAAAGTGAAGTCGCTCAGTCTGTCCGACTGTTAGCGACCCCATGGACTGCAGCCCAGCAGGCTACTCCGTCCACTGGATTTTCCAGGCAAGAGCACTGGGGTGGGGTGCCGTTGCCTTCCCCGAATGGCCCCTTAAGAGAATGGATTATTTATATTTACATGTGACTAACTCAACTCCTCTGGCTGTCCTGGTGGCTCAGTGGTAAGCAACCTGCCTGCCAGTGTAGGAATGGAGTTCTATCCCTGGGTCAGTAAGATCCTCTGGAGAAGGAAATGGTAACCTACTTTAGTATTCTTGCCTGGGAAATCCAATGGACACAGGAGCCTACCTGGCGGGCTACAGTCCATGGGATCACAAAAGAGTCGGACATAACTTACTGACTAAACAATGACAAACTCAACTCCTATGTGATTTTTTTTAAATTCATGTATTTATTGCTGCCCTGAGGCTTCACTGCCGCACGTGGGCTTTCTCTGGTTACAGGGAGTGGGGGCTGCTTTCGAGCTGCAGTGCACAGGCTTCTCCCTGGGGTGCCTTCTCCTGTTGCAGATCACCGGTGCTAGGCCCACGGCCCTCAGTAGTTGCAGCTTGTGTACTCGGTAGTT
The DNA here is from genome assembly GCA_006410675.1 of Oreotragus oreotragus. NCBI lineage: Eukaryota > Metazoa > Chordata > Mammalia > Artiodactyla > Bovidae > Oreotragus > Oreotragus oreotragus. Next base: position 3,590 of record SJYX01014378.1, read on the forward strand.
ACAGCTTGTGTACTCGGTAGTTACGGTGCTCTGCATCACGTGGAATCTTCTAGGGCCAAGGATCAAACCAGTGACCCCTTCATCTGCAGGCGAATTCTTAACCCCTAGACCACCAGGGAAGCCCCACCTATGGGAGCTGATCGCTCTTTTCCTCATACTCTATTATCCATCTTCTCAAGCAGTAAACCTGTCCCCTATTCATTCATTTTTCTCCAAAGTTCACAAAGTTTTGTTGTTCTAGGAGCGCAACTTGGGACAGTAGTTTCTCTTCCTCTTTCTGGAATAATTTGCTACTATATGAATTGGACTTATGTCTTCTATTTCTTTGGTAAGTTTATTCAAAATGTAACCTAAATTACGATGTGAGAGGTCTGAAATGTAATAGAGGTTTAATAATTGGTTAAAATATGTGTATGCCAACTCACTGAAGTAACCATTTCCTAAACCACAAGGCCCTGAAACACTTACTGATAACCTGTTTTTCAAGTTCATGTGGTTAAAATGATCTGGCTAAGCTGTAACTTGCTGTTAATTTTGGAATATTTGTTCAATAGAAAGTGCTGTTGAATCCAGGACTTAAAAATTGCCATGTCACTTATAAAAATGAAAAATTTGAAAATATTTCTTCTCAAGCAAAGTAGGATACTCTCACTTGGTAGTTTTAATCTTTTTTGTTTGTTTATTTAGCCCCTGGGCCTTTCATTCCTCAATCTCAATAGCAGGGTGATACACATTTTTAATAAAGTAGATTCCACCTAAACATTTGTTCGGGAAATATGTTTGCAATCAAAACAAATAAACAAAAGCAGATACCTATGGAAATAATAGATTGTAGACATTTAGTTTTTTAAAGGTTTTGTCTGGTAGACCCTGTTAGGCAGTCATGTGGTCAAAAGTTGTTTGCTTTAGGTGCAAAATTCCCATTATAAAATAAATAAGACTAGGTTTGTAATGTACTGCATAGTGATATTGTAGTGCATACTTTAAAGTTGTCAAAAGAATAGATCTTAAAAGTGTTCATAACAGCAACAACAACAACAAGATTTGTGTGGTGACAATGCTACACATATTGTGGTGAAGTTTATAATTACATAATTTTTTTCAAGACATAAGTAAATTGCTACATTGGTGCATTCCGATTTCATTTAACTATTATTTTTCTATTTTAAGGCATTGTTGGAATCATCTGGTTTATTTTATGGATCTGCTTAGTTAGTGATACACCAGAAACTCACAAGACAATCACCCCCTATGAAAAGGAGTATATTCTTTCATCATTAAAAAATCAGGTATGAACTTTGGCACATTTCAAAGATAATTTCAGAAACTTTTTTTTTTCAGGTTTAAGATACCAACTTTTTAATGAATATTTCTGTTGTGCACACTCTCGGCAAATTAATATACAAAGTACTGTTTTGCCCAAGATATTTTAATTCTTTCTAGTTTAAATCTATGGAATTTGAAATGAAAATGAAATCTTTTCATTTTAAATCTTCTAGAGTAATGATTTTCAAGTGACTTTCTTTGTCTTTCTTCTTAGAAAATAATATGTGTTATCTACAAAAGGAATCTTGTTAGGAAACGAGTGTTTTTATCTGTATTTTAAATGAGTGTGATTTAACGAGGACAGCACATTTGCTATGCTATATAATTTGCTCCTCTAGAATAGACCTTTAGAAAAAATTCATATGCACTAGAGTAAGATTTGCTTCACTTAATTGAGCACAATAGCAAATCAGATATCAAATCTGTCATAATTTAATACAGTAGATTCTCAAGCCCTAGAGATAAAATATTTGTCTTTTAGTGGGAATAAAAGAAGAACCTGAAAACACTGGGAAAAATTAAAATACACAATCTTTTCTTTAGCATTATTAATGGCTTCATAGTCACTTTCTTGGTTTAAAGAACATAAAATATTTCATATAAAATTTTCATTCCCCATCAAGTTATTATTATTGATATTTTCAATTCCCCACCCCCCACCAAACTGGTACGATTGTTCTTTTATTCTGTTCTATTTTACAGTCGTAAGAGTCAGTGATTTGTTGTTGTTATAGTTGATTTACAGTGTTATGTTTCAGGTGTAGAGCAGAATGATTCAGTTTTATATATATATTCTTTCAGATTTTATTGTAGGTTACTACAAGATAATGAATATAGTTCCCTGTGCTATACAGTAGGTCCTTGTTGGTCATCTATTTTCTTCTTTTTTTAAAAAATTTTTTTAATTGAAGGATAATGGCTTTACAACATTTTGTGGTTTTCTGTCATACATGAACAAGATTCAGCCATAGGTACACCCATGTCCCTTCCCGCCCAAACCTCCCTCCCATCTCCCACCCCATCCCACTCTCTAGGTTGTCACAGAGCCCCTGTTTGAGTTCCCTGAGTCATACAGCAAATTCCCATTGGCTATCTATTTTACATATGGTGGTGTAAATTTCCACGTTTCCCTCCATACATCTCACCTTCTCCCCCCTCGCCTCCCCTTGTGTCCATGGGTCNACAGAGCCCCTGTTTGAGTTCCCTGAGTCATACAGCAAATTCCCATTGGCTATCTATTTTACATATGGTGGTGTAAATTTCCACGTTTCCCTCCATACATCTCACCTTCTCCCCCCTCGCCTCCCCTTGTGTCCATGGGTCTGTTCTCTATGTCTGTTTCTCCACTGCTGTCCTGAAAATAAATTCATCAGCACCATATTTTTAGATTCCATATATATGCATCAATATATGATATTTATATTTCCCTTTCTTCCTTTCTTCACTCTGTATAATAGGTTCTAGGTTCATCTACATTAGAACTGACTCTAATGTGTTCCTTTTTATGGCTGAGTAGTATTCAATTGTATGTAGGTATCACAGCTTCTTTATCCATTCGTCCATCAGTGGACATCTAGCTTACTTCCATGTACTAGCTATTGTAGATAGTGCTGCAGTTAACATTGGGGTACATGTGTCTGTTTCAATTTTGGTTTTCCCAGGGTATATGCCTAGTAGTGGAACTTCTAGGTCATATGGTGGTATTATTCCTAGTTTTTTAAGGAATCTCTGTACCATCTTCCATAGTGGCTGTAATCAATTTACATTGATTACAGACTTTTTGATGATGGCCATTCTGACTGGTGTGAGGTGGTATCTCATTGTAGTTTTGATTTGCATTTCTCTAATAATGAGCGATGTTGAACATCTTTTCATGTGTTAGCTGCCTGTATGTCTTCTTTGGAAAAGTGTCTGTTTAGGTCTTTTTCCNATGGCCATTCTGACTGGTGTGAGGTGGTATCTCATTGTAGTTTTGATTTGCATTTCTCTAATAATGAGCGATGTTGAACATCTTTTCATGTGTTAGCTGCCTGTATGTCTTCTTTGGAAAAGTGTCTGTTTAGGTCTTTTTCCCAGTTTTTGACTGGATTGTTTGTTTTTCTGGTATTGAGCTACTTGCATATTTTGGAAATTAATTCTTTATCGGTTGTTTCCTTTGCTATTCTTTTCTCCAATTCTGAGGGTTGTCTTTTAGCTTTGTAGCTTCCTTTGCTGTGCAAATCTTTTAAGTTTAATTAGGTTCCACTTGTTTATTTTTGTTTTTATTTCCATTACTCTAAGAGGTGGGTCATAGAAGATCTTGTTTTGATTTATGTCATCTAGTGTTCTGCCTATGTTTTCCTCTAAGAGTTTTATAGTTTTTGATCTTAGATTTAGGTCTTTAATCCATTTTTATTTTATCTTTGTGTATGGTGTTAGGAAGTGTTCTAATTTCTGTTTTTGCACATAGCTCTCCAGTTTTCCCAGCACCACTTATTAAAAAAGAGGCTATTGTATATTCTGCCTCCTTTGTCAAAAATAAGGTATCCATAGGTGTGTGGGTTTATCTCTGGGTGCTCTGTTTTGTTCCATGGGTCTGTATTTCTGCTTTTGTTCCAGAACTATTCTGTCTTGATGACTGTAACTTTGTAGTATAATCTGAAGTCAGGAAGCTTGATTCCTCCAGCTCCATTCTTCTTTCTCAAGACTGCTTTGGCTATTCAGAGTCTTTTGTATTTCCATATGAACTGTGAAATGTTTTGTTCTAGTTCTATGAAAAATGCCATTGGTAATTNCAGGAAGCTTGATTCCTCCAGCTCCATTCTTCTTTCTCAAGACTGCTTTGGCTATTCAGAGTCTTTTGTATTTCCATATGAACTGTGAAATGTTTTGTTCTAGTTCTATGAAAAATGCCATTGGTAATTTGAAAGGGATCACATTGAATCTGTAGATTGCATTAGAGAGTATAGTCATTTTCACAATGTTGATTCTTCCTAGCCAGGAACATGGAGTATCTCTCCATCTGTTTATGTCGCCTTTGATTTCTTTCATCAGTGTCCTGTAATTTTCCATATACACATCTTTTGTCTCCTTAGGTAGGTTTGTTCCTAGATATTGTATTCTTTTTGTTGCAGTGGTGAATGGGATTGATTCCTTAATTGCTCTTTTTGATTTTTCACTGGTAGTATATAGGAATGCAAGTGATTTCTGTGTATTGACCTGGTATCCTGCAACTTTGCTGAATTTGCTAGTTAGCTCTAGTGATTTTCTGATAGTCTCTTTTGGATTTTGTATGTGTAGTATCATGTCATCTGCAAACAGTGAGAGTTTTACGTATTTTCCAATCTGGATTCCTTTTATTTCTTTTTCTTCTCTAATTGCCGTAGCTAAGACTTCCAAAACTATGTTGAATAATAGTGGTGAGAGTGGACATCGTTGTCTTGTTCCTAAACTTAGAGGGAATGCTTTTAGTTTTTCACCATTGAGAACAGTGTTTGCTGTGGGCTTGATCATATTTGGCCTTTACTGTGTTGTAGTTTCCTTCTATGCCCATTTTGTGAAGTGCTCTTATCATAAATGGGTGCTCAATTTTGTCAAAGGCTTTTCCTGCATCTATTTAGATGATCATATGGTTTTTATCCTTCAATTTGTTAATATGGTGTATCACTGATTGATTTGTGTATATTGAAGAATCTTTGCATTCCTGGGATAAACCCAACTTGGTCATGGTGTATGAGCTTTTTAATGTGTTGTTGAATTCTGTTTGCTAGAATTTTGTTGAGGATTTTTGCAAGTTCTATTTGCAATTTTTTAAGGAATCGCCACACTGTTCTCCATAGTGGCTGCACTAGTTTGCATTCCCTTTGTGCCCTTTTCAAATCTGAACTAGGTTATCACAAAAATTAAATTTTTACAAAGAATGACTCAGGCTTTGCAGACGCTCAGAACCTAAATAAGGAAAAACTATTAAAGAACTCAAAGTTGAATATTTGATAGCTTTGTAGGCCTAGGACAACAATGGGAAGAATGAAAATTGCTAGGATGCATCCACTTTAACACATTTTAAGTTTGGGTAAAGCAGGCTGAAGCAAACTCAAATGGAAACCATGATGGATGCCTACAGTTAATCATACCATACTGGGTACTTGAACGTGTGTTACAGGGTAAGTCTCACGGTGAGTGCTCTTACCACAATAAAAACAAACGTATGATGAAATGTTTTTGCTTCATGAAGACCACAGCAGCTTAATTCTTGGAGAACAGGTTGATCCTCAGTAAGTCTTACCATCCCCTCGAAGCAGCCCCAACACACACCCCACTCTCACTCCCAGCTGTGGGCCAAGGCAGCCCTCATTTGAGAAGACTAAAACAAACAAGGGGCCTGAAAGGAACAAGACTCTCCTCAGAGAAGGGTCTATGCCCTAAAGTTTTGAGTCAGACTATGGTGACAGGAGCTAAGAGTATGAGTTCTTAATAAAAGTGAGAGGCCTGGCATTCCTGAGTGTACAGAGCTCCAGAGCATGACCTGGTTTTTCCCCATAATAGCACATTAACGTCTGTGTTAGTGGGTCACGTTTTTGGCCTTGAACAGTTCTCTGTAGTGATACTCTATTTCAAGGTAACTCAAATAAAATACAAGTAAGTTTTCATAAATCTGTTTTGCTTTCTATTCTTACATACTTAACAGTCAAAACAAATAAACTCTAGAAAAATGCACAATTTCTTGAAAGATTCATAAATGTACTAACCTCGTAGGTAAATACAAGCCAGTTTTAAAACTTCCAAATATCTGGACCTGAAATAGAAAAAAATTATATTAAAATATGAGCTATGACAAACCTAGACACTGTATTAAAAAGCAGAGACATCATTTTGCAGACAAAGGTCCGTACAGTCAAAGCTATGGTTTTTCCAGTAATCATGTACAGGTGTGAGAGCTGGACCATAAAGGCGGCTGAGCACCGAAGACTTGATGCTTTCGAACTGTGGTGCTGGAGAAGACTCTTCAAAGACCCCTGGACACCAAGGAAATCAAACCAGTTAATCCTAAAGGAAATCAACCCTGAATATTCACTGGAAGGACTAATACTGAAGCTGAAGCTCCAATACTTTGGCCACTTAATGCAAAAAGCCGATTCATTGGAAAAGACTGATGCTGGGAAAGACTGAGGGCAAGAGGAGAAGGGGGTGACAGAGGATGAGATGGTTGGATGGCATCACCAACTCAGTGGACATGAGTTTGAGAAAACTCCAGGAGATAGTGAAGGACAGGGAGGCCTGGCGTGCTGCAGTCCATGGGGGTTGCAGAGAGTCAGACATGAGTTAGCGACTGAACAACAAATATCAGATAAAAGGCCCAACCATGGAGAACTGCAGGACTTTGCTACCCTCTACCGGCCACTTTTAGTACTACAAGAGCATTTTTTTCCTACCACCACACTTTCGTGGAAGCAGGATTCCATGTCTCACAGAAAGCAGTATTAAGTAGCACTACTTCTGAAAGTTAGTTTAAACTTCTTAGGTTCAAACATCAAACGTGGACTTAAACAGAAACCTTTCAAAAGGAATGTTCACTGCTGCTGCTGCCCTAAATATCTAAAGACACAATCCCAAATCCGTAACTTCTGTTCCTCTAAGCAGGATCTCCTCACAGATTCCTGGATTACGGGCGGGCTGCCTCCGTCGCAGGAGGAGCGGCGGCCGTCTCCACAGAGCGCCCCAGGCACTGTCGCTGTAGCAGCACGCCGTGGCACGACACCAGCACACAGCCCATCGCGGCCCACGGAGAACAGCGGGAGACACAGGCAGACGCGCGCACACACGCAGCTGCCGTGAGGGGTGAGCCATGCAAACAGTGCAGCCTGTGAGGTGAGCTGCACCAAGGGACTCGAGCACAGCCTCATGTTCTAAAGCCGCCCGGGTCCGGAGGAGGACTGATTCAGATCAGAGTCTCTCAACTTCAGCATCGCAGCTGAGGCAGATAAGCCCTTGCTGTGAAGAGCTGTCCCGGGCACTGTGTGATGTTTAGCCACCTCCTTGGCCTCTACTCACTGCGTACCAGGGGCACCCACCAGTCACGACAATTAAAAATGGCCCTGACACTGCCAAATGCCTCCCAGGAGCCACCAATCTAGATCACGCAGCAGCAACAACGTGGCACAGAGAGCTGCTCCAGAAAATGGTAGTGTCGTCCCCTCTTCCCTGTGGGCAGCCCAGGTGGCTCAGTGGTAAAGGATCCACCTGCCAATGCAGGAGACCCATGTTCGACCCCTGGGTCAGGAAGGTCCCCTGCAGGAGGAAATGGCAGCCCACTCCAGTATTCTTGCCTGGAGACTCCCACGGACAGAGGAGCCTCGCAGGCTACAGTCCATGGCCTCGCAGCGTCTGACATGACAGCATGCTCGCGTGCGTTCTTCCCTGTACCTGTCTTATTTGAAGCTTCTCTGTTTTGCCAATTGGGTCAAAAAAGCTTCCCTGGATTTGCTCTTGCTATCCCATGACACAGTCTAAAAAAAGTTACATAATACAAAGGAAGGCATTCCAATAAATCACTTCTCTAAATGAACAAAACTGTAGAATAAACCCTGAAAGGAGCCCCCCAAGGTGACCATCAATAATAAGAACCACAAACAAGCAGAGGAAATCTTGGGCAAAGTTTTGTTCACTGGGTGGGGGCTATACTGAGAGACAAGGAGTGATAAGAAAAAGAGAAGGAAACAGCAGTTTCAGGAGAGTAGAGTATACGCCTACATTAGACTGTGAAAATGAACTTCAAATGACACAACAAATTTCTACCTGACATCTTCATTCAGCTATAAACAATTATGCAATGTTCATACTGACAGGCTGGAACAAAATAGTAACAGAGTTTTGATACATCACATCCAAATAACCCACTGCTATCAACACAAAGAGGCTTGATTTGTCTTTCTTCTCTTTATACTAATGATTCCTAAATATAGTTTGCCTTTAGCAGTACCGCAAAGAAATAGTCTTAAGTCAATCATTGAATTCAATGCAAATAATTAGGAAGCCCCAAATTTTATCTAAAGGCTGGAGAAAATGGTTTGTTTTTGAAACTGCATTAGACCACAATTCTACAGACGCACATACACAGGGATACTACCTAAGCACCCAGACAGGTACTCACATCAGCGCTGGGCCAGAGCTCCTTAATCACACTCTCAATCCTGCTCACCACCTCCATCCGCATCTTCTCCTCCTCTGGTCTTGGAGACATATATTCATAAAAATCACTGATTTCTTCATGCAGACTGAAGAAAAAAAGCAGAGAAGTTAATACGGACAAGGCCAATCTAATGAGAAATCACTATTTTAAATAATCTTACCGAATTAAGTCTTAAAGTCATCTGCAGGTTTTACATTCATAGATTTCTCACCTTAATTTTAATGTTATAATTCACACTAAGCTAAAATGGGAATGCACAAAAATTAATCAAAATGCAAAAGTAATTAAAAACGAGAAATTCCAAATTCCAAGAAGTCTTACTGGAAGTGTACTAGCAGCTCTCACAGCATTTATTATCTGCCTGTGCAGAATACTTGCTGAGTGCTGGTGATTTCAAAATTTCTTAAATTTCAAGTGAAGGCCTTTGTACTCTGCCTTTACACTTCTGATCCAGTAGATATAAACACAAGAAGACACAGACAAGCTTCTGGGCAGTGGGGGTGACCCTCTTTCCCCTCTGAAATCCATTCCTCACAGGAGCAAAAGAGCATGTCTTTCATGCTGTTTGCTTAGTGAATTAAGAGTCCAATGAATAGGTCAGCCAGGGAGTCTCAACAAAGACCTAAAAGGAATGGCTGGCAGACAAGGCTCCATAAAGGAGCCAAAGGACCTGCAGAGACGGAGAGGTGCGAGGCCCCCTCAGGGAGCACCGGGCGGAGGGCACGGCCTGTGGCAGAGGGAGGAGCAGAGGGAGGAGCAGGTCCCGAGAGGAAGGCAGTAGCGGGTGACAGCAGGCTTTGAGCGACACATGGCAAGCTCAGACCTTCCTGGATGGCGACGGGGAACTATTTAAACGTTTCTGAAAGGGGCCAGGGGAAGATGGACTTCAAAAATGGAGCATTTTAAGATCTGGCAACGATGCCAACAACGGGCTGGCCAAGAGACAAGGCTGGATGCAGAAAGAATGGCTCACAGATTACTGCGAGTGCAGGGCTGGCTGAAGGTCTGGAGGACGGCGGCAGGAAGGAAATGGGCTCAGAAATGTCACACACACTCAGACACAACGGCAGGGCCCCAGGGCAGGACCAGCAATGGGAAGGGAAGAGTGAGGCCGCCTGCAAGGGCTGAGGGCTGAGGCGCTGCGGGAACGGATGAACAAGGTGGAAGGAAACGCTAAGTAGGCTGGCTAGGGAGCTGCGTGCAATTACTACAGAAGAAAACGAAGAATCAGAACAGAAGAAAGTGAAAATCGCATTCCTTAACAAGGTGGCACAGCTGTCAAGAGCTACCTTGAGGAGGGAAAGGAAGTATTGGTCACTCAGCCCCGTCCAACTCTTTGTGACCCCAAGGAGTATAGCCCGCCAGGCTCCTCTGTCCATAGGATTCTCCAGGCAAGAATACTAGAGTGGGTTGCCATGCCCTCCTCCAGGGGATCTTCCCCACCCAGGGTCTCCTGAATTGCAGGCAGATTCTTTACTGTCTGAGTCACCAGCAGTTTCCCTGAGTATGAAATGTGAGGAAATCTGCAAAACNGGATTCTCCAGGCAAGAATACTAGAGTGGGTTGCCATGCCCTCCTCCAGGGGATCTTCCCCACCCAGGGTCTCCTGAATTGCAGGCAGATTCTTTACTGTCTGAGTCACCAGCAGTTTCCCTGAGTATGAAATGTGAGGAAATCTGCAAAACTTGGGTTGGAGGCCCGGCTCCAGGTCGCTGGAAGTAACATACCAGACTGCGGATGCTCTGGTGGTTATCTCACTCAGTCTAGCACAGCTGCGATGAACCAGGAAGCCAGGAGAAGGGCACCAGTTAAACAGCAATGGGTGCCAAGCACCAGAGGGGAGCACGCGGGCAGGGGGGAGCGGCAGTGGGAGGCAGGGCAGCCTCAAAGTAACAAAATCTAGAAGGAGGGCTGTGCCCGCAGCTGCAAGCCCATTCTGGTCCAGAGCAGGCTGGCATCCCCAGGAAGACCCAACACCAGGAGACCCAAAATGGTTACAAGGAAAGGAAAGAAGACCAAATCTCAACATCCACTGGCTGTTAACAGAATGTGGCAGAGTAAACTTTAATCAGTAGTTTCTGCTGCTTCTGATGTTTTCTTTTGAGTCAAAACACTTGAGTTCCACACTCAGGCTCTGCCTGAGGGCAGCTGTGTTCCTCTTCTGGCCTCAGAGTTCTCAGGCACAACCTAGGGAGCAGCGCCCAGGAGCATTTTCAGGCCCTTGGTTTCCAGAGGCTGGGCCATTTGCTCAGGAATGACCGACAGCAGCGATGTGCCTGTTCACTGGGCAGTACCCCAGGAAAACTGGGTTTAACACTCCAGGGAGTTCTGCTGCTAAACCCAGAGACTCCCAGTGGACTTCACTAGGTGCCTTCCAGGTACCCTAGCATCTTCAGACTTTTTCTTAAGCTTCTCAGCTTTTAATATATTCTCTAAGCTCATCCCCTTTGGTTTCTGATAGACAACAGCTAAAATGATTAGTCATTAGAGAGTTTATGGCTCGCTTCACTCTTCTGCACTTTTGGTGGGGATGAGAACCACAAATAAACAACCGAACAATGGACTTCTTATCTAACTAGATCATTTGCTATGAATTATCAGAGTTTATTTGTGGTTTGAAAACGTATCACTGTAGAATACTTCCATTGTAACCAATAGGGAAAACCTCCTAAATTTGACTGTTAGCTACTCTACAAAGGCCTACTTACACATTTTTTTAAAAAAATTCTAAGCTTAGATCAAGTGTAGAAACCTTCATAGTTATAAGCTCTCACCCACCCATCAGTTAAGTCCTCAGTTACCTACTATCACTTTCACAAACACGCATGCACATGCGCATGCACGTGCATACACACACAGTTGTCTACTGTCACTCACAAACACGCACGCACATGCGCGTGCACGCACACACAGAGTTATCTACTGTTACTTTCACAAACACGCACGCACATGCGTGCGCACACACACACACACACCTATCTACTTTCACAAACACGCACGCACATGCGTGCGTGCACACACACACACACAGTTATCTACTGTCACTTTTACAAACACGCATGCACACATGCACCCACACACACACACACACACATACACACCCCTTATTTTAAATTACCCTTTGCTTCTCAAAACTGTAGAGATCATGCATCAGGTAGACTAAGGGGTCTTTTCTGATGCTCAGATTAGGCTATTTTCATCACTGATCCACTTCAGGAAGAGCAGATCTCAGAGAAACTTACACATTTTATAACAAACAACAGGCAAAAAGTGTTTAACACATGCACGCACACACACAGTTATCTACTGTCACTTTCACAAACATGCACGCACACGCGCACACACACACAATTATCTACTGTCACTTTCACAAACACGCATGCACATGCGTGCGTGCACACACACATACACAGTTATCTACTGTCACTTTCACAAACACGCATGCACACATGCACCCACACACGCACACACACACATACACACCCCTTATTTTAAATTACCCTTTGCTTCTCAAAACTATAGAGATCATGCATCAGGTAGACTAAGGGGTCTTTTCTGATGCTCAGATTAGGCTATTTTCATTACTGATTCACTTCAGGAAGAGCAGATCTCAGAGAAACTTACACATTTTATAACAAACAACAGGCAAAAAGTGTTTAGCCCAACCTCTAGTTAATCTTTAAGTCATATGAAACGAAGTAAGAACTCATCTTCCAAACACTACTGAATATGTTCAAGGTATTACAAGGAAAAAAGACAGTCACACATGGTCCTTGCCCTGGGTGGTGTCCATCTAAAGATGAAAACAAATACTCATGATGTGCAGTAGTTGTGTGTGTATGATACATATATCCCACACAGCTCCCCCACAGGCAGGGTGCAGACGAACAGGAGTGTTTTCCTATGACAGCTTCCGGAGGTGCAGAGAGGTCGCCTGCAGGGTAGTGAGGTCCTCGTCACCTCAAGTCACTTTCAGATGACCACAAAGCAAACAGAGGTCTTGTAAAAGATTCCTGAATTCGGCAATATTACAAGGTGGAGAAGATTCTAGAACTCCTGTTTATCACTAGGCTGTCAACTTTCTAATTAGCACACATTAATCTGGAGGAAAGGTATGACAGTTTTACGTGACCAATCGTTAAAACAAGATTACCATACCATGCTTTCAGTGGCTAAGTTAATGAGCTCTCTTGGTAATTATCACACTGCACTTGAAAACGTGGGTTATCTTCAAATATCTTCTGATGCTGATTTCTAACAGACTTTCACAGTGATAAGAGAACAGACTCCATGATTTCAATACCTCAGACAGACCATGAAATTTTTGTACATTTCTTATGACCCTGGATATGTTCCAGTGTCTCCAGATTTATAGTCCATGGGAATTTGAACAGAATTTGTGTCCTGCTGTTGTGTGAAAATTGTATCAATCTTAATTATGTTGAATTGGTTCACAGTGCCTTTCAGGTGTACTATATCCATCTACTTTTCTGTCTATTCATTCTAATTAACTGGGGAGTTTGATACTGAAATGCCAACTAAAATATCTACTTATCTACTTTTAAAAATAATTTTAATATATAGTGGAACCATATGTAACTCTTTCCTGTATTTTCCAAGTCTCCTGTAAATGTGTTGTCATACTTTCATAATTTAAAAAATAATTACTGGGGGAAGGAGGGAAATTCCAACCTAACACTGTTTGCTGACGCATTCTCCTACTGAGAGATAGCTGGTATGTTAGCAGTTAACAGTTATTAAAAATAAAGCTGTTATGGAAAGAAAAAAAATCCTAAATTTTAATAATCCATGGAACCCTCTTCCTAGTTAGGAAAATATGATTCTACAGCTTATCTTACCTCTCTTATTACTTTGCCTTTACCATACTGGAAGGAGGGAAAGAGGAGTAAGCGAAAAAAGAAGGGCTGTTAAAACGAAAAACTGTTTGAACAGTAAGAACCAGAGAAACCATCTCAGGCCTGCCAGGGTCATCTCCTTACCCAAGCCAAACACAAACGTTCTCACATATCTCATCTGTGTTTAACCTGCTATCAGTAAGATGCTTGTTAAAGAACTAAGTGAGAAGTCTTGGTACAATCAGGAAATAAACTTCCAATGAAAATTTTAAGATAATTTTGAGGGGCTCTTTCCCCATTGACCGCATAATTTGACTGGCATGGTACAACATATATCCAGGTGCTTTAAAAATCCTAAAGGAATGGAGTCCCATTTTTGGAGTGCCTACTACATGCCTGGCACACTTTTGAGTGACATGATGACCCTAATAAAGGCTGGAACCTGGAGAAAGTTTGCAAGTTTGTTCTCACACGTTAATTATGCCTCTGATATCAACTACGCAGAGAAAACTTCAGTTTCTTCCACATCTGGGTTAAAACTCAATATTAGTTCAATTAGCAAATACTGCTGTGGGGTAAACACTCAACCTTAGAGTTTCTCATCTTAAAATTACAAAACACAACTCTCCTGTGATCAGAATTCCTGAGTGACCAAAACACAGCGCCCTCTATTAGGATATCAGTGTCTTCTTAAAAGATAAAGTGAGCGAGAAAACGCACCCACTTCCTGCGTTTAAAGGAAAAGTATATAAAAGCAGTATGATAAAATAAGTGCCTCTATATAACTGGAGAGGATGCCACAACCCAAAACTTTTAGAAAACGAGAATCAAAATTAATTTGCTGGGGTAAAACTTGAACTCAAAAATTACTAATACAAAAATTTAATGGAATAAGAAATATCAATTAAAAAAATAGCTTCTGTACTTTTAAGTACAACCCACAGATAATTAGGTCATAAAGACATGAAAAAAATCACTTTTGCTCTGAGAAGAGTTCCACCAGAGGAGATATGCTAGCCTTTCAAAACAGTCCTCAGGGCTCAACTTCTCTGGCTATAAAAGGGAAGAACTGCTTCACACCTTTTCAGCTGGGCAACCCAGGGTGGGGGGTGAGTCTCTTAGCAGCGCCTGCAACTTCAGAACCAAAATCCACATGGCAGTCTCCCTGATACTGCCAGGCCAGGGAGGGCAGATGACCCACTGCCGGCCCCTCTGCTCAACACTGCCCCCTGCAGTTCCCCCAAAATCTGTTCGGGGCTAACACTGCTTCCCGGGGGACACCTGCCCAGCCTGCAGTGTGCCTGAGGACAGTGTCCCACCAAGGTCAGGCCATTTGGTTCCGTAACTGAAGTCCTCACTAACTGTAACCTCAGCCCTAAATGAAGGCACTCACGTCACAGGTCAGTCGCTCAGTCGTGTCCGACTCTTTGTGACCCACAGGCTGTAGCCCGCCAGGCTCCTCTGCCCATGGGATGCTCCGGGCAAGAGTACTGGAGTGGGTTGCCGTCTCCTTCTCCAGGGGATCTTTCCAACCCAGGGATCGAATCCGGGTCTCCTGCCCTGCAGGCAGATTCTTTACCATCTGAGTCCCCAGGGAACTAACCAAGTTCTTCTCAGTTACTGTCAATAACAAGATACTCCTCCCCTGCAAAATTTTAAGACTAACAATAAACAATTCTGACAAGGACATATGGAGAAGGCATTCACATGCTGCGTGTAAAAATGTAGATCACTACAATCTGAGAGGCTGTTGTATAAGTGATAAATAATATTTATCTAAATAATCTTTAAAATCCCCATTTTTCATTACAATCAGGATCTGGGAGAGTATTTGCAGTTCCATGTTTACTGCAGCATTATTCCCAATCGCCAAGATGTGGAAACAACCCAGATATACACTGACAGATGAACAGCCAAAGGAAACACTAGAATGACACATCATTCAGCCTTAGAAAGGAAATCTTGCCATGTGAAACACCAACAAACCCGAGAGGACATTATGCTACGTGAAATACGCCAATCAGAGAAAGAGAAACACTGTGTGATTCCACTTGCTGCTGCTGCTGCTGCTAAGTCACTTCAGTCGTGTCCGACTCTGTGTGACCCCATAGACGGCAGCCCACCAGGCTCCCCCATCCCTGGGATTCTCCAGGCAAGAATACTGGAGTGGGTTGCCATTTCCTTCTCCAATGCATGAAAGAAAAGTGAAAGTGTAGTCGCTCAGTCTGTCCGACTGTTAGCGACCCCATGGACTGCAGCCCACCAGGCTACTCCGTCCATTGGATTTTCCAGGCAAGAGTACTGGGGTGGGGTGCCATTGCCTTCCCCGGTGATTCCACTTACATGCTCGAAAAACGGCCGAACTCAAAGAAGCAGAGAACAGAATGATGGATGCCAGGGGCTCGAGTTGGGTGGGGAGTGGGGAGCTGCTCAACGGATATAGTTTCAGTCAAACAGGATGAATCAGGTCCTAGAGATATACTGTATAACACAGTGTCTACAGTTAACAATACTGGGGTGTGCACTTAAAAATCTGTTAAGAGGGTAGATTTCAGTGTGTTCTTACCACAAGCAAGTGAGGGGACACAAGGAACTTTTGGAGCTGTTAGATATATCTACTGCATGGATGGATGCGTGCATGTTCAGTCATGTCTCTTTGCAACCCCATGGACTGTAGCCTGCCAGTCTCCTCTGTCCCTGGGATTTTCCAGGCAAGAACACTGGAGTGAGTTGCTATTTCCTTCTCCAGGGAATCTTCCCAACCCAGGTATCAAATCCATGTCTCCTGCATTGCAGATGGATTCTTCACACTGTACCTGGGAAGCCCAAATATCTACTACCTTGGATATATCACCACCTTGGTTTCATGGGAGTAAACATACATCCAAACTCATCAATTTGAATATCTGCATTAAGTATGTGCAGCTTTTTGCAAAGCTGTTTAAAAACAAATCCCCCCTTTTTTAATCCTCCAAGAATATTTCCATAAGGGAACAAGGATATTCACCAAAGCATGATTTTGAATACTAAATAACAGCCTCATTGTCCATCAGTAGGGTACAATCACATAATCATAGGAACACTCATTGACCTTCTCTTGAAGACCTAAGATTTGTTATGTTTAAAAGAAAGGATCCCTTTCATGTACATTAAAAAAGACACACACACAAACACATATGCAAACACACAAGAGAAAGTCACAACATGTTTCTATTTGCATTACAAGTTTTCTGGAAGGAGAACCATCATCAGTGATCACCTTAGGGAAGGGCATGGTGGGCGAGTTAGGGAGACCTTTAGTTTTTTATTTCATATCACTGTGTATAATTTTATAATTTTTTTAAACCACCAGTGTGTATTTGTTTGTCTGCTTTTCTAACAGGAATCATTATTATCTTTTTGGAGAGATCATAGTCATTTGCATCTTCTTTAAATTTTTGCATGTGAAAATACACACGTGTGCACGCATGTGTATTTCCCCTAACCTCGTGGGCTGCCATCTATGGGGTCGCACAGAGTCGGACACGATTGAAGCTACTTAGCAGCAGCAGCAGCCACCTCATAGAACAGGGTCTATATATCATACTGTTTATGATTATTAAACCTGATAAGCAAACTTGGGGGTGGAGACTCACTTTGTTTAAAGTGCTGCTACTGCTGCTAAGTCGCTTCAGTCGTGTCCAACTCTGTGCGACCCCATAGATGGCAGCCCACCAGGCTCCCCTGTCCCTGGGATTCCCCAGGCAAGAACACTGGAGTGGGTTGCCATTTCCTTCTACAATGCATGAAAGTGAAAAGTGAAAGTGAAGTTGCTCAGTTGTGTCCGACTGTTCGTGACCCCACTGCAGCCCACCAGGCTCCTCCATCCGTGGGATTTTCCAGGCAAGAGTACTGGAGTGGGAGGCCATCACCTTCTCCAACCCCGGTCCAATTCCAGGGTTGGGAAGATCCGCTGGAGAACGGATAGGCTACCCACTCCAGTATTCTTGGTTTTCCTGGTGACTCAGCTGGTAAAGAAGCTGCCTGCAATGCAGGAGACCTGGGTTCAATTCCTGGGTTGGGAAGATCCCATGGAGAAGGGAACAGTTACCCACTCCAGTATTCTGGCCTGGAGAATGCCACAGACTTATACTCCGTGGGGTTGCAAAGAGTTGGACACAACTGAGCAACTTTCACATAACTCACATACACTGATGTATACAGTCTATCTTTTAAAATGCACACTAAGTATTATCGGATATTTTTATAACAAGGAAAAATATCATTAAAGAAAATTAACGCTTGAAGGCAAAAGACTCAAGCTATTCTAATAATCTAGCTTTGCAGACCAAAAGGTCACAAACCAGGCACCTGGAAGATATGAAGAGAAAGGGACCCCAAAGCCAGGCATGCAGCAACGGACACAGGACGCATCTGGGAAGTTACTACACACGTGATACGATGCAGCGAGTGTAGTAGTAAGTTTCTCTTGGTGTCTGACTCATCCATTCTAGGGACTTAAATGTGTGTGTATATGCAAGAGAAATTTCAGCAAGAATGCATGCTCGCAGTAGTTTCCTCTGGGGTGTGGAACTGAGGTCTGAGGTGCAGGGATTTATATACTCTTTTGCACTATATGATGTTTTCCAAATGCAAGTGGGAACCAAGAGAGGTGAGTAACAGCAAGCCCTAGGGTGATCCCTAGAGCAGTCTCAGTGACATCTTTAGGAGGCTCTAAAATTTGATTTTTACCAAGAAATTGTCCTCGTAGCTCAGTCAGTGAAGAGTCTGCCTGCAATGCAGGAGTCCTGGGTTCGACTTCTGGGTTGGAAAGATCTCCTGGAGAAGGAGGATCTTGCCTGGAGAATCCCATGGACAGAGGAGCCTGCCAGGCTATAGTCTTTAGGGTCACAACAGTCGAGCACAACTGAGTGACTAAGTGTACACACAAAGAAACTGTCACACACACCCCCATTCTGTATTTCCAGCTGCCAGCTAGACTCGTCTACGTAAATGTCACCTCAAACTCTGTAAGTTCACAATGAAACTCCTTGTCTTTTTCCAAAAACCCAATCTTCCTTCTGGGATTTTCCTCCCTGAGTTACTGTTTCCCGAAAATGGAAGCTAAGCTGATCTCGCTGCCCCGAGCTTCTCCCTTCTCTGGGCCATCTTCCCCGTGATCACTCTTCCTCAAGCTATCTGTGTCACTTCCTGAAGCCTCTTCTCCCCAGTACAGGCATCAGGCACTGTGCTGGAACATGCCAGGTCTCTGCAACAGCCCCACCCCTGCACAGGCAGGCCCTGCGCCTACAGTGCCTTCTTACTCAGCCTCTGAGAGCTCCGTGGGCACCTCCTTGGGCAAGCTGCCAAAGGCATTACTTTAGCTCCTCCTCAATGCTCCTGGCCTCTCTAGTCCTGGTCCTACCTCCTGTCCAGCTGTCAGCCCCAGTGAGTTCACAGCGAATCCCTGGCTCACAGGCCTCCCTGCTGACTCCACTCTCCGATTCAGCTCTGTGTCCCCAGACAGGCTGCAGCACAGAGAATCGCTCCTGGAGGAAGGGACCTCAGATGACTTTCGTACATCCAACCATGACCATGCCCACACGTCACAGAAGGGATAGGATACACCTAAAAATAAGCTCAGGACCAGGATCCAAGGAAACAGACATTCACACAATGAAAAATGACAGAACCAGATAGAAGGGCAATTGGGCCCCCGAACCACGGACGTCCTTTAGAGTGAGAGGGTAACTCCACTTCTCAGAACGCAGCCTAAGGAAATAAGTCTGCATGTGCAGAGAGATATGGCTATCAGAAAATATCCACAATGAGCATGTAGTTTCTTTTTTAAAAAAAGCTGAAGTTTTGAAATGTTTCAAGGAAGATCACCAGTAGCAGACTGAAAAGGAAAAAACCCTCGAACTCTTCCTTATGTAGAAAAGTATTCACACCCCAAATAATTCTCACTATAAACTAAGATTTTTAAAAAAAAAGGGAGAAAGAAAATATGGATGACAACATAAAACCATTTAAAATATACACTTCAGGTTTGCAAACTTCGTAGGCATTTAAAACTGTTATTCATAGTTGAAGAATGTGCTGTTTGCTATGTCAACTCCTCCTTGGTTAGGACTTGGGAGTAAAACTGCAGAGAACGGATACTAAATTATAAAGTTTTCCTTTCTTTCTTCTTTTAAGAAGTGTTCATACCTGCTGTCCTAGAAATCAAAGCATTCCTTTTAAATGTCATCATCTGTTGCTGCTCTCAGTTTGGGGATCACAGTTTTGTTAGGCCAGTGTTTCAGAAGGATGGTTTTCCTCTGATTTCCTGTTCCTTCCCTTTTTACTGCTATGAAGAGAGAGAATGAAAACCATCTGACTTCCTCTAAGCCTCTTAACTTTTGCCACAAAACCCTGCTACTACTTTCAAGCAAGTATAAAGACAAAGAAAAGGGAGGCAAGAGGAAAAGAAACGATTACCTGAGAGTTGCTTTATTTAATCCTAGTCATTCATTCTTCCCTCTACCAGTAAAAATTCTGAACTCCCTCCGCCACTCTGAGTAGGATCTAACCAAATCTGGATAAAGTTGGGTAGCTCAAAGAATAGTTGATAGTATTTTCCAATTAAGGATAAATGCCTTGAAATAAAAGCTCAGTTATCAGATTTATCCCCCAATGGAAGGTCCTCAAATATGTGAAGAGTTTTTTTTTTTAAAGAAGCTGAATCTTTCTTTATCCACAGGTTAAAATGTCAACAAGAATAGTTTATTCTACAGAAGTTTGTTATATTTTAAAACATAACCGTGACATGTAGATGTGTTTAATCCATACAATTCTCATACAAAAGTATTTATTTTCCATCTATTTATTTATTTCTGGTTGGAGGTGCTGCTGGTCTTTAAGAGCAGACTCTACTGTATAAACACACGAGCACTTGCAGTGTCTCCTGCTGTGTCAAACTACTGGTAAAAGAGGCACAGAACCAACGGCTTTTATGATTTACCCTTTTCTTTATCCTGTGCTGTTGAGATCTTTGGGGTAAGTCCTGGCACTGTTCACAAAATTTTCTTAAGCTTAAGTGAAAAAATACAGACAAGCTGAGTCACACAGAGTTCGTTTGCACCAAATACATAATGTTTACAAGCCTAGGTTGGCTTTCTGAGGCCCCATAGTCTTTCAAACTTAACAACCACAAAATAAACTGAGATAGATAAGGAAGTTTACAGTGTTTTGTAAAGCACACGGCGGGGGGTACACTTAAAATTCACCTATAGCTCTATCCCAAAAAAGGTGCAAAAGCTGGTGGTGACTATGTGCCAGACACACTCAGTCACCAAGTACCTGCTGCAAGCTACTTCACTCCACACGCCACTTTAAAGCCAGTGGAAAGACAGTGACTATACCAAGGCCACTGCACATGTCATCTGCTACTATAAAAGTTTATTTGTGATGACTGTATATAAATACAGCATATAAATACAGACAAGCCTCATTTCATTACGTTTTGCGGATATTGTATTTTTTTTTACATATAGAAGGTCTGTAGCGACCATGTAGTCAAATGATGGTTAGCACTTTTTAGCAATAAAGTATTTCTTAATTAAGGTTATGTACATGATTTGTTAAGACCTAATGCTACTGCATACGTAACAGACTGCTGCTGTTGCTGCTAAGTCACTTCAGTCGCGTCCGACTCTGTGTGACCCCACAGACGGCAGCCCACCAGGCTCCCCATCTTTACCACTGAGCCACCTGCAAAGTCCATTTAAAGAACAATCAAACCTCTGCGTTCCCACTGACAGGTATGCCCGGGTAGGTACTCTACCTCTCCTGGTGACCCCTTTTTCACCTGCAAAGTGCAGACAATAATACTATCATCTTAAGAGTTTCTACAGGGATTAAACAAGAATATGGACAGGGCTTGGCACAGGGTTTACTGCTTACTTTGCACACAGTAAACCTCAATAAACACTGGCTATTTATTAAACGGACTTTCCTGGTGGCTCAGTTGTAAAGAATCTGCCTGCAGGAGATACCAGTTCGATCCCTGGGTTGGGAAGATTCCCTGGAAATGGCAACCCACTCCAATATTCTTGCCTAGAGAATCCCATGGACAGAGGAACCTGGTGGGCTATATAGTCCATGAGGTCACAAAGAGTCAGAGTCAACCTAGCGACTGAACGACAAAAACAATTTAATAAACACCTGAAGTATGAAGCACTGAATAAGGTGATAAGATACTCCATTGAACAAGACCAACATGGTCCTTGCCATCAGGAAGCTTACAGTCTACTGGGAATTAATTTTTAAAATAAATTATTTGGATTTTTTATGTCAAATCTGTCTTATTTTCTTATTGGTTCATTAGCATTCTTTATACATTATGGCTATTAACCTTTTGAAATAGACAGCAAATAATTCTGATTAGTCTTCCATTTTGCAAAGCTTTTTAAATGTGTATAAAAACTTAAAAAAAAAAACACAAGTGTACACCTGTAAGTCTCTGCCTGAAGAGAACAGTTAAGGTAAATAAATATAACAAGAAAAGGCAACTCACATGCCAACTGCAGTGCTGGGGTTCACTAGGCAGTGGTGGAGAAGGTGCCAACTGGAAAGCCCATGTCCCACAGACGGAAGCAGCAGCTACTCAGGGCTGGCCAGTGGCTGCCACTCGGCAACGTGAGTCCAGCTCTGCCAACACTTTCCATTTTTTAAGATAAGCCAGAAATATGGACTACTAGGTAAAATTTTCATTTTACAATTTGGACACAGTTTTTACAAGATAAACCAAAGAGCGTAGGCAAAACATAACATGTGTGCAGGTCTGATCCAGCCGTTAGGTCATCAGTCTGCAATCTCTCCCTTTTCTGTATATTTCAAAAGGCTTGTTTTACCTTGAGATTAGAAACAATACTCAACTATCAAGAGAATGAGCAAACAAGCCGCAGACATGGAACAAAGATTTGCAAAACACATAATCTGAGAAAGCAGTGGTTCCCAAATTTTTTGCATTAGGGACTGGTTTCATGGAAGACGGTTTTTCCATGGAGGTGTGTGTGGTCGGGTGGTGGGGTGGACGGTTCAGGCTGTAAAGACAGCAATGGCAAGTGGTAGATGAGGCTTCTACTTCCAGACCCGTCACTCGTCTTCGGCAGTGCAGCCTGGTTCCTAACAGGCCCTGGACCACAACTTAACCACGGCCTGGGGGTTGGGGACCCCTATGATAAAAGGTGATATCCAAAATATACAAAGAACTCTTAAAACTCAACAGTAAGAAAACAAAAAACCCAACTTAAAAATGGGCAGAGACTTGCACAGATACCTCACCAAACACAAAACCAAACTCCCACAGATGATGAGTAAGCACATGGAAAGACACTCGGCATAATGTGCCATTTGGTTAGTCGCTAAGTCGTGTCCGACTCTTTGCGACCCCACGCACTGGAGCCCGCCAGGCTCTTCTGTCCATGGGATTCTCCAGGCAAGAATACTGGAGTGGGTTGCCATTTCCTTCTCTAGGGGATCTTCCCAACCCAGGGATCGAACCCGTGTCTCCTGCGTTGACAGATTCTTTACCCCTGAGCCACCTCGGAAGCCGTAATGTGCCATTAGGGAACTGCAAATTAAAACAACAGTGAGACACCACTACTCATCTATTAGAATGACCTAAATCCAAAACACTGACAATACCAAACGCTCCAAGGACATACAGCAGCAAAACTCCGATCCACTGCTGGTGGTATGCAAAATGGCACAGCCCCTTTGGAAGACAGTTTGGCAGTTTTAACATATGATCCAGCAAGCACACTCCTTGGTATTAATCTGAATGAGCTAAAAACTTAGATCCACACTAAAACTTGCATATAGATGTTTATAGCAGCTTCATTCGTAACTGTGAGAACTTGGAAGCAACCAAGATGCCTTTCAGTAAGTAACAAGATAGACTGTGGTACATCTAGAAAACGAATATAATTCAACCCTAAAAAGAAATGAGCTATCAAAGCCATGAAAAGGCACAGAAGTAACTGCATATTTCCCAGTGAAAGAAGCCAGTCTGAAAGGGCCACACACTTTTCAGTTCTATCTACTTTTTAACTCTATTTCCAGCTGGGTCTTCACTGCTGCATGGCTTTTCTCTAGCTGCAGAGACCGGGGGCTCCTCTCAGTTGCGGGGCTCGGGCTTCTCACTGCAACGTCCTCTCTTGCGGAGCGGTGGCGCTAGGGCGTGTGGGCCCAGTGGCTGCGGCTCTCGGGCTCTAGAGCACAGGCTCAGCAGTCTTGGCCCACGGGCTTAGCTGTTTCGCCGCATGTGGGATCTTTCTGCATCAGGGATCAAAGCTGTGTCTCCTGCATTGGCAGGCTGACTATTTACTGGGCCACCAGGGAAGCCCGGAAAAGGCTACCTCCTGCGGGACTCCAGCTCTCTGACATTCTGGAAAAGGCAAGACTAGGGAGAGGGGGAAAGGATAACTGGCTGCCAGAGGCTGAGGGGAGGGAGGGATGAACAGGCAGAGCACAGATTTTTAGGACAAACTGTTCTGAATGATATAATAGCAGATACATGTCTGTATACATTCACCCAAATCCATAAAGTGGACAACACCAAGAGTAAATGTTAATGTAAACTATGGACTTCGCATGATTAATCCACTGATTTCAATAAATGTACGGCCCTGGTGGAAAATGGGAATTAGTTTATGTACTCTCCACTAAATTTTGCTGTGAACCTAAAACTCCTCAAAAAGTTTACTTTAAAAATTCTGACTATATTCCTAGTTGTTTAATTTTTTCCTTTTTCCAAATTAACTACCATTTATTCATTTAGAATTTAACTGAACACGGTGAAAGACAAGGATATAATTTTTTCCCCAGACAGTTAATCAAGTATCCAGTGCCCTTTATTAAATATGCCATCCTGTTTCTTAACAACACTTGCTGCCCCAGTCTGCCCAATGGCCTGTCCCCTGCTTCCCGCTCAGTAATTCTTCTAACCCAACCGGTTCCCTTGGGGAACAGCTCCTCTGCCAGTGTTCCTACGATTCTGATGAGACCGCACAGCAGGGCCAGTGGAGTTCTGGGGAGGAGCAGGCATGGGTGACCCTATGAGTGCACCATCCGGCAGACATGCCCGGGTGGGCACGTGACCCCAGCGCTCTACGTGATGTCCTTCCTTAGGGCTTTACATGCTGACACTAAGGAAGGTCACTTTCCTCTTTGACCTTGAGCTCTAAAAATAGAAGCCTGGAATCAACAACAACCACACCTCTTTTTCCTCTAGTTGCAAAAAGGAAGCCCATCAGCAAAAGAAGAGAATGGAGCCAACTCTGAGAAAGAAGCAAAGTCAGGGAGAGACAGGGCATTTTAGCCTCTGCAACAACTGAAGCAAATGCCACCCCAAGGGTATCCCAGGTATTTGACAAAGTAAGTGTCTTGCTTGGTTTCTGCTTAAACCAAGATGGTTCATTTTCTTTCCCTTGCACTTGAAAAAATCTTGATTTACACACATTAAGCCTTTGATTATGTATTAAATTCATGCACAGTTGAGTCAGGTCTTAGGCTTTCTTTTCAGATCTACTGCTATTTCTGCCTATTCTAGGGCTCAGGTTACACTTTAAAATTTGTGTATAAATCAACAAACAGTTAATAGTACAAAACTACTCCTCCCCAAACTCATGTACAGTTTTCAATGCCACAGTTTTCTCAGCTATTCTTATCTGTTTATTCTTTCAGCAACTCTTCAGAATCACTTTCACAAGTTACTCTCCCTCTGAAAAAATTCTTTGGGATTTCTATTTGAATTACATTAATTAACAAATTAATGAGTTGACTTAACATCTTCAAGTCTGTTATGCCACCCACCATAATGTTTTTAATTTTTTTTTTCACATTTCTAGATGTGTTTTAAATAATTTTAGAGGTTTTGATGCTGTAGTGAGTGAAATCTTTTTTCCTTTTTAAAATTATATTTTCTGACGGTTCTATAGAAAAGGTAATGATTTTTATATGTTTATTTTCTAACCAGCCAATTTTCTAGCCCAACTGCATGGGGGAAAACTACCAAGATAAGACCAAATAACACGGGTAAAGGCAGCTATCAGTGTCTTGCTCCTGATGCAATAGGAAATGTTTCTATGTTGTATACTGGTTTGAAAGTGCCAGTCTTTATCAAGTTATGGAATTGTCTGCATACTCCTAGTTTACTCAAGTTGTACTCTTTTCAACAAATTTTATCAAAGGCCTCCCTCAAAGTATGTTATAGTTTTTGCCAGAATAAACCAACATGGTAGCGTCTTACTTTCAAGATAACAATGATAATGATGGATAATGATGAAAGGAAAAGCTACTGCAACTCTAGTTTCCTGCCAAACAAATTTCACAAACAAGCCACTAATATTACAGTAACAAAAACAATATTTAAAGTCAAACAGAAACCCACTATCCTGATAAATCAACCCCTCCATATTCCTAACCTGGTAACTTTCTTAATCCAATAAACATCAAACAAAATAGAAACAATAAACTTGATACTTTCATTGAGCAGCCAACCAGCAGATGATAAGAAGTCATATTTTCAGGGTATACATAAAATTTTAAATGTTGATTGTAAAAATTATCTGAGCCTGGTACAGTTTCATCATGCTAAATCTCTCAAACCAGATAAATTTTAAACACACATGTTTGAGGGGCTTCTTCACTGGCTCAGTGGTTAAGAATCCGCCTGCCAGTGCAGGAGACGTGGGTTCAATCCCCGGGTCAGGAAGATCCCCTGGAGAAGGAAATGGCAACCCACCCCAGTATTCTTGCCTGGGAAATCCTATGGGCAGAGGAGCCTGTCAGACTACAGTCCACAGAGTTGCAAAAGAGTCGGATACAACTTAGCAACTAAATAACNGGTCAGGAAGATCCCCTGGAGAAGGAAATGGCAACCCACCCCAGTATTCTTGCCTGGGAAATCCTATGGGCAGAGGAGCCTGTCAGACTACAGTCCACAGAGTTGCAAAAGAGTCGGATACAACTTAGCAACTAAATAACACGTGTTTGAACTGTGCAGGTCCACTTACACATAGATTTCTTTTTCAATAGTAAATATGGAGGAACTGCAGACAGTGATGAACTGTAGATTCAGAAGGCCGACTATGTTATACGTGGATTTTGGACTGCAGAGAGTCAGTATCTCTAACCTTCATGCTATTCAAAGGTCAACTTACATAGGTCTCATTTACCATCTAGCTTCTCTTAAAATATGAAGAAGTTATTAGCAGTCACATCTACCTACAAAGTACTATTAACTTCTTTTACACTATTTCTTCTGCTCCAAAGTAAAGCCTGATACTACTTCAAGACTATTTCTAATATGTCTGTTCTTGGTGATATAGCACTTGATCATAACAACGCTTACTTATCGACTTGTAAGTCAACTTGTAAAGACTGCCACTAAATTCACCCTTAATCCCTGAAAATAATTTAAAAATATTTAAGACCTATGGGCAATATAAAGAGATCTTGATAACCTACCAATCTATATATATTTATACATAAATTTTTGGAAGACTGTGAACACTTTGATAATTTTAAAGAGTCACTGTAACAATAATAAAACAATACTTCTTCACTAACAGAAGTGAAACATAAGCACCACCAAACTTTCCTCTCTACATACTAAAACTTTAATAATGATGAAAAAGATGCTATATCACTATGACTGAAACCCTTCCCTGCTGCTGCCGCTGCTGCTAAGTCACTTCAGTCGTGTCCAACTCTGTGTGACCCCATAGACGGCAGCCCACCAAAAAAAATATTGTTGGTGGGGGAAGCCTCTTTGGGAAGGATGTAACAATCTTCTATGAGGTGACCGTGACTGGCACATCCTTCCTGATGCTGTTTTGCAACCCAGTCTCTTCCACTTTCCCTGAACTAAAGCCTTGGCAAGGATCCTACACACTCAACCCATCATCCAGGGTGGTGTTTAATAGCACACTGCCATCAGCCAAGTCCATCCCAGTGTCTGTACATGAAAGAATTCTGCCCTTGGAGCAAGGGTGGAAGATGAGAGGAAAAGGCAGTCAGTACTGTTTTGATTTCTTAACAAACAATCCCGCCCCCTTTTAAATGCCCATTCTTAAGAATATTCAATTTTATTATGCCATGCAGGTGGGCTAGGGAAGACTAAAACAGAAGACATATAAGAAGTTGCCCTGAAGTCATCTAGATGAGCTAGAAGTCACTGGAATACAAGTAAATCCTGGCTGGAATACAGCTTTGAGAGCAGTCAAGGGCAGGAATACGCATGGTGGCCCTATTCAATCTTCCTAGAACACTCATGCTACTTAAAGCATTTCTATTCAGCCTGATTGTGGAGCAATGAAGTCAGCAGTTAGTTAAGAGTATGAGATTTGATATGAGATAGCCAAGGGTTTCCTTCTCAGCTCTGACTCTTCCTAGCGTGGTCTGTGGAAAGGTATGTAAGAAAGAAGCTAAGCCCCCAAATGAATTAGACTACCTTCAGAAAATATGCATGCTCGATCCAGGAGAATAGGTGTATGTTCTTAGGGGGACATGCTTGGGGACTCTTTAAGAATGCTGAAACAGAAGAGGAAGGCCTTGCTATGGGCAAATGAGATGTTAACAGATTCTCAGGCAGGACAGGGAGAACAGGTTATCAGAAAAGAGAGAAAGCAAAGCAAAAACTAGTGATTCTGCAGGGGGGAAAGAGAGGTGAAATGTAAGGTCATTCATGACCATGATCAGCAGGTATTTACTGAGCAACTACTATGTATGAAACATTGGGAGAGATACAAAGGGTTTGGTACTAGCTGCCCTTCAATAGCTTGTGTTAGGAGTGAAAGAGTAACACAGGGCTAGAAAACAGTCATCCACTGGATGAGATAGGGCACAGACAGGAGCGTGCAGAAGGGCACAGCACACCCCCGGGACTTGCGCTATCCCGTGCAGAAGGTCAGGGAGAAGGGCTGATGCTCTGAGATGGGTAACAGTGGGGCTGGGGCTGTGCTGTCTGTAAGAGTCAGATACCTCCACCCTCAGTGTGATGCACATAGTATTATAGGAGCGTCCAGTTCACCAAGTGTGGGTGGAACTTTGAGAAAGGAGTTGAGAGTGTGATCAAAAGCCCTCTCCCCAGGGTGAGCCCCTGATCCCTGAGTCCAGGTCAGGCTCTGCTGCCCTGCATCCTCCTAGGGCAACACTCCTCTCCTTCCCAGTGCCTCCCACGTGGCGCGGTTCCACGTGCATCTGTAGACTGTTGACCAACATCTGTCTCCCTGGCTAGACCACAAGCTACACAAGAGTAAGACCACGTCGTGTTTGCTCAGCTTGCACCTCCATGTTCAGAGCGCACAGCAGGTGCAGCGGGGCAGCTGACTGGCCCACAGACATCTCAAGAAACATTTGCTGGGTGAATGAATGAGTGAGTGAGGGAATGCATTCATAGCGGTCTAATGCTAAATCCTTGCTGGGGACCTCCCTGGCGGTTCAGTGGTAAAGAATCTGCCTGCCAATGCAGGGGACATGGGTTTGATCCCTGATCTGGGAAGATTCCCTATGCCTCAGAGTAACTAAGCCCAAGCACCACAAGTACTGAGCCCGTGCCCTAGAGTCTCTGCTCCTCAACAAGAGAAGCCACTGCAGTGAGAATAGCCCGGGCTCACCAGAACTAGAGAAAGCCCATGTGCAGCAACAAAAACCCACGGCCATCAAAAATAAATAAACAATTAAAAAAAAAAAAATCCTTGCCAGGTGGTTTGCTCCATGTCCGTGGGGTAACCCCAACATTTCCTGGTTTCCTCCTCTGCACAAAGTGTGTGTGTGTGCATGCACACCTGGGCTAGAGTGTAGACTGAATGCATGGTAACATGAGGGAAAATATGAATCCACCTGAGGCCTGAGCAGCTCACAAGATCTCACCGGACTGTAGACTTCTCCGGGGTAGAGAATGCATGCTATAATTCATTTCTGAACCTCAGCAGGGTTGCTGGCACACAGCGGGCATTTGGGTTGGTGTGTTGAGTGAAATAGGGGGAGAGAGAGAGAGGAAGACAGAGAAGGCAAGACAGAAAGGGAGTAAGAGGAGGGGAACCGCAAGAGGGAAGGGAGGAGGCGGGAAGAGGAGGCAGAAGACGGGAACCCTGGGCAGAGCTGCTGTGGGCACGCAGCGGGGCTGTGTTTCCACACACACACACACACACACTGCAGAGAGACCCACCCCGCCCCAGCCCCTCTGCGCTGGGGCCACCCTCTCACCTGCAGGTGATAGGACGTGATCACAGGCCGTGTCCCCGGACACCAGACGTCCTCCTTCATCTGCCTCAGGGCCTGAAAGCACTTCCGGCGGCAGCCCCCGTCCTCATCCAGCTGCTCCAGCAGCACCTGCTCCGCCCGCAAGAAGCTCAGCTGCCAGTGATAGCTTGAACAGGCCAGCAAGCTGAACCCGAACGACTGGGAGGGAGAGAAACACCGCGGGAAGTGAGAAGGGTGGGGCTGGTCGGGGAGAAAGCCATCTCTGAAGCAGCCCGCTAGCGGCCCATGTGGGGACACCGAGGGAGCCTCCGGGCCAGCCCCTTGCACGTGGGCAGTTCACGGGGAAGGCTGTGCCCACTTTCTCTCCTGCAGTTGTTCTCCGACTTGAGCCTGCCCCAGAATCACCTGGAGGCCGCATGAGAACACAGACTTCTGGGCCCTGCCTCCCACGTCTCTTCAGCAGGGCCAGAGCAGGGCCCAGGAATCTGCATTTGTGACAGGTTCCCAGGTGCCCCCTGCAGGTTCTGGGGATCTAGTGAAATCTCAGATATGCTTCCGAAGCTGGGTGGCGGCCAATGATGCCCTGGGTGGTTAAGCTGAGAGCGCCTCTGGTGAGCCGGGTCTCTGCAGGATGATACCTTGATGCATTGCACTGTCTCTGGAGAAGGCCAGCGCTTCAGACAGGAAGGCCACCGGGCTTTCTTGGACCAGGCGGTGGGGATGTCCACTGAGGGGGTCAGCTGTAGCTCCACCTGACCTGCAGCGGTTTCCACGACAACTCGAACTACAAGGTGGTCCATTAGCATGCGGACCCTGCCTGGTGGTAAATGACAGGCAGACAGTGAGAAGACAAATAATGGCTCAATACCAGCATTTGAAGAAGGAATTTGTGAGCTGTGCTTGTACCAGCCCCTTGTAACTGGTGGAGCAACTTTCAGAATTTCATTAGCACCCCCAAGGTGGCATGTTTAGGTCAAAGTGAAAGTGTCCATCATTCAGTTGTGTCTGACTCTGCACAACCCCATGGACTGTAGCCCACCAGGCTCCTCTGTCCATGGAATTCTCCAGGCAAGAATATTGCAGTGGATTACTGTTCCCTTCTCCCGGCAATCTTCCTGACCCAGGGGTCGAACCCGCATCTCTCGCATTGCAGGCAGATTCTTCCCCATCTGAGTCACCGGGGAAGCCCACGTTTATGTCAACATGAGACAGTTAGCTAAGTAAATACTGATGGAAGCATTACTAGAAAAGCTCACTGTTGATGGGGTTTTCTTTTTCCTTCATCCTCTCCCCACAAGGTTTTACTGTACCTTTTCTAAAAACTCAGTTGACTCTTTCCAGAAGGCTCAACTGAGCCACAGTATACAAGGAGAAGAAATAGTTTTTGCTACTATAAGATGAAACCCAGCCACATTTAGGACAGCCTCAGACCCCTGACTTATTTGTTTGCCTTTGGTGGAGTTCAGCTTAACCTGTCTCTTAACCAAGTTCCAGTCTCAGGGATGGTATTTGTTCCCACCACCCATTAACTAGCCCAGCTTTGGAGGGATTTATCACCGTAAGCCTTGTAATCATAAAATACTTTCAAGTGTGTCATGGCCACTGGCTTAAAGGGTCAAATGGGCAGAAAGAAGCCTTCATTGTCTTTTCCAACCAAGCAAAGAGAGGGAGAGAAAAGGAATGGGTCTGGGGACATTTACAGTTGATAGACTAGAATTCATTTCTAATCTGTTTCCCCTTTCTTTCAAAAGATACACAGTAGTTTTTTTGGTTTTGTTTGCTTGCCTTCATTATAGATAAGGATGAGCCATCCTGAATCGAAATCTATTATTTTGTTTTTCCTTGCTCAAAGAAGGAAATGAAAACTCATTCATTAATTGTGTCAGGTTGTTCAAAAGGAAAACACTGCTCTCCTTGACTGGGGTGTGATAAACAGCTTATTGTCTGTATCTCATCAGAGCGGCCCAGACAGGAACATGACAACATCTGGCACTTCAGCATTATTTACTGAAAGCACCTCATCAACCTGGCCCAGTTTGAATCTCTTATTTGCTCTTTCACTATTAACAGTGTTGAGCGAAGAATGAGGAGGTAAGCAAATGTATCGGCTCCAGCTTCTGCAGCTCTGCTTATCTGGTGTGTGAAATTCGGCCTATTACTTGATCTCTCTAAATCTCAGTTTCTTGCTTGTAGAACAGTTAGAAAAATGATCCTAACTCTAACAGGATTGCCAATAGTATTAAATTAAATAATCCATGAAAGCATCCTCTACATTGTAAGAAACCATTCAATCCGAACTATCTCCATTACAGAATCTTTCAGAACTATTCTGTCTAGACAAGCAAAAGTACATGCAAATCCTTTGCTTTCTACACAAATGGAGTTTCATATTGTTCAGCAGTTTGGTTTTTCACTTAACTATGTTACACAGATGGAAATCAGTCCTGAATATTCATTGGAAGGACTGTTGTTGAAGCTGAAACTCCAATACTTTGGCCACCTGATGCGAAGAGCTGACTCATTTGAAAAGACTCTGATGCTCGGAAAGATTGAAGGTGGGAGGAGAAGGGGACGACAGAGGATGGGATGGTTGGATGGTATCACCAACTCAATGGACATGAGTTTGGGTAAACTCCAGGAGTTGGTGAAGGACAGGGAGGTCTGGTGTGCTGCAGTCCATGGGGTCGCAAAGAGTCAGACATGACTAAGCGACTGAACTGATGTTGCATGGGAATTTTTCATAGCTCAGTGTGTATACACACACACCCCATTCTTTTTTTAATCCTAATTTCTCTCCATTAGTGAGAAATACATGCAAAATGTCAAAGTCAACAAAGTATTTTAAAAGGGAAATTAAAAGGAGGGTTTCCATTAAAGTCATATATTGGATTGGAGATTTCCAAACCCATGGCTTCTAAGACATATAAAAGTTTAAAAACATTATTTGCAAGTAAGGAAAGAGACTGCTAGAAAGTAGGAGACTCATATGAAACTAGAAAGGAAGCAAGAACATCTATCTAGGGAAGTACTAAGTGGGAGAATTGCTAAAATACCCTGATGGCATTAACCCTTGGTACTTACAGCTTCTGTGTATAGAAACAGCACAGAGAGGCAGAGAGGGGGTCTAATGGGCCAAGGCTAGGTGGTGAGCCTCACAAGCCTGGAGTCAGGAAAAGCTGTATCTTGAGGAAAATTAGGAACTAAGAGAAGTAGACAGATTTTTCTTGTGGGCTCCAGGTAGTTGATTCAATATAAAATGCAACAGCAACAAAAAGCAAGATTTTTCCTCCTCCCGAGAATTTCAAAGGCATTAGTCACCCTCCTGTGTTTAGGGCTTGAATGTTTCCATCTCCAAATCATCCAGGTAAGGTGGAACTTCTGGGAGTATCAGGAAAAATCAAACATAAGTCTTCTTGGAGAAACATACCCCAGGACACTCATAGAGTATGAATAATGTTGCCTAGACAGATGATGTTCGTCCCTGGTCCCATATTGACAAACTTTATTGTTTTCAAAAGCTGCTTAAAAAAATCCACTAGGCAGATGTAGCATAATTTATGCATATTTTAGAACTGGAAACGTTGACTTGCCAAGTAAGCACATTACATTCCTTTGTTAGCCATCAGATGATTTCTGATTACTTACCATTACCAAGCCTATTTCACTGGATATCCTTGTGCCTATTTCTTTGTGTATCTGTAGGAATGTATTTTCGGAGAAGGCAATGGCACCCCACTCCGGTACTTTTGCCTGGAAAATCCCATGGGCGGAGGAGCCTGGTAGGCTGCAGTCCATGGGGTTGCAGACATGACTGAGCGACTTCACTTTCACTTTTCACTTTCATGCATTGGAGAAGGAAATGGCAACCCACCCCAGTGTTCTTGCCTGGAGAATCCCAGGGACAGGGGAGCTTGGTCGGCTGCCATCTATGGGGTCGCACAGAGTCGGACATGACTGAAGCGACTTAGCAGCAGCAGGAAACGTTGAAATGGAAACGCTGAATTGCCAAGTAAGCACATTACAAATATAAAAACCCTTTTTTACACTTCCTAGAATAATGCATGAAAAATGCCTGTTTAACCACCCCTGCACTGAACAAATTGTAGGTTTTCATCTCTGTTAACGTACCAGGTGTTTTAAATGTACATTTCTTAAAATATATTTTAAATGGGACAATTTTAAATTTTTACTAGCCTTTTTTTTTTTTCTATGAATCATGTTTTTTGGTCAGTATTTCTATTGGTCTGCTCACAGATGTTTTTTTTTTTTTGCTTTATAAATACACTTTTATAACTAAGGAAATTAGCCATTTCCACAGTTTGAAATTCACCATTTTACTCTGTGTGAACAAAACGTGAATGTGGGACTTCTCTGGTGGTCCAGTGGTAAAGAATCTGCCTGTCAAGGCAGAGAACGCGAGTCTGATCCCTGGTCCAGGATGATCCTGCTTGCTGTGGGACAACTAAGCCCATCTGTCACAACTACTGAGTCCGAGTGCTGTAACTCCTGAATTCCTCACGCTCTAGAGCTGGTGTTCCACAGCAGGAGCCACCGCAACGTGAGACCTGTGCACAGCAACGGAAGAGTAGCACCCCCCACCCTTTGCCACAACTAGAGAAAACCCGTGTGCAGCAACAAAGCCCCAGCACAGCCAAAAATAACTTCAAAAAAGTATGTGTGTAGGCAGGTGTGCACATATGGTACACTGAACTATAGCTTAGGATTTGGGCGTTGTGAGAAAACTGTAATTCAAAAAGATCCCCATGCACACCAAAGTTCACTGCAGCATTATTTACAATAGCTTTACAATAGCTTTACATTATTTACAAAAGACATGGAAGGAACCTCAATGCCCATCAACAGATGAATGGATAATGAAGATGTATATATATGCCTATGTGTCTATATATACAATGAAATTTTAGTCGTCCATAAACAAGAGATTATCATACTAAAGTCAGAAAGGGAGAAAGGGAAGTCGCTCAGTCGTGTCCAACTCTTAGCGACCCCATGGACTGCAGCCCACCAGGCTCCCCTGTCCCTGGGATTCTCCAGGCAAGAACACTGGAGTGGGTTGCCATTTCCTTCTCCAATGCAGGAAAGTGAAAAGTGAAAGGGAAGTCGCTCAGTCGTGTTCGACTCTTAGCGACCCCATGGACTGCAGCCCACCAGGCTCCTCTGTCCATGGGATTTGCCAGGCAAGAGTACTGGATTGGGGTGCCATTGCCTTCTCCAAAAGTCAGAAAGGGAAAGATATGATATCACTTGTATGTGAAATCTAAAAAAAAAGTATACAAATCACCTTATTTACAAAACAAAAATAAAACTATAGACATAAAAAAGAAACTTACAGTTACCAAAGATGAAAGGGGCAGACAGAGGGATAAATTAGGAGT
This sequence comes from Oreotragus oreotragus, assembly GCA_006410675.1. Taxonomy (NCBI): domain Eukaryota; kingdom Metazoa; phylum Chordata; class Mammalia; order Artiodactyla; family Bovidae; genus Oreotragus; species Oreotragus oreotragus. The sequence goes on from SJYX01014378.1 coordinate 38,569, forward strand.
TTGGGATTAGCATATATNTACTGGAGTGGGGTGCCACTGGCTTCTCCAGAAACCCTTCCCTATGTTTTCCTAACTCTGGGCCATCGCTGTGCGCACCGGTAGCTGTCCAGCATCAATCAGAGCAGCTTGGGGTCTAAATGTGGGCCCTGCTGCTTTGCTACCAGTTCATTCTTACCATGACATTCTGACTGCCATCCCTTTTCTCTTTTAGCTTCCATTATAATTAATACAGATATCAAAGGAAAGTAAACTCACAGAGAGCTTCAGGGTTTCTCCAAAGAATCAAGTACCCAGTCCTTGCACTAGGCTTTCAAAGTGATATTGATGGGACGGGATCGCCTCATTTTAACACACCATCAGGATCACAGAGGTAAAATTACTCTCAAATCCCAGCTAAGACCTTTCTAACTGAATAATCTTTTATTGGAAGCTACCAACTTCCCTCAGTCTCAATTCCCACATCTATAAAACAGGTACATGAATGCCCACTCAGCAGCTCGGTCAGGCTCCAGTCTGTAGTGGTACCCCAATCTGGCACTTAGTATATACTTTATATTTCCTATTGACTCTGGCTTTGGGTCTTCATGAGCTCACACATATACAAAGACAGTGAGAGGGCATGACTAGTCTCTTTGGGAAGACAGGTCCACGAAAACAGAAAGTCATTTAACACAGCCATCTGCCCACTTTATCTTTTCAGACCACCCTTCACTCTTCTTCCTCATTATCTTCATTTCCACAAAGACTTATGAAAGGTGATGATGCGCCAACCACTGCGCCAGATGTTGGTTCAATCACTTAACCTTTGTTACAACAGACACATATTAATAAATTGCATTTGAAATTTCCGGGTCTGTTATTCTGAGCTGACTACTCCTTTCCAGCAGTCTGACTCCCTTAGCTCTAGGCCCTTTCCCTGGACCAAAAAGCTATCTCCAAAATATTTCCACAAATAATTCAAGTATCACACAAGTTCCATGCTACCTCTAATATCCACTTATTACTCTACACAGAGGTCAACAAAACACACCCACAGTTCAAATCCAGTCCACTTCCCGTTTGTGTACAGCCCACAAGATAAGAATGCTTTTACATTTTTAAATGGTTGAAATCAAAAGAATAATAATATTTTGGGACAGGTATAAAATATATGCGGTTCAAATTACAGTGTACATGAAGTTTTACTGGAATATAACCATGCTTGCTCATTTGCAAACTGTCAGTGGTTGCTTTTGTACATTACAATAGCATAGATGAGTAGTCGAGACAGAAACCTTAGAACCAAGCACAGCTATTTAAAATACTTACTATCCTTAGAGAAGAAAGTTTTCTTACCCCTGCTTTATAGGTGGGCTCTTTAAGACAGTCAAGATTAACTTGATAGATCAACTCTACCAAGTTATTTCTGTGCACCACCTTGTACATTATTTAGGGGTAAACAAACTTACAGAACCGCACATAATTGTTAGAAGTACCATAGTAACATCTTCTAAGCACCCATCCCAATTCATATCAAAGCGTCGACTAAGGGTATATTTGTCATTGATATAAAAAGAAAAAAAAAAAAAAGACAGTGCTTAGCTATACTTTAAAAACACATTTTTTAAGTAGCCATTGTGATTGCTCCTTATCAAAAAAAAAACAAGAAAACAGCAGGTTTTCAACACAGAATGTGGAGAAACTAGAATTATTACTTGTGCTGACAGGAATGTAAAATGGTTCAGCGCTACGGAAAACAGTATGGCTTTTCCTCAAAGGATTAGATACAGATTTACCACATGATCAGCAATTTCACTCCTGGGTATACAGCCAAAAGAACTGAAAGCAGAGACTCAAAAGATACTTGTATGCTCATGTTGACAACAGCATTATTCACAATGACCAAAAGGTGGAAGCAGCCCAAGAGTCCATCAGCAGGAGAATGGGTAAATGAAACGTGATCTATACATCTCACAGTAAAACATTATCCAGCCTAAAAAAGGGAGAAAACTCTGGCATGTGCCGCAAAATGGATCAAGGGATTTACCCTAAGTGAAATAAGGACAAATGCCAGATATAAACGAACTTATTTATAAAGCAGAAACAGACTCACAAAATGGCAGCAACTCACACAGACTCAGACAGACACAGAAAACAAAAGGGAGGGGGAGAAGAGGGACAAATCTGTAGGCATTTGGGGTTAAAATATACACAATACTAAGTATAAAACAACCAACAAAGGCTTACTAGCTATACTCAATATCTTACAATAACCTATAGCGAAAGAACATGTAAGAAAAGAATATATGTATTTGTATAGATGTATAACTGAATCACTTTACATTTGAAACACTTTAATTCAACTATATTTCAATAAAAATTAATTTAAGGGACAAACACCCTATGATTATATGAAGTACCTAGAACAGTCAAATCTCTGCCACAGAGAAAGAAAATAGAATGGTGGTTGCCAGGGGTTGGGGGAAGCGGAGAATGGGGAATTACAGTTAACAGGTACAAAGTATCAGTTGTCGCTCCTGCTGCTGAGTCCCTTCAGTCAGTGTCCAACTCTGTGCGACCCCATAGATGGCAGCCCACCAGGCTCCCCCATCCCTGGGATTCTCCAGGCAAGAACACTGGAGTGGGTTGCCATTTCCTTCTCCAATGCATGAAAGTGAAAAGGGAAAGTGAAGTCACTCAGTCGTGCCTGACTCTTAGCGACCCCATGGACTGCAGCCCACCAGGCTCCTCCGTCCCTGGGATTCTCCAGGCAAGAGTACTGGAGTGGGGTGCCATTGCCTTCTCCTTAGTATCAGTTAGAGAAGATGAAAACTTCTGAAGACGGACAGTAACAGGGATGACTTGCCAACACAGTCCACGTACTTAAGTGTAATTTTTACCACAATTTTTAAGTTTAGCTAACCCAAACACTGATAAAATGTGATATATCCATACAAAAGATATGAAAAGTAATTAAGCACCGATACATGCCACAACATGGAAAAACTCTATAAAAATTGTTTACACTAAGTGAAAGCCAGACACAAAAGACCACACATTGTATGAATCCATTTATATGAAATGCCCAGAACAGGCAAATCCAAAGACAGAAGGCAGATTATTTGTTGCCAGAAGCTGAGAAGGGAAACGAGGGGTGACTTCTTAACAGGTAGGGGGTAAAATGTTCTGTTCGGGAATAAAATGTTCTGAAACTACAGTGGCAATGGCTGCACCACATCATGATGGTACAGCTGACCCTCGAACAACACAGATCTAAAAGGCACGGGTCCACTTACACGAGGATTTTTTTCAACAACAAATACAGGACCTGAGGTTGACTGAATCCTCTGATGCAGAACTGTGGACAGGGAGGAATGGGGTCAGGGGCCTGACTCTTAAATTACACAGAGATTTTTTAAAAAAAGATATTTTCTTAACGTTTATTTACTTTTAAAAAGTATTAATTTCTGGCTGCACGGCGTCCTCATTGCTTTGCACGGGCGTTCTCTAGCTGCGGCGAGTGGGAGTTGCCCTTCGAGCGGTGCGCAGGCGCCCCGCCCCCGGCGGCGGTGCGCAGGCTCTAGAGCACGCCGGCCTCAGCAATTGCCGCACATGGGCTCAGCAGTTGCGGGTCACAGGTTTAGTCGCCTGTGGCATGTGGGATCTTCCCAGACCAGGAATCAAACTCCTGTCCCCTGCAATGGTAGGCGGGTTCTTCACTCACTGCGCCACCAGGGATGTTCAATACACACATTTTTAACTCCTCCCCTAACTCATGTCGTTCAAGGGTCAACTGTATTTAATACGTCTAAATTATACCTTTAAAAGTGTATACATTATAAAAATAAATGGTATTTTTGCATATTTTACCATTTTTAACAGCATTTAAAATAACAACAAAAAAGTGCATTATAGGCAATGGCACCCCACTCCAGTGCTCTTGCCTGGAAAATTCCATGGATGGAGGAACCTGGTAGGCTGCAGTCCATGGGGTTGCTAAGTCGGACATGACTGAATGACTTCACTTTCACCTTTCACTTTCATGCATTGGAGGAGGAAATGGCAACCCACTCCTGTGTTCTTGCCTGGAGAATCCCAGGGACGGGGGACCTCTATGGGGTCACACAGAGTCGACGACTGAAGTGACTTAGCAATTCTCAAAAAAAAAAAAAAGCCAACAGCTCACTGAGATACCATGTAGCTAGACACATCTCTGAAGAACTAGGTTCTATTCTATTATCAATCACAGAAATATGTTACTTCACATAAATGCTATTAGTCTGGGGAAAAGAAACACCAAAAAGGTCATTATCTTAATAAATATGATTCTCTGGTTGCTTCTTGATTCAAATTTAGAAAACCATTATATTTTAATAGAAATATTTAATTATATCTACAAGTTAGATTAGGGTATAACTCCATGTCATGCATAGAAGATAAAAGTTTGACTTTAGGTATGAAATGCAGGAGTTCACACCAACAGGAAATGTGCTTACATACTGAAACACTTGAGCGTGTGAAGGGGATTTCCTGACACAAGAGAGCCCAGGGTTTTGGTTCATGTCATTTAGTCACTTTCCCCCAGACTAGTTTGAAAAGTTGAGAAATTCTTCCCTCAAAATAGCATTAGCATTAGATAAAAGTTGTCTTCAAGTAGAAACAAATGCCAAAGGCAACTATACAAGAGGAACATGAAGATTCTTTCTTCATAGCTCTATCTCACTCACCATAATTCACTTCCAATATTTTAAAAACAAATCGGCAGACTTACACTTTAAATAGGGACAACTCAGTGGAGAATTTAACAGTGAGAAGACAATTGTAGTCAAGCGCCATGTTAACCACATAAGAGAAACCTTAGGAAATAAAAGCCAACTTGACACATTTTTGGCAGTAAAATTATATTTAAACACATATATCATGGTCTGAGATGAAGAATACCAGCTTTTATTTTGGTTGTAATCAAGAGAAAAAGCAGTAAGATATAAAAGCAGTAAAGATAAGCAGCAACAACAAAAAACCCTGAAGTTATAATAAAAATAAATGAACTTAATGCAATGAAGAAAAAGAAAAGGCCCACCTTTGAAAAAGAAAGATTAAGGAATCCTTTTCCTTTAGGTAAAGGTAAAGCAGACAACAGTGAGATGCCCTATAAACGGTTGCTATAGAAAAAGTAAAGGGAGAAAAAGGCAAAACAAGATCTTCCTGCCGAACTTGAGTATCAGCATCTCTATCTCAACTGTTTAAATGTGAGAGGCGAAAAATTATAAGTAGCACAGGAAATATGGCATTGTTGTCAAGTATTAAGAAACGTGTCTCAAACTGGGCCTGTAGACACTTCTTTCAAGTCCATACATTCTCTATGAGAATTTTTAAAATTTCTACTTCAATATTACTCTAATAACATTAGCATGAGCTTGTTCTAAACCATCCAGATGCTTCCCTAAACACAGAGAGCTGCCCAGGTGACTTGTATTCACCATCAGGCCAAGGCCAAACAATAGAATTTCAATTGGTCTGTACTAAAACTGCAAGGAGATCCAACCAGTCCATTCTGAAGGAGATCAGCCCTGGGATTTCTTTGGAAGGAAGGATGCTAAAGCTGAAACTCCAGTACTTTGGCCACCTCATGCGAAGAGTTGACTCATTGGAAAAGACTCTGATGCTGGGAGGGATTGGTGGGCAGGAGGAGAAGGGGACGACCGAGGATGAGACGGCTGGATGGCATCACTGACTTGATGGACGTGAGTCTGAGTGAACTCGGGGAGTTAGTGATGGACAGGGAGGTCTGGCGTGCTGCGATTCATGGGGTCGCAAAGAGTCGGACACGACTGAGCGACTGAACTGACCTGAACAATCAAGAACAGGGTCAGATTTGATACACGTTTCACACATATATGCCAAGTAAAGGTCAAATGGCATCCCTGAAAATTTTTACAGTTTTCAGAATAAAGTGTTGAAAGAAATGAGCTGCTGCATGGCAAGGCAATAAAGGCATTTCCCAAGCACTGCCAGTACCACAGCAGGCAATAGCATATCACCAGTGAGAGCAGCACCTTGAGTAAAACATCATCTGTCCTGTACAGTTAATTTTAATTTCACTGACTCTGCCATTTTATCTGTATTTAACTGATTAACTGTTTTGTTTTTATAAGCTTTTAAGCATAAGAAACTTATACTTGTGTGCATTCTTACATTATAAGAAAAACAACTTAAGCTAGGGTAACAGTCTTTTCAACAAATGGTGCTAGGGAAATTGGATATCCACATGCAAAAGAATGAAGCTGGACTCTTATCTTACACCACGTACAAAAATTAACTCAGAGTGGATCAAAGACCTAAACTTCAGAGCTAGAGAACTATAAAATTCTTAGAAGAAACACTGGTGAGTCATGACAGAATTTGGCAATGATTTCTTGGCTATAAAACCAAAAAGCCCAGGCAACAAAAGAAAAACACATATAAATCAGACTTCATCAAAATTGAAAACTTATGTGCATCAAAGGATACTAATGAGAGAGTGAAAAGACAACCAACAGAAGGGGAGAGAATATTATTTCAAAACATATACCTAGGGGCTTAATATTCAAAATATTAGTATCCAAAATATACAAAGAACTCCTGCAATTCAACAACAAAACCAAACATCCCAATTCAAAACAGACAAAGGACCTGAATGAACATTTCTCCAGAGAAGATATACAGATGACCAACAAGCACACAAAAAGACACTCAACATCATTAGTCATTAGAGAAATGCAAATCAATACCCCCAGATTGTTTCAACCCAATAGGATGGCTATTATCAAAGAAAAAGAAATTAACAACTGTTAGTGAGGAGGTGGAAAAATCAGAACCTTCCTGCATTGCTGGCAAGTATATAAAATGGTTAGCTGAAATGGAAAAGTTTGGCAGTTTCTCAAAAAGTAGAACTGCCATATGATTCAGCAATTCCATTCCTAGGTATAAACCCAGAGAAATGAAAACAGAAACTCATACACCAATATTCATAGCATTATTCACAATAGCCACAAGGTGGAAACGATTCAAATGTCCATCAACAGATGAATGGATAAACAAAATGAAGTGTAATCAATCATACAGTGGAATATTATTAAGTCAGCGTTAAAAATGAAGGATATTCTGATACATGCTATAACATGCATGCTAAAACTTTTATGCTAAGTGAAATAAATATGCCAGACACAAAAGGACAAATATTGTATGTTTCCATTTATATACGGTACCTAGAACAGGCAAATTCAGAGGGAAAGTAGAATAGAGGTTAATTACCAGGGACTGGCGGGGAAGGGGGGATGGGGCATGCATAAAGTGTTAGTCGCTCAGTCGTGTCTGACTCTTTGAGACCCCATGGACTGTAGCTCCCCAGGCCCCTCTGTCCATGGAATTCTCCAGGCAAGAATACTGGAGGTGGGTTGCCATTCCCTTCTCCAGGAGATCTTCCCGACCCAGGGATTAAACCCAGGTCTCCTGCATTGCAGGCAGATTCTTTATCATCTGAGCCACCAGGGAATGGGTAGATATTTTCTGTTTGGAATGATAAAAAATTGTGGAAACCGACAGTGGTAATGGTTGCTCAAAGATGTAAATGTACTAATGCCACTGAAATGTATACTTAAAAATGGTAAATTTTTATGTCATGTATATTTTATCACAATAAGAAAAACTTAAGCTAATACTGGATATCCATCAAAAGTATTTTATGACCATCCTGAGAAATACTGCTAGAGAAGTAGAATTAAAATTTAAACCATTTATGTAATGTTTAAAAATACAGACACCAATGGCATATATTGCAATGGATGTAAACACCGAAGCATAAAAACATCTGCCTTGCAAGGATGGTTGCCCCTGGGAAAGGAGGGAGGTAAATAGGAGAGTAGGCCAAACAGCTGTTCAAGTACATCTGAAAAGTTGAAGTCCTTCAGAAAAAAAGAGAAATAAAAAAGAGAAGGAAGGGGGGAGGGAAGAAAAAAGTCAAATTTATTCTATCCAGGTGATGGGTACTAAGGGGTTTGTTGATATTCTATATCCTCTCCACATGTTAAATAATAATAAAAACTTGAAATGACTAAGAAATAAAAGTTTACATAATAAGGAATTGAAACTTCTTTTAGCTATTCTACACAATAAACGAGCAGACGGCCCAGACACAGGCCATGCTGCCCAGCTTACCATCAAGGACACCTCCACTTCCTGCTTCACCCCTCACCCCACAGCTCTAAGCTGCCAGCAAGAAGCAGTCAACAAGCAGTGAATGTCAATCAGCATTCACTGGCCAAATTTACCCATCTCTCACTCTGAGACCATAACTGCTCCTATAATTTTTGCTTGCCTCCAAAATCACAAGTTAAAGAAACACTAATTCCCATTAGAATTCATGTAAAAACTGCAGCATTTCTACCAACGTACAATTAAATTCATACCAGGCTAAGTGTATTACAGTTAAGACTGGTTCATACTTACTTACTGCAGGTAACTAAAAACTGTCAACAAAAGACAAAAATTCCCAAATAAGCCAGAACTTGACAACAACTCCAACTTGGAGCTTTGCTACTTTGCCAGTTATAGCAAAACCATACAAATAAGATCAGGGTGGAAATAATCCTAGCGCCATCCATAATTATTTGTATTTCTCTTCCTCTCTCTCTCTCTCACACACACACATGATTAGATCTCTTTTTCTTTTAGCTAAAACACTATTTCCATGTAAGTATGGGAGATGTAAAAGTACACCAGGCTCAAAATGACACCAAGAACCAAAAGTGGGAACACTCTGAGGTATCTATCCAAGAGAACCAAAACTGTATGCCCACGCAAAAACTGTTCATAGCAGTATTACTCACAATAGCCAGAAAGTGGAAACAATCCAAGTGTCCACCAATTAATGAATGGATAAACAAAACGTGGATACACTGAAATATTACTGGCCACATAAAGAAATGATAACATGCTACAAAATGGATGAACCTTAAAAACATGCTAAGTGAAAAAAGGCACACGCAAAAGGACATCTATATTATATAACTCCATTTATATGCAGTGTCCAAAGTAAGCAAACCGGTAGAGATGGAAAGCAACTGCAGGTGGATAAGAGCTTTGTTCTGGGGATGAGGAAAATGTTCTAAAACTTATTCTGATGACAGCTGTACAACTTTGTGAATATTCGAGAAAATATCTGAACTGTACATATCTCAATGAGATGCTTTAGGGAAAAAAATAGAAAGAAAGGACGAGCTGCCATTACAGCCCTAAAAAGATTCTGCCGTAACTTGTATGTTGCCACAGAGCAAAATTAAGGGGAACAGGAGAATCTGTATGTCAATGAAAAGAAGACGTGTATATCCAGGTAATAAATGACTTAACATAAACCCAAAACAAAACCACTTGACATCTTACTTAGCGCATGGACCAAGGTAACAGGCAAACTGTCACCTTTTTTGAAATACTGAAACTATTAAGACCACCAAAGAGGCCTAGAAATCCCAGGGTCAACACGTATCCAAGGCATTCAGAACTTTTAATGCAGAATCAGTCTAATCTGAGAGTCTCAACAGCTTTCCCAGCTGCCCTTTGAATCTGCGCCTGCCCACCTCTGCTCCCTCCTGGGCACAGCTGGTTTCACAGGATAATCTTCAAGCATCCACAGAAAGGCAAATACAAAACCCTCTTTCACCATCAGCTTCCCCACCAGTGAGCACATAGTTTATGTCCTTAAAGTTACCATTGCTTAGGGAGCCCTGCCTCACTTCATGGAAAGTTACAGAAACCTGAAGAGCTCTTTGGCATTCTTTTCCATAGGGAGACACAACCACCCATTTCTGGAACTGCTGAATCTTTTGTCTGGGGCATATGATCTTATGGCCAAGGACAAACTGCCAGTGTTCTAATTCAATGGTGCCAAGTTCACTATTACCTTACTTGCAGATAAGAAAGCGAAATGAGTAAGAAAAATTAGAACATTAACACACTAGTGAAACTTCAAGTGGAATAAAAATATAGCTAACACATGTACACATACTTCAAAACACAAACACATATATCAACAAACCCACAGGACAAAAAATCTCAAACCCACTATTTTAAGGCAAAAATAAGTAAACTGATGAAGCCTAATCTACTGGTGGGGGGAGAGTGGAAGGGGAAAGAAGCCTGGGAGCCTTTAGGGAAGTGGTAAGTTTCCCTCATTCCCTGTTAACCCTCACAGTCTTTCTGGCAACACATAATGAAAACTCCAGCAATTTTATTTTGAGGAACACAGATGGAGAAGCTAGCTGAAAAAGTAAACAACACTTATATTTCTCACGCTTTATTCACAACAGAAAACAAAAAGCAATATGGGAGCGCTTAAGTAAACCTTGGTAGAATCCCCTACAAAAATATGTTCTACCTTTTCCAAAAAAACCCCCAAAAACCTACATTGTAGACTATGTAAATACGGAAAAGACTGGGCAAAATGTAAACTAGGAGAAGCAATAAGATCTTTCAAGGAGGAGAAAATAGTAGATTTTAAATGGATCTTTTGCAATGACATAGAGAGTTTAATGGGGACTAATGTATAGTTGATACTTTTTAATGAAGAGCTTCTTTGAAATGGCATATTTGTTATTTCATAGTCAAGTGAATCAAATACACAAGAAAAATTATTAAACAACATAAAGTTTCTAACACTACTGTGAAAGGCAAGCACCAAAGAAAATGCAGAACTCATCAAATTCTCTTGATATTTCTTGCTGTTTTAACACAATTATTCTGGCTACCATTATCTGTTAATCATCTTCACATCACTAACCTAATTCAGCATTTTTTATCAACTATTTCCAAGTCAGCAGTCAGCACACTGACACCGGGCATGCAGACATTCAGGGTCTGCATAGAAAACCCCATACACTCCTCAAATTTTTGACAATTATAAACAACAAAAAAAAAAGAATTATGTTCTGCTACACTTGTGTCTTCAACTCAAATATCTGCAAATTCAAGGAATTCAAAATTCTCCTGAGTCTCTTTCTCAATTCAACACCTCTGCAGCATGGCCTGGCAGGAGGACAATTTAGCGTTTTGCCCCAGCAATCACAGCACATTTGCACACAGAAGCATCCACAAGAATGTCCACTGCAGTACTGTAATAGGAAACAATGGAAACAACATTTGTGATCACCAATAGGGAAAATGGCTTTAAAAATTATGGTACAACTGTACAGTTAAAAATAAAGAAAGCTGAGCGCTGAAGAATTGATGCTTTTCAACTGTGGTGTTGGAGAAGACTCATGAAGAGTCCCCTGGACTGCAAGGAGATCAAACCAGTCAATCCTAAAGGAAACCAGTCCTGAACATTCACTAGAAGGACTGATGCTGAAGCTCCAATACTTTGGCCACCTAATGTGAAGAACTGACTCACTGGAAAAGACCCTGAGGCTGGGAAAGATTGAAGGAGGAGAAGGGGATGACAGAGGGGATGACAGAGGGGATGACAGAGGATGAGATGGCTGGATGGCATCATCGACTCAATGGACAGGTCTGAGCAAGCTCTGGGAGTTGGTGATGGACAGGGAGGCCTGGCGTGCTGCACTCCACGGGGTCTCAAAGAGTTGGACACGACTGAGCAACTGAACTGAACAGTTGAATTCTACACAGCACATGAACTGACATGAAAAACTTTCCAAGATATGTGGTAAAAAGCAAAATTTACAAATTTTTTTTTTTTTTTCCCTTTGGCCAGTCTACCTGGTAGGAAAAGTTCTGGGAGGATCTACAGGACACTGGAGACAATCACTGCCTCCAAGGGAGAAGCTGGGGCTAAGAACAGAAAAAGCATGGTGGCCACACTGCTGACTTCTCTGTAACGTTTCGAGTTTTTACAAGGAGAAAAATTTGTGCCTTACTTATTACATAATAATAATTTAACAAAAATCCCTGGGTCATAAATTGTACACAATTTATCAGATATTTCATTAAGGGAATTCAAATCTATATGAACATAGATGGTTTGACTCTAAACTAGTCAAGTGTATTGAAGATGGTCCATCTTCACATTTAAATACAAAAAGGCACTTGACTCTCCAACAATAAATACTCGTCCTTAAAAACAACCCAGACACCATTCTCGCAGAAAAAAGGGGGGAAAGCACTTTAAGTACAAGATCCAATTTTTAAAAACTCTTAATAATCTCAAATTCCTTAATAAGCATTTTTACTTTTCATCCAAAAAACAAATGTTACAAAGTCTTAGCCAAATTTCACCTCATTAAGATGATGTCTGTTGCCCACATGAACTATCCTGAAGTCCTTTCATTCACTTGGTCTGGTTTTAAACAATACAGGAAAGTTAGTGGGAAGGCAAAAGCCATTCCATTCAGAATGTAACCATGAAGGGCTTCAAGCATCTCATCTCCCACCCCCAACTAGGAATGCTTCTAACAGCAGTGGGGTCTGAGAGTTCCGAGCTCCTCAGGGGATTCTGACCAATGGACAGGTTTGAGAACCATGCTTTAAAAAGATCCTTTTAAGCAGTTCTTTTCAATCCACGCTGCATGGATGAGCATGCATCATCATGAATATGATTATTACTTTTTAAATATGACACGACAGCCATTATTACCCCCTGTGTGTGCTCATTCATGTCCAACTCTTTGCCAACTCCATAGACTGTAGCCTGCCAGACTCCTCTGTCCGTGGAACTTTCCAAGCAAGAATACTTGAGTGGGTTACCATTCCCTACTCCAGGGTATCTTCCCTACCCAGGGATCGAACCTGCATCTGTGGCATCTCCTGCACTGGCAGTTGGATCATTTACCAGGGAAGCCCCCAGTACCCTCTGCAGACCTATTAGGCCAGAATCTCTGAGGAGTGGGTTCCAGTCATTAGAGGTTTTTTGTTTTTTTTTTAAACTTCCTCGGATTGAGAACTCTTGTGTTGAAGTAACTGGTTAAGGAACTGCTCTTACCAAGCTCATTAAGGAGAATACCATTATCTGCACTGGCTGCAGGAAACACGACGGCAGCCAGAGGAGGAGGTGAAACATCAACCCCCAATTTCATTCTCAACCTCGGTAAAGTCCTTTAACCTCTCTGAGGTTCAAATTATTGATTTTTTTAAAGGACCGGACTGGAATAAACTACCTCTGAAGAGCCTCCGATTTCAAACTCCATGATGATTCTACCATGTGGCTACAAATCAGTCCAGTCGGTAAGCAGAGTATTCTTAAATAAATGCATGAATTTCTTCTGAGAGTATCAGTTCATCATATATACAGTTCTGTGCTAATCTACATAAAAGTTCTATTCCTCATGACATCATAAGAATTCCTAAGTGAACATAATTAGATTATATCAAATCAATCACAAATGAAAATTAAACTAGTCATATAAGTCTCAAATACAAACATTTGGAATAAAGAAATTTAAAAAATAACTCTTTAATCTTTTCTTTGTCAATGTTCTGACTTAAATTCTTTTTTCCAGTTTCAAAAGCTGTGGTAAAACATACATTAAAATTTACCATTTAAATCATTTAAAGTGTGCATTTCTATGATATTAAGATATACACACCTTGTGTAACTATCACCACTAGTTTATCTACTGAACTTTTAAAAAAAACTACTTTATTGAAGTATGATTGACACATATTTAATGTATATTACACTTGTAAAACTATCACCAACTAACAAGACCAGAAACATATCCAACACCTTCCAAAAGTTTCTTCCTGCCCCCTTTTAATTTTTTAATGTGTTGTAAGATATGTTAAAAAATGATATAATCTCTTAGCAAATCATAATACGCAATAGATTACTATTAGTTATACCCATTATGCTGTATAGAGCTTCAGAACTTGTTTATATTGTATACCTGAAACTTCATTCCAGAACTTTTTAATCTCCCAAATGCAACTCTGCACTCACTGAACACTAACTCCCCATTCTCTTCTCCCTCATCCTTAAGCCCCTAGCAATTACTGTTCTGCTTTTTGTCTCTATGAATTTTATCTACTCCCTACATATCTCACAGAAGTAGAATCATTCAGTATCTGTCCTCTGTGACTGGCTTTTTTCCACTTAGCACATCCTTAAGTTTCATCCACGTCACAGCATGTGTTGGACTCTCCTTCCTTCATAAAGCTGAACGGTATTCCACTGTGTGTCTGTTACCACATCATCCATCAATGAACACTTGGGTTGTTTCATTCCGATTTTTTTTTTCATTCTGATTTTTTTAACTGTTTGTTACTTTGAAGTCTCATACAATAAAAGGGAAAAACCTTACATCAGTACATTTTTTTGGAGAAGGGGAAAAAAAAAAAAAGTCCTATAAGCAAACCACATTCTGGGCCATAAAACATATCTTAACAAATTCCAAAGAATGAATCATACCAAGTATGTGCTCTCAGACCATTACAGAATTAAGCTAGAAATCAGTAATTAAAAAACAGTGGGAAAATCCCAAAATACAGTGTCTGGAGATCAAATATACAAAACTTGGAGACTAAATACTTGGAAAATTAAATAAAATTTGAGTCAAAGAAGAAGTCTCAAGAGATTGTCCTAACTAAATGAAAATGGAAATACAACTTATCAAAACTTGTGTTGTGCAGGGAAAGCAGAACACAGAGGAAAATTCATAAATTTACAGCATTTATCTGCACTAAATGCAAATATTAGAAAAGAAGAGAGATCTAAAAATCAATTATCTACATTTCTACATTAGGAAACTGAAAGAGATGAACAAATTATGTTCAAAGTGAGGATAAAAAAATAACATTTGAGTAGAAATCAGCAAAAAACAGAAATCTATAGAGAAAAATCAATGAGACAAAAGTTGACTCTTTCAAAACATCAATGGAATGGATCAGCCTCTGGCCAAACTGAGAAAAAAGACAAACGACACTAACTACTGATATCAGAAATGAAAGAAGGGTCATCGCTGCTGATCCTATGGGTATTAACAGGGTAATAAAGGAACATTATGAATCCACAAATTTGGTAAATTTTGGTCTAGGAAAACAGATCAATTCCTTGAAAGAGGCAATCTACCAGGATTTATACAAAAGCAACAATCTTAATAGGCCTATATCTATTAAATAATTAACAACCTACTTAAAATAAAAAGCACTAACCCCAGATGGGTTCACTAGGGAAAAGACCAAAGGAAGAAATTATCTCAATTCTCCACAATCTCTTCCAGAAAATAGAAGCAGAGGAACGTTTCTACCTCATTCTCTGAGACCATCAGCCTAATGCTCAAACCAAGGACATTATAAGAACAAAAAACTACAGACCAGTATCTCTCCTGAACACAGAAGTAAAAATATGAGTAAATCAAGTCCAACAATGTACAAAAGAATTATACACCATGACCAACTGGGATTTATTCCAGGTATCCAAGACTGAGTCAACATTCAAAAACAAATTTACATCACATCAACAGAGTAAAGAAGAAAAATCAGGTAGTCATATTAAATTGACAGAAAAAGCATTTGCAAAAAATCTAACACCCAATCAAAAACACTCAGCAAGGGAATTCCCTGGCAGTCCAGTGGTTAGGACTCCATGCCTCCACTGCAAGGGGATGGACTCACTCCCTTGTGAGGGGACTATTAGGTTGGTAACAGTGATAAAAAGTGATAGCGGGCTTTGCACTGCTGAATTTTGTTCTTTGATACTGAAATACATTGTTAAATAAATGTAGTTACATTATACATCATTTTAATGCACATTTCTCGCTTTATGTTTTTGCTAATGACACTTGCTGTTTTATTTTTTATTTATTTTAGACTATAAAAATGATAATATTAAACAAAGCAAACTCAAGAGATCTTTTTATTCAAGTTCAAAATGGGTCATAAAGCAGCAGAGACAACTCGAAACATCAGCAACACGTTTGGCTCATGAATTGCTAGCAAACGTACAGAGCAGTGGGGGTTCAAGGAGTCTTGCAAAGAAGACAAGAGCCTTGAAGATGAGGAGGGCAATGTCTGACCACGGGAAGCTGACAACTGAGAACCATCATCGAAGCTGATCTTCTTACAGCTACACACGAAGTTGCCCAAGATCGTAACACTGACCATTTTATGGCCACTGGGCACTTGAGGTAAACTGGGGAAAGGTGAAAAAGCTAAGTAAGTGGGTGCCTCCTGAGCTGACTGAAAATCAAAAAAATTGCTGAAGTGTCCTCTTACTGTACACAACAACAGTGAACCATTTCCCAATCGGACTGTGCCGTGTGACAGCAAGTTTTATACAATAATGGGTGACAACCAGCTCAGTGGCTGGCCAAGAAGCGGCAGCAAGCACCAAGCACTCGCCAAAGACAAGCCAGCACCAGCAAAGGGCCTTGGCCACTGTGTGGCCGTCTGCTGCTGGTGTGGTTCACGACAGCTCTCTGAATCCTGGCAAGACCGCTACGTCTGACAAGTACGCTCAGCAAACCGACGAGACGCACTGCAAACTGCAAGGACTCAGCTGGCGTTAGTCAACAGAAAGGGCCCAGTTCTTCTCCATAACGCCTGTCCGCATGTTGCACAGCCAACGCTTCAAAAGTCGAACGAACTGGACTATGAAGTTTTGCCTCACCCACCATATTCACCTGACTTCTCGCCAATGAATTACTTCTTCAATCCTCTCGACAACTTTTTGCAGGCAAAACGTTCCACAACCAGCAGGAGGCAGAAAATGCTTTTCAAGAGTTCACTGAAGCCTGAAGCACGGATTCTTACACTATAGAAACAAACTTTTCTCAGTGGCAAATATGTGCTGACTGTAATGCTTCCTATTTTGATTAATAAGATGTGTTTAAGCCTAGTTATAATATGGTGATTTAAAATTCACGGTCCAAAAAAAGTCAAATTTATTCTATCCAGGTGATGGGTACTAAGGGGTTTGTTGATATTCTATATCCTCTCCACATGTTAAATAATAATAAAAACTTGAAATGACTAAGAAATAAAAGTTTACATAATAAGGAATTGAAACTTCTTTTAGCTATTCTACACAATAAACGAGCAGACGGCCCAGACACAGGCCATGCTGCCCAGCTTACCATCAAGGACACCTCCACTTCCTGCTTCACCCCTCACCCCACAGCTCTAAGCTGCCAGCAAGAAGCAGTCAACAAGCAGTGAATGTCAATCAGCATTCACTGGCCAAATTTACCCATCTCTCACTCTGAGACCATAACTGCTCCTATAATTTTTGCTTGCCTCCAAAATCACAAGTTAAAGAAACACTAATTCCCATTAGAATTCATGTAAAAACTGCAGCATTTCTACCAACGTACAATTAAATTCATACCAGGCTAAGTGTATTACAGTTAAGACTGGTTCATACTTACTTACTGCAGGTAACTAAAAACTGTCAACAAAAGACAAAAATTCCCAAATAAGCCAGAACTTGACAACAACTCCAACTTGGAGCTTTGCTACTTTGCCAGTTATAGCAAAACCATACAAATAAGATCAGGGTGGAAATAATCCTAGCGCCATCCATAATTATTTGTATTTCTCTTCCTCTCTCTCTCTCTCACACACACACATGATTAGATCTCTTTTTCTTTTAGCTAAAACACTATTTCCATGTAAGTATGGGAGATGTAAAAGTACACCAGGCTCAAAATGACACCAAGAACCAAAAGTGGGAACACTCTGAGGTATCTATCCAAGAGAACCAAAACTGTATGCCCACGCAAAAACTGTTCATAGCAGTATTACTCACAATAGCCAGAAAGTGGAAACAATCCAAGTGTCCACCAATTAATGAATGGATAAACAAAACGTGGATACACTGAAATATTACTGGCCACATAAAGAAATGATAACATGCTACAAAATGGATGAACCTTAAAAACATGCTAAGTGAAAAAAGGCACACGCAAAAGGACATCTATATTATATAACTCCATTTATATGCAGTGTCCAAAGTAAGCAAACCGGTAGAGATGGAAAGCAACTGCAGGTGGATAAGAGCTTTGTTCTGGGGATGAGGAAAATGTTCTAAAACTTATTCTGATGACAGCTGTACAACTTTGTGAATATTCGAGAAAATATCTGAACTGTACATATCTCAATGAGATGCTTTAGGGAAAAAAATAGAAAGAAAGGACGAGCTGCCATTACAGCCCTAAAAAGATTCTGCCGTAACTTGTATGTTGCCACAGAGCAAAATTAAGGGGAACAGGAGAATCTGTATGTCAATGAAAAGAAGACGTGTATATCCAGGTAATAAATGACTTAACATAAACCCAAAACAAAACCACTTGACATCTTACTTAGCGCGTGGACCAAGGTAACAGGCAAACTGTCACCTTTTTTGAAATACTGAAACTATTAAGACCACCAAAGAGGCCTAGAAATCCCAGGGTCAACACGTATCCAAGGCATTCAGAACTTTTAATGCAGAATCAGTCTAATCTGAGAGTCTCAACAGCTTTCCCAGCTGCCCTTTGAATCTGCGCCTGCCCACCTCTGCTCCCTCCTGGGCACAGCTGGTTTCACAGGATAATCTTCAAGCATCCACAGAAAGGCAAATACAAAACCCTCTTTCACCATCAGCTTCCCCACCAGTGAGCACATAGTTTATGTCCTTAAAGTTACCATTGCTTAGGGAGCCCTGCCTCACTTCATGGAAAGTTACAGAAACCTGAAGAGCTCTTTGGCATTCTTTTCCATAGGGAGACACAACCACCCATTTCTGGAACTGCTGAATCTTTTGTCTGGGGCATATGATCTTATGGCCAAGGACAAACTGCCAGTGTTCTAATTCAATGGTGCCAAGTTCACTATTACCTTACTTGCAGATAAGAAAGCGAAATGAGTAAGAAAAATTAGAACATTAACACACTAGTGAAACTTCAAGTGGAATAAAAATATAGCTAACACATGTACACATACTTCAAAACACAAACACATATATCAACAAACCCACAGGACAAAAAATCTCAAACCCACTATTTTAAGGCAAAAATAAGTAAACTGATGAAGCCTAATCTACTGGTGGGGGGAGAGTGGAAGGGGAAAGAAGCCTGGGAGCCTTTAGGGAAGTGGTAAGTTTCCCTCATTCCCTGTTAACCCTCACAGTCTTTCTGGCAACACATAATGAAAACTCCAGCAATTTTATTTTGAGGAACACAGATGGAGAAGCTAGCTGAAAAAGTAAACAACACTTATATTTCTCACGCTTTATTCACAACAGAAAACAAAAAGCAATATGGGAGCGCTTAAGTAAACCTTGGTAGAATCCCCTACAAAAATATGTTCTACCTTTTCCAAAAAAACCCCCAAAAACCTACATTGTAGACTATGTAAATACGGAAAAGACTGGGCAAAATGTAAACTAGGAGAAGCAATAAGATCTTTCAAGGAGGAGAAAATAGTAGATTTTAAATGGATCTTTTGCAATGACATAGAGAGTTTAATGGGGACTAATGTATAGTTGATACTTTTTAATGAAGAGCTTCTTTGAAATGGCATATTTGTTATTTCATAGTCAAGTGAATCAAATACACAAGAAAAATTATTAAACAACATAAAGTTTCTAACACTACTGTGAAAGGCAAGCACCAAAGAAAATGCAGAACTCATCAAATTCTCTTGATATTTCTTGCTGTTTTAACACAATTATTCTGGCTACCATTATCTGTTAATCATCTTCACATCACTAACCTAATTCAGCATTTTTTATCAACTATTTCCAAGTCAGCAGTCAGCACACTGACACCGGGCATGCAGACATTCAGGGTCTGCATAGAAAACCCCATACACTCCTCAAATTTTTGACAATTATAAACAACAAAAAAAAAAGAATTATGTTCTGCTACACTTGTGTCTTCAACTCAAATATCTGCAAATTCAAGGAATTCAAAATTCTCCTGAGTCTCTTTCTCAATTCAACACCTCTGCAGCATGGCCTGGCAGGAGGACAATTTAGCGTTTTGCCCCAGCAATCACAGCACATTTGCACACAGAAGCATCCACAAGAATGTCCACTGCAGTACTGTAATAGGAAACAATGGAAACAACATTTGTGATCACCAATAGGGAAAATGGCTTTAAAAATTATGGTACAACTGTACAGTTAAAAATAAAGAAAGCTGAGCGCTGAAGAATTGATGCTTTTCAACTGTGGTGTTGGAGAAGACTCATGAAGAGTCCCCTGGACTGCAAGGAGATCAAACCAGTCAATCCTAAAGGAAACCAGTCCTGAACATTCACTAGAAGGACTGATGCTGAAGCTCCAATACTTTGGCCACCTAATGTGAAGAACTGACTCACTGGAAAAGACCCTGAGGCTGGGAAAGATTGAAGGAGGAGAAGGGGATGACAGAGGGGATGACAGAGGGGATGACAGAGGATGAGATGGCTGGATGGCATCATCGACTCAATGGACAGGTCTGAGCAAGCTCTGGGAGTTGGTGATGGACAGGGAGGCCTGGCGTGCTGCACTCCACGGGGTCTCAAAGAGTTGGACACGACTGAGCAACTGAACTGAACAGTTGAATTCTACACAGCACATGAACTGACATGAAAAACTTTCCAAGATATGTGGTAAAAAGCAAAATTTACAAATTTTTTTTTTTTTTTCCCTTTGGCCAGTCTACCTGGTAGGAAAAGTTCTGGGAGGATCTACAGGACACTGGAGACAATCACTGCCTCCAAGGGAGAAGCTGGGGCTAAGAACAGAAAAAGCATGGTGGCCACACTGCTGACTTCTCTGTAACGTTTCGAGTTTTTACAAGGAGAAAAATTTGTGCCTTACTTATTACATAATAATAATTTAACAAAAATCCCTGGGTCATAAATTGTACACAATTTATCAGATATTTCATTAAGGGAATTCAAATCTATATGAACATAGATGGTTTGACTCTAAACTAGTCAAGTGTATTGAAGATGGTCCATCTTCACATTTAAATACAAAAAGGCACTTGACTCTCCAACAATAAATACTCGTCCTTAAAAACAACCCAGACACCATTCTCGCAGAAAAAAGGGGGGAAAGCACTTTAAGTACAAGATCCAATTTTTAAAAACTCTTAATAATCTCAAATTCCTTAATAAGCATTTTTACTTTTCATCCAAAAAACAAATGTTACAAAGTCTTAGCCAAATTTCACCTCATTAAGATGATGTCTGTTGCCCACATGAACTATCCTGAAGTCCTTTCATTCACTTGGTCTGGTTTTAAACAATACAGGAAAGTTAGTGGGAAGGCAAAAGCCATTCCATTCAGAATGTAACCATGAAGGGCTTCAAGCATCTCATCTCCCACCCCCAACTAGGAATGCTTCTAACAGCAGTGGGGTCTGAGAGTTCCGAGCTCCTCAGGGGATTCTGACCAATGGACAGGTTTGAGAACCATGCTTTAAAAAGATCCTTTTAAGCAGTTCTTTTCAATCCACGCTGCATGGATGAGCATGCATCATCATGAATATGATTATTACTTTTTAAATATGACACGACAGCCATTATTACCCCCTGTGTGTGCTCATTCATGTCCAACTCTTTGCCAACTCCATAGACTGTAGCCTGCCAGACTCCTCTGTCCGTGGAACTTTCCAAGCAAGAATACTTGAGTGGGTTACCATTCCCTACTCCAGGGTATCTTCCCTACCCAGGGATCGAACCTGCATTTGTGGCATCTCCTGCACTGGCAGTTGGATCATTTACCAGGGAAGCCCCCAGTACCCTCTGCAGACCTATTAGGCCAGAATCTCTGAGGAGTGGGTTCCAGTCATTAGAGGTTTTTTGTTTTTTTTTTTAAACTTCCTCGGACTGAGAACTCTTGTGTTGAAGTAACTGGTTAAGGAACTGCTCTTACCAAGCTCATTAAGGAGAATACCATTATCTGCACTGGCTGCAGGAAACACGACGGCAGCCAGAGGAGGAGGTGAAACATCAACCCCCAATTTCATTCTCAACCTCGGTAAAGTCCTTTAACCTCTCTGAGGTTCAAATTATTGATTTTTTTAAAGGACCGGACTGGAATAAACTACCTCTGAAGAGCCTCCGATTTCAAACTCCATGATGATTCTACCATGTGGCTACAAATCAGTCCAGTCGGTAAGCAGAGTATTCTTAAATAAATGCATGAATTTCTTCTGAGAGTATCAGTTCATCATATATACAGTTCTGTGCTAATCTACATAAAAGTTCTATTCCTCATGACATCATAAGAATTCCTAAGTGAACATAATTAGATTATATCAAATCAATCACAAATGAAAATTAAGCTATATAAGTCTCAAATACAAACATTTGGAATAAAGAAATTTAAAAAATAACTCTTTAATCTTTTCTTTGTCAATGTTCTGACTTAAATTCTTTTTTCCAGTTTCAAAAGCTGTGGTAAAACATACATTAAAATTTACCATTTAAATCATTTAAAGTGTGCATTTCTATGATATTAAGATATACACACCTTGTGTAACTATCACCACTAGTTTATCTACTGAACTTTTAAAAAAAACTACTTTATTGAAGTATGATTGACACATATTTAATGTATATTACACTTGTAAAACTATCACCAACTAACAAGACCAGAAACATATCCAACACCTTCCAAAAGTTTCTTCCTGCCCCCTTTTAATTTTTTAATGTGTTGTAAGATATGTTAAAAAATGATATAATCTCTTAGCAAATCATAATACGCAATAGATTACTATTAGTTATACCCATTATGCTGTATAGAGCTTCAGAACTTGTTTATATTGTATACCTGAAACTTCATTCCAGAACTTTTTAATCTCCCAAATGCAACTCTGCACTCACTGAACACTAACTCCCCATTCTCTTCTCCCTCATCCTTAAGCCCCTAGCAATTACTGTTCTGCTTTTTGTCTCTATGAATTTTATCTACTCCCTACATATCTCACAGAAGTAGAATCATTCAGTATCTGTCCTCTGTGACTGGCTTTTTTCCACTTAGCACATCCTTAAGTTTCATCCACGTCACAGCATGTGTTGGACTCTCCTTCCTTCATAAAGCTGAACGGTATTCCACTGTGTGTCTGTTACCACATCATCCATCAATGAACACTTGGGTTGTTTCATTCCGATTTTTTTTTTCATTCTGATTTTTTTAACTGTTTGTTACTTTGAAGTCTCATACAATAAAAGGGAAAAACCTTACATCAGTACATTTTTTTGGAGAAGGGGAAAAAAAAAAAAAGTCCTATAAGCAAACCACATTCTGGGCCATAAAACATATCTTAACAAATTCCAAAGAATGAATCATACCAAGTATGTGCTCTCAGACCATTACAGAATTAAGCTAGAAATCAGTAATTAAAAAACAGTGGGAAAATCCCAAAATACAGTGTCTGGAGATCAAATATACAAAACTTGGAGACTAAATACTTGGAAAATTAAATAAAATTTGAGTCAAAGAAGAAGTCTCAAGAGATTGTCCTAACTAAATGAAAATGGAAATACAACTTATCAAAACTTGTGTTGTGCAGGGAAAGCAGAACACAGAGGAAAATTCATAAATTTACAGCATTTATCTGCACTAAATGCAAATATTAGAGAAGAAGAGAGATCTAAAAATCAATTATCTACATTTCTACATTAGGAAACTGAAAGAGATGAACAAATTATGTTCAAAGTGAGGATAAAAAAATAACATTTGAGTAGAAATCAGCAAAAAACAGAAATCTATAGAGAAAAATCAATGAGACAAAAGTTGACTCTTTCAAAACATCAATGGAATGGATCAGCCTCTGGCCAAACTGAGAAAAAAGACAAACGACACTAACTACTGATATCAGAAATGAAAGAAGGGTCATCGCTGCTGATCCTATGGGTATTAACAGGGTAATAAAGGAACATTATGAATCCACAAATTTGGTAAATTTTGGTCTAGGAAAACAGATCAATTCCTTGAAAGAGGCAATCTACCAGGATTTATACAAAAGCAACAATCTTAATAGGCCTATATCTATTAAATAATTAACAACCTACTTAAAATAAAAAGCACTAACCCCAGATGGGTTCACTAGGGAAAAGACCAAAGGAAGAAATTATCTCAATTCTCCACAATCTCTTCCAGAAAATAGAAGCAGAGGAACGTTTCTACCTCATTCTCTGAGACCATCAGCCTAATGCTCAAACCAAGGACATTATAAGAACAAAAAACTACAGACCAGTATCTCTCCTGAACACAGAAGTAAAAATATGAGTAAATCAAGTCCAACAATGTACAAAAGAATTATACACCATGACCAACTGGGATTTATTCCAGGTATCCAAGACTGAGTCAACATTCAAAAACAAATTTACATCACATCAACAGAGTAAAGAAGAAAAATCAGGTAGTCATATTAAATTGACAGAAAAAGCATTTGCAAAAAATCTAACACCCAATCAAAAACACTCAGCAAGGGAATTCCCTGGCAGTCCAGTGGTTAGGACTCCATGCCTCCACTGCAAGGGGATGGACTCACTCCCTTGTGAGGGGACTATTAGGTTGGTAACAGTGATAAAAAGTGATAGCGGGCTTTGCACTGCTGAATTTTGTTCTTTGATACTGAAATACATTGTTAAATAAATGTAGTTACATTATACATCATTTTAATGCACATTTCTCGCTTTATGTTTTTGCTAATGACACTTGCTGTTTTATTTTTTATTTATTTTAGACTATAAAAATGATAATATTAAACAAAGCAAACTCAAGAGATCTTTTTATTCAAGTTCAAAATGGGTCATAAAGCAGCAGAGACAACTCGAAACATCAGCAACACGTTTGGCTCATGAATTGCTAGCAAACGTACAGAGCAGTGGGGGTTCAAGGAGTCTTGCAAAGAAGACAAGAGCCTTGAAGATGAGGAGGGCAATGTCTGACCACGGGAAGCTGACAACTGAGAACCATCATCGAAGCTGATCTTCTTACAGCTACACACGAAGTTGCCCAAGATCGTAACACTGACCATTTTATGGCCACTGGGCACTTGAGGTAAACTGGGGAAAGGTGAAAAAGCTAAGTAAGTGGGTGCCTCCTGAGCTGACTGAAAATCAAAAAAATTGCTGAAGTGTCCTCTTACTGTACACAACAACAGTGAACCATTTCCCAATCGGACTGTGCCGTGTGACAGCAAGTTTTATACAATAATGGGTGACAACCAGCTCAGTGGCTGGCCAAGAAGCGGCAGCAAGCACCAAGCACTCGCCAAAGACAAGCCAGCACCAGCAAAGGGCCTTGGCCACTGTGTGGCCGTCTGCTGCTGGTGTGGTTCACGACAGCTCTCTGAATCCTGGCAAGACCGCTACGTCTGACAAGTACGCTCAGCAAACCGACGAGACGCACTGCAAACTGCAAGGACTCAGCTGGCGTTAGTCAACAGAAAGGGCCCAGTTCTTCTCCATAACGCCTGTCCGCATGTTGCACAGCCAACGCTTCAAAAGTCGAACGAACTGGACTATGAAGTTTTGCCTCACCCACCATATTCACCTGACTTCTCGCCAATGAATTACTTCTTCAATCCTCTCGACAACTTTTTGCAGGCAAAACGTTCCACAACCAGCAGGAGGCAGAAAATGCTTTTCAAGAGTTCACTGAAGCCTGAAGCACGGATTCTTACACTATAGAAACAAACTTTTCTCAGTGGCAAATATGTGCTGACTGTAATGCTTCCTATTTTGATTAATAAGATGTGTTTAAGCCTAGTTATAATATGGTGATTTAAAATTCACGGTCCGAAACCACAATTACTTTTGTACCAACCTAATAAGATCCTGCATGCCTCACAGTGTGGCCAAAAAAAAAAAAAAGGTAAGAAAAAAGTAACATTCAGAAAATCAGAAATAGAAGGGAAGTTCCTCAACTTGATAAAGGATATATTACAAAAATCTTATAAAATTAGATGTTTTCCTACTAAGATTAGGAATAAGGCAAGATGTCCACTCTCTCCACTCCTAATCCACATCATATTGGAACTCCTAACACAATAAGACTAAATAAGGAAATAAAAGTCTATGTACTGGAAAGAAAGAACAAAATTGCTTTTGTTTGCTACTAACATGATTATCTATATAGAAAATCCCAAAGAAACAACAAAAATATTCCTGGGACTAGTAAGCCATTCTAGTAAGGTTACAGAATACAAAGTTAATTTAAAAAGTCAACTGCTATCTTAAATACAAGCAACAAACAATGGAAATTTAAATTTTTAAATGCAATTACCATACACATTAGCAGAAAACCCAAACAGAAACACTTAGGTATAAATCTAACAACATAAGTTTATGAAAGACAACTCTGATGAAAGAAATCAAAGACCTAAAGAAATAGAGGGCTATTCCATTTCTTGACAACTTGATCTATAGATTCAGTGAAACCCCAATCTAAATTCCAGCAAGACATTTTGTGCGTAACGACAAACTAATTCTAAAATATATATAGAAAAGCAAATGATCCAGAATAGTGAAAATAATGCAGAAAGAGAAGAATAAAGTCAGAGGAATGACATTAGCTGACTTCAAGACCTAACAGTGATGCTAAAGTAATCCTGACTGTGTGGTACTGGGGGATGGACAGAAGAGGGGGCCCAGAAATACACCTACTCAAAACACAGTCATTGATCTTCGACAAATGACCAAAGGCAATGCAACGGAGCAAGGACAGTCTTCTTAGAAAACAGCGCTGAACAACTGGATACTCACATGCAAAACANGTGTGGTACTGGGGGATGGACAGAAGAGGGGGCCCAGAAATACACCTACTCAAAACACAGTCATTGATCTTCGACAAATGACCAAAGGCAATGCAACGGAGCAAGGACAGTCTTCTTAGAAAACAGCGCTGAACAACTGGATACTCACATGCAAAACAATTAATCTAGACACAGATGGTCTATCTTTCATAAATATTAACTAAAAATGGCTCATATACCTAAATGTAAAACACAAAACTATAAAATTCCTAGAAGATAGCATAGAAAAAAAATTTAGGTGACCTTGAGTTTGGCCATAACTTTTCAGACACAATACCAAAAACACAATATATGAAAGAGAATTGCTAAATTGGGCTTCACAAAAGTAAAAACCTCTGCTCTGCAAATGACACTATCAAGAGAATGAAAAAGCAAGCCAAAGACTGGGAAAAATATTTTACAAAACATGCACTTAATAAAAGACTGGTATCCAAAATATTTAAAACTCAACAATAAATAAGTCAATTTAAAAATGAGCAAAACATGGCGTATAATCCATATCAAACTACTTTGCTGTACATCTGAAATTAATACAATATTGTAAGTCAACTATACTTCAATTTCCTAAGAACACAAAAAATCTGAGACACCTCACCAAAGAAAATGCAGATGCCAAATAAGTATATGAAAAGATACCTGATAACATATATGATTAGGGAACTGCAAATTAAAACAATGAGATTATCACTACACATCTATTAGAATGGCCAAAATCTAAAACAATGGCAACATCAAATGCTGGGGAGGATGTGGAGCAACAGGAATCCTCGTTCACTGCTGGTGGGAATACAAAATAGTGTGGCCACTTTGGAAGACAGTTTGGAAGTTTCTTATAAAACTAAATAAACTCTTACCATCAATTCAGGAATTTCACACCCCTTGGTACTAGCCCAAAGTAGCTGAAAACTGATATTCACACCAAAACCTGCATTCAGCTTTATTCATAACAGCCAAAACCTGGAATAAACAAGATATCCTTCAACAGGTAACTGGATAAATAAGCTGTGGCACATCCACACAATGGAGTACTATGCAACCAAAAACAGGAGCTAGCAGGTCAGGAAAAGACACAGAAGAACCGTAAACTCATGCTGCTAAGGGAAAGGAGACAATCTGAAACGATCGCATATCGTACGACACCAACTATGTAACATTCTGCTGCTGAGTCGCTTCAGTGTCCGACTCTGTGCGACCACATAGACGGCAGCCCACCAGGCTCCCCCGTCCCTGGGATTCTCCAGGTAAGAACACTGGAGTGGGTTGCCATTTCCTTCTCCAATGCATGAAAGCGAAAAGTGAAAGTGAAGTCACTCAGTCGTGTCCGATGCTCAGTGACTTCACAGCCTGTAGCCTTCCAGGCTCCTCCATCCATGGGATTTTCCAGGCAAGAGTACTGGAGAAGGCCACTGCCTTCTCCGATATACCATTCTGGAAAGGACAAAACCACGGAGACAGCAAAAAAATCAGTGGTTGCCAGAGGCTCGGGGGGAGACAAGGATAAATGGGAAGAACACGGGACAGTTCGCTAACAACACTCTCCTGTTGGATATCATTCTGTGTAATGATGGAAACACGTCATTATACACATTTGCCAAACCCACAGAATGTACAATACAAAGAGTTAATCCCAATTACATGATGAAGTTTAATTAATCATCCTGTATCAATATATGACCCATCGAGTGTTACAAATAAAGTATGTTAATTAAAGGGAAACTGCAGTGGGGGTGGGGAAGTGAGGGAATATATGAGAATTCTGCAATTTCTGTTCAATTTTTCCATAATATATGAGAATTCTGTAATTTCTGTTCAATTTTTCGATAAACATAAAACTGCTCAAGAAAAAAATTACACACACACACACACACACACACACACACACACCGGGCTCTTGGAGAGGACAGACAGAAGATCAGCACTTCAGAAGAGAAATGTCCTTGAATATCTCCACTGTGCCGGGTCTTAAAGCTTTCCCTGCCTACTGACTCCCCAGAAGGGGTGACCACAAACTCCTAAGGAAGCTGTAGCCAAACCATGACCTAGAGGCTCAGTTCAGGTCATCTTCTTGGAGTCTTCCTTTACAGAGGTCATACTGGGCTTCCTTTACAAACCTTGCTACATGGTTATCAATATGCAAATAGACGCTTTAAAAAAAGTATTTGATTGGAGGTAAAGAGTTAAGATCTCTTCAAGAAAATCAGAGATACCAAGGGACCATTTCATGCAAAGATGGGCTTGATAAAGGACAGAAATGGTATGGACCTAACAGAAGCAGAAGATATTAAGAAGAGGTGGCAAGAATACACAGAAGAACTGTACAGAAAAGATCTTCACGACCCAGATAATCACAATGGTGTGATCACTCATCTAGAGCCAGACATCCTGGAATGTGAAGTCAAGTGGGCCTTAGAAAGCATCACTACGAACAAAGCTAGTAGAAGTGATGGAATTCCAGTTGAGCTGTTTCAAATCCTGAAAGATGATGCTGTGAAAGTGCTGCACTCAATATGCCAGCAAATTTGGAAAACTCAGCAGTGGCCGCAGGACTGGAAAAGGTCAGTTTTCATTCCAGTCCCAAAGAAAGGCAATGCCAAAGAATGCTCAAACTACCACACAATTGCACTCATCTCACACGCTAGTAAAGTAATGCTCAAAATTCTCCAAGCCAGGCTTCAGCAATATGTGAACCGTGAACTCCCTGATGTTCAAGCTGGTTTTAGAACAGGCAGAGGAACCAGAGATCAAATTGCCAACATCCNAAAGAATGCTCAAACTACCGCACAATTGCACTCATCTCACATGCTAGTAAAGTAATGCTCAAAATTCTCCAAGTCAGGCTTCAGCAATACGTGAACCGTGAACTCCGTGATGTTCAAGCTGGTTTTAGAAAAGGCAGAGGAACCAGAGATCAAATTGGCAACATCCGCTGGATCATGGAAAAAGCAAAAGAGTTCCAGAAAAACATCTATTTCTGCTTTATTGACTATGCCAAAGCCTTTGACTGTGTGGATCACAATCAACTGTGGAAAGTTCTGAAAGAGACGGGAATACCAGACCACCTGACCTGCCTCTCGAGAAATCTGTATGCAGGTCAGGAAGCAATAGTTAGAACTGGACATGGAACAACAGACTGGTTCCAAATAGGAAGAGGAGTATGTCAAGGCTGTATATTGTCACCCTGCTTATTTAACTTCTATGCAGAGTACATCATGAGAAATGCTGGACTGGAAGAAACACAAGCTGGAATCAAGATTGCCGGGAGAAATATCAATAACCTCAGATATGCTGATGACACCACCCTTATGGCAGAAAGTGAAAAGGAACTAAAAAGCCTCTCGATGAAAGTGAAAGAGGAGAGTGAAAAAGTTGGCTTAAATCTCAACATTCAGAAAACGAAGATCATGGCATCTGGTCCCATCACTTCATGGGAAATAGATGGGGAAACAGTGGAAACAGTGTCAGACTTTATTTGTTTGGACTCCAAAATCACTGCAAATGGTGACTGCAGCCATGAAATTAAAAGATGCTTACGTTATGACCAACCTAGATAGTATATTCAAAAGCAGAGACATTACTTTGCCAACTAAGGTCCGTCTAGTCAAGGCTATGGTTTTTCCTGTGGTCATGTATGGATGTGAGAGTTGGACTGTGAAGAAGGCAGAGCACCGAAGAATTGATGCTTTTGAACTGTGGTGTTGGAGAAGACTCTTGAGAGTCCCTTGGACTACAAGGAGATCCAACCAGTCCATCCTAAAGGATATCAGTCCTGGGTATTCATTGCAAGGACTGATGTTGAAGCTGAAACTGCAATACTTTGGCCACCTGATGCAAAGAGCTGACTCATTTGACAAGACCGTGATGCTGGGATAGATTGAAGGCAGGTGGAGAAGGGGACGACAGAGGATGAGATGGTTGGATGACATCACCAACTCAATGGATGTGGGTTTGGGTTATGGACAACTCCGGGAGATGGTGATGGACAGGGAGGCCTGGCGTGCTGCGGTTCATGGGGTCGCAAAGAGTCGGACATGACTGAGTGACTGAACTGAACTCACATCATGCATTTCCCATATAGTATCTCATTTCATCATGGAAACAACTTGTAAAGAAGGTGTTCTGATCCCTGTTTTACAGATAAGGGAATTGGAGCATAGTGACATTGACTTTGGGCTTCCCAGGTGGTGCTAGTGGTAAAGAACCCACCTGTCCATGCAGGAGACCTAAGTGACATGGGTTTGATCCCTGAGTTGGGGAGAGGAAGGCATGGCAACCCACTCTAGAATTCTTGCCTGGAGAATCTCATGTATAGAGGAGCCTGGCTGGCTATAGTTCATGGAGTCGCAAAGAGTAGGACATGACTGAAGCGACTTAGCATGCACAGCATGACACTGATTTAAGATCATGTTGCTCTTAGAGAAGGGTGAAAATGAGACTTTATCTTAAGGTTCCCTGATCCCACAGTCACTGCTCTTTCCTGGCTCTATGCTGCTTTCACCTATCTCTTCGGCTCTGAACCTTGCCTAGATTTCTCTTTGGGATCACTTGTGCTGTGCTGTGTTTACTCAGTCATGTCCAACTCTTTGCAATCCCACGGACTGTAGCCTGCCAGGCTCCTCTGTCCATGAGGATTCTCCAGGCAAGAATACTGGAGTGGGTTGTCATGCTCTCCTCTGGGGGATCTTCCCAACCCAAGGATCAGACCCAGGTCTCCTGCATTGCAGGCAGATTCTTTACCATCTAAGCCACCAGAGGCGCCCTTGTTATCACTTAGTTGACACTTAATCTCATTCTGTCTTGAATGGCTGGTTATATGGTTCACTTGTGCTTACCTTCCCAATGTGACTGTAAGAGGGCAGTGACTTCACACTTACTGAGAGATCACCTCCATCAGCCTCTAGCATGGTGCTGTGGACACAGCAAATACACAGCAGGTGAGCGTGGCCTGGAATCTACCTGGGTTCTCCCCTTGGCCTCTTATTTCTATCAATAGCACTGCACTCTGTGGAGCTAAGGTTATCAAATGAAGAGCATATCTTTGTATCTTTAGCCCATGTAATTAGCAGAGGGTGTAACTCATACAGGATATGAAGAAGGAGGTGAGCCTGACTGCAGTATCAGTTGTCTGGCATGAATGAAATCTTGAATAGAGTTAAGTAAATCATCTGATGATGGAGCTTTATAAACAATCTACATTGGAATTTGAAACTTTTTCTCTAAGCATACCTCAATTTCACACAGCAGGATTCATTTAAACCAAAATTTTAATTTTCTCCAATGCAGTAAAAATACAACAGTTTGAGATTCAATAACATTTTATTATGGAAGCTTACTAGCATGAAAATTGGAAAGCAAGTAGCTGTGTTTAACACAGATATTTTTCTCTGACTCCTTTGGCTGAAAATTTCTTTTCAGTTCAGTCTTTCAGTCGTGTCCAACTCTTTGTGACCCCATGGACTGCAGCATGCCAGGCTTCCCTGTCCATCACCAACTCCCGCAGCCTACTCAAACTCATGTCCATTGCATTGGTGATGCCATCCAACCATCTCATCCTCTGTTGTCCCCTTCTCCTTTTTTAATTTGTGCAAGGACCTCCCTGGTGGCTCAGATGGTAAAGAATCTGCCTGCAATGCGGGAGACCTGGGTTTAATCCCTGGACTGGGAAGATTCCCTGGAGGAGAGCATGGCAACCCACTCCAGTATTCTTGCCTGGAGAATCCCCATGGACAGAGGAGCCTAGTGGGCTACAGTCTATGGGGTTATGAAGAGCTGGACACGACTGAGCAGCTAAGCATACATACACAGCACACACACACTGCAATGATAAATATCTCTGTATCTCTATTCTTTGGGTTCTCTATCTTTTTTGCAAACCACAGCCACGTTAAGTTCTTTCGGTGGACACTTCTTATTCATTACCTCTTAGAGCAGGTTCACTGTGGAATTCCAGCACTGTCAAAAAGCACTGGTTTTCTAATGACTCATACCTTACTGATGAATTT
This sequence comes from Oreotragus oreotragus, assembly GCA_006410675.1. Taxonomy (NCBI): domain Eukaryota; kingdom Metazoa; phylum Chordata; class Mammalia; order Artiodactyla; family Bovidae; genus Oreotragus; species Oreotragus oreotragus. Next base: position 71,270 of record SJYX01014378.1, read on the forward strand.
GTAAAGGATCTTTACCAAGAGTGGAAATGATAACTAGTTTTGAAAGTGAGGGTTAAAAAGTTGTATATTTATTGATATAAAGTCTTTTGTGAATAAGATAAAGAAAACTTTGCTGAACCTAAATAATTATTCAGGTTCTGGGTGTTTATTCATTTCTCTTATTTGGTGGAGAGAAAGGGAAAACCACAGGGACTATTTAGTCTATAAATCTGCTACCAGACATATTCTGTGAGTATTTTTATAGAATTTTATTATGTAGCAGTATGTCCATGTCAGCTGGGTGGACTGGAATAAAAAACACATCTCTGAGAAGAAGCTATTATTTAGTCAACAATATGCTAATTAAAGGGGTTTATGCAACCATCCATGGGATCCCCAACAGTAGAGGCTTGTTTCTAGAACCCTCAGTGGTGCTGCATCTTATGTGGTTTCCATTTTATTGGTGCCTGAAACATTCTTACTGATGATGATGATAACAAACGTGTTATTGAACCTTGTGGATTCATAAGAACTTAATAGGGAAGTGAAATCAAGGCCTATAACTTGGTAGACTTAACAAGTTTCGATGGATTCAGGTTACCCTAATGACAGTTCTATGGAGAGTATATCAACATCACATTACACTGACCTATTTATAACACTTGTGCATAGTAAAACAGCATTTAAGTCAGGAGATGAGATGTCCTATGCGAGTACGTGAATAACTTGTGCACCCAGTCTGGCACTTTGGGATGTGTAAGAATTTTGTTTTGCAAGAGTCAGTTTTGGGTGAAGATGAGAGGAACAAAGAGAATGAGCCTTACTGTCCCTGGCTTTGAACACGGAAGCGGTCCCTTTGTGTGGTTTATGGTTGGTTTGACGTAGCTCTTAAGAAATGCACATATTATTGCTTTAAAAACTGTGCTTCACTATGTTGATGGTAATAAAATTATTGAAACTGGTGGTGTGAGAATAAGCTTTATTTTTGTTGAGTACTCCTTAGCACAGCTCTGTTTCCCAGGCCTTTCCCAGCTCTTTACTTCCACCATCTGCTGCCCCCAGGAGTTTCCTTATTTCTGTATCTGCCCTCTCTTCAATGCAAGAACCTGAAGCAAAACCCACTCCTCTTTGTTAAGATAAGCTAAGGGATAAATAGGCTGTGTCCAAAAGATGGAACATCTCAAATATACTAGAGCCAAGACCGTGGCTAACAGGTCTCATTAAGGCAGAACTGGACAGTGCTTCTGGGGACTTCTGGGCCCTTTGGTAACTGATAATCCTAATGTGGTTTGCAGAGCTGGTCTTGGTTGGACTAGCGCACAGTCTTCTCTCCTTCTCTATATGTGACGAAGATGGAATTGCCATCAGATGCCAACCCAACTCTGGAAGACTACAAAATCACTGCTCTGATTTCAGTAACATGATATTTCAAACATTTCTTTCTATGTGGGCAGTCGATGGCTTCTCCTAAAACAAACAAACCCCCAAGATCTGAGAACACTGGGCTCTGATCCCCACATGGTCATAAGAGAACTGAGCAAATGTGCCCATTTCCTGTGGTATGACCCAGGTCTCCTTATCCTTTCCTGGTTTGCTGTTTCTGTGGGGGAAGAGCCATTGCACAAGGCCTTTCATACTCTTATGCTTCCCGTATTTGTATAAATCAATCTTGGCTTTTATCAAGGTATATGACTAATTTTAGACCACCACTGAAGGCATAAATGTGTTTAAAAGTTGTTGGGGACAGAACACATGAAGAAGCATTGAAACTGGAAAAAGAGCCAAGATCTCGTCATGGTTCCTTTCATCTCATTTCTAGGCCTCAGTTTCCAAGGAGTCCATAAGTGTCTGATTTGCATCATTAAAAAAAAATAATAAAGCCCAGAAAAACCTCAGTGCATATTTAAATATGTTATGTATCAACTGGAGTTTACCAAAAGCACCAATATGTGCCACACAGATATGGGAGTTAATTTTACTATTTAGTTAAAGAGTATTCTAATATTCAAAACAACAACAACAACAACCATCTATGTACCTGCATGTATTAGTGTTTTGATAGTCTTTTGCAATTGCTGACGCTCAACAATGTGGATGTGTTTCTTTCTATTTCCCAGAGTGCTTTGTGTTAGGCTGGCCACATGACTGACTCTGAGCACTGTGCGTGAACACCTTTATGCAATCTCCAGGCTCTACAGTTAGGTGCACATGTTCCTTCCTCATTCCCTCTCTCCCCACTCCCTCTACCTCATTTGCCTCTTCAAGTATAAGTCAGTGGAGCCTCGGGATGGAAGCACTCAGGAGACATATGGCAGCAGAACTAAAGCATCTGATTAGGTTGGAGGTCTTAGGTACTGTCAACTAACAAATATAAATGAATTAGGGAGACTTGATGTGTAAGAAGCATGTTGAGAAAAGAACTCAGTCATACTTAACTCACAATAACCATTGACCATGTCACTGTGACATTCCATGGTTTTGTAAACAAAGATTAATTAAATTGAAGAAGTATAAAATGAAAAAACAATAACAAAACATGGGGTGTTAAAACAGGGAAAGATATTAATGTATGCTAGAGGTTATCTATCTTATGGGATAAAATAGGCAACTTACAAGGCAGTGTTACTCTTAATATTGTTCTACTTTTCTATATACAAAATATGTAAATATATATGACACAGAAAAAGTTTTGCTAGGACACATACCAGATTTCTGAAGTGGTAACTGAGGGAATATTTCAGCTTTTCTGTATTTGGGTTTTTTTTTAAAAAAACAAAACTCTTAAAAAAAAATCCTTTTAAAATAAAAATAGAAATTTTTCCCCCAAAATAGAAAATTTCCCCCCAAATAAACTCTCTTATTGATATTTTTTGGCATTGATATGCTTCCTGCATCTTGTCAGCAGAACATTCACAGTTAGTGTTAGATGTTGTGGCAGCCATCTCCCTTCCTTTGAGCTGGAAGGAGTGTAATTAGTGGACAGCTGTCAGCCATCACCCATTGGCATCCTCCTCTGCTTCTAAGCCAAGGCCAAGGGCACACTCCCGGATGGACAAGCCAGTGACTGAGGATGGTGAAGGNGTGGCAGCCATCTCCCTTCCTTTGAGCTGGAAGGAGTGTAATTAGTGGACAGCTGTCAGCCATCACCCATTGGCATCCTCCTCTGCTTCTAAGCCAAGGCCAAGGGCACACTCCCGGATGGACAAGCCAGTGACTGAGGATGGTGAAGGCATGGTCATCAAGGGCCTGCCACTACCTCTGAGGAATCTCCCCTGACAGTCTCAGCTCTCAAATCCCCCTGGTTTGGTCACCTCTCTGTCAGATCTGCATCCAGACCTGAGGCTCTCCTTCCCTGGCCCTGCCTCCCCCTTCTCCCCTTTCATGGTTGTCAGACCTACATGTTAGCCAGAGGCTTTCCGTGCTCAGTCCCACTCCCTCCCCTTCTTACCTTTCAAAGTCATTACCAGCTACCCTATAACCCTGTCTCAGCACCTGCTTGTTGAAGGGCTCAACCAACACAGGTATCTTTTGGGAGGTGTTACACACTTTACAAGGACTCTTTTTTTATTCTAAGAATGCCTCTTTCCACCCTCACTCCATAATCTCTGGCCCAGCTTTGTTTTTATCATTTGGCTTTGTCGTGACACTATTGGCCATGGAGGAAGAAGGCACATAACTCAGGCTATACCAATTACTCTTGGAGCTGATAAATACTTCCCCAGTTTCCCTACCTTTTTAAATAAAAATTTTAATTGAAGTATATTGATATACAATGATGCATTAATTTCTGCTATACAGCAAAATGACTCAGTTATACATATATACATGTGTTAGTCACTCAGTCGTGCCTGACTCTTTGCAACCCTCTGGATTATAGTCTGCCAGCTTCCTCTGTCCATGGAATTCTCCAGGCAAGAATACTGGAGTGGGTTGCCATTCCCTTCTTCAGGGGATCTGCCAAACCCAGGAATTGAACTGGGTCTCTCACATCACAGGCAGATTCTTTACTGTCTGAGACATCAGTGAGGCTAGACACATATATGTACTCTTTCATATTCTTTTCCATTATGACTGGAAAAGGTCAGTTTTCATTCCAATTCCAAAGAAAGGCAATGCAAAAGAATGCTCAAACTACCGCACAATTGTACTCATCTCACGTGCTAGTAAAGTAATGCTCAAAATTCTCCAAGCCAGGCTTCAGCAATACGTGAACCGTGAACTCCCTGATGTTCAAGCTAGTTTTAGAAAAGGCAGAGGAACCAGAGATCAAATTGGCAACATCCGCTGGATCATGGAAAAAGCAAAAGAGTTCCAGAAAAACATCTATTTCTGCTTTATTGACTATGCCAAAGCCTTCGACTGTGTGGATCACAATAAACTGTGGAAAATTCTGAAAGAGATGGGAATATCAGACCACCTAACCTGCCTCTTGAGAAATCTGTATGCAGGTCAGGAAGCAACAGTTAGAACTGGACATGGAACAACAGACTGGTTCCAAATAGGAAGAGGAGTACGTCAAGGCTGTATATTGTCACCCTGCTTATTTAACTTCTATGCAGAGTACATCATGAGAAACACTGGGCTGGCGGAAGTATAAGCTGGAATCAAGATTGCCGGGAGAAATATCAATAACCTCAGATATGTAGATCACACCACCCT
>SJYX01014378.1:77414-135099 GCA_006410675.1 Oreotragus oreotragus
ATCACTTCATGGGAAATAGATGGGGAAACAGTGGAAACAGTGTCAGACTTTATTTTGGGGGGCTCCAAAATCACTGCAGATGGTGACTGCAGCCATGAAATTAGAAGATGCCTACTCTTTGGAAGAAGAGTTATGACCAACCTGGATAGTATATTCAAAAGCAGAGACATTACTTTGCCAACTAAGGTCTGCCTAGTCAAGGCTATGGTTTTTCCTGTGGTCATGTATGGACGTGAGAGTTGAACTGTGAAGAAAGCTGAGCGCCAAAGAATGATGCTTTTGAACTGTGGTGTTGGAGAAGACTCTTGAGAGTCCCTTGGACTGCAAGGAGATCCAACCAATCCATTCTGAAGGAGATCAACCCTGGGATTTCTTTGGAAGGAATGATGCTAAAGCTGAAACTCCAGTACTTTGGCCACCTCATGTGAAGAGTTGACTCATTGGAAAAGACTCTGATGCTGGGAGGGATTGGGGGCAGGAGGAGAAGGGGACGACAGAGGATGAGATGGCTGGATGGCATCATGGACTCGATGGATGTGAGTCTGAGTGAACTCCGAGAGATGGTGACGAACAGGGAGGCCTGGCGTGCTACGATTCATGGGGTCGCAAAGAGCCGGACACAACTGAGCGACTGAACTGAACTGAATTGCATATCGTCATCTGTGATGTACAGTAGGACCTCATTGTTTACCCCAGTTTCTCCTTCATGAGGTGCATGCTTGCTCAGGTAAACTTCTCTCACTTGTAAACACAATTCTTAGCTAATATATTCAATGACTGTGTCTCTCACTTCTAGTATACTCATGTATTGGACTTTGTTTTATGGAGATTCTTGAAAGGCAAGCTGAAAAGAAAGCATCTATAAAGAAAATATCCTTTCCCCCCAGTGATTTCCATCATAAAATGTCAAGTTTAGACCTTTAATGTTTTGATCCCAAGAAATGTAGCTTGGATTAAGCACTGATTTTGAGTCTGGAGACCCAGTTACAAATTCCAGCTTTGCCAATAACTGGTTATGCATCATTGGACAAGCCACATCACTTTCCTGGGGCTTGGTTTTATGATTTATAAAATGTGGAGATTTTAGCCTAATTTATTTCTAAGGATTCTCCCAACTCAATAATTCAATAATATGCCTAACATTATTTTTCCAGAGACTATAGACAGTGTCTGGCTCATAATATGGACTCAATAAATGTTTTCTGAATTGAATCGATTAATAAGCAATTATGAATTTTAAGGATATTTTTGAGACATTAGAAGTAAGTAAATGAAAATATTTAAACATGTGGGCAAAAGAAATATGATCTATTTTTCTTTCCTCTTTAAACTTTTCTGTAGTTTCTGGAATTTGCTTTATTCTCTCTCCAGTCCACATCTTGTCATTCAAGAACTCTCAATCCTGTCACTACTTTCTCCTGCTAAACCTGAATGCAAGTCAAACTTCTTCTATTCTCCTGTCCTACATCAGGTTTTCTGAGCAAGTAGCATGAAAAGCCACTTGCAATCTGGGAGACCTGGGTTCGATCCCTGAGTCAGGAAGATCCCCTTGAGGAGGGCATGGCAACCCCCTTCCTGGAGAATCCCCATGGACAGAGGAGCCTGGTGGGCTACAGTCCATAGGATCACAAAGAGTCAGGTGTGACTGAGAGACTACGCACAGCACAGCATGAAAAGTACCACGCAATAATAGTATATTGTACTTATTTGTTGACTGTCCCCCCCAGCTGGAATGTGGCTCCATGAAGGGATGGATATTTGTCTGTTTTGTTCATTGTCGTGTCTACAGTGCTTAAAACCGTGGCCTAAACCTGGTAGGTACTTAATAAATATTTGTTGATTGAACAGTAATTCTAAATATGGAACTGTCCTTCAGAAAAGGGCTTTAAATATGAGGACTTTGAAAAGGCCATAGGAGAGGGGAGGTGGCATTTATCGTTTAAACAGAGGAGGAGACATTCCAGCAAGGACCTGCAGCTTGTGAGGAAGCAACTCCTCTTTCGCTTACTAAGGTCCTGGACCCTGTTCTTGGCTTGAACACAGTTCAAAACAATACCAGCAGCACCAACAGAAGCAACAAAACCCCTACCCGGGGCGGGGACCACAGCGAGGACAAAGGTCCTGAGGCAGGAGCGGCCCCGGCCTGTGAGGGACAGTGTGGAGGCCTGTGTGCCTGACGTGAAGTGACTAAGGGGAGAGCAGGAGGAGGCGAGGTCCGAGGTGACGTGGCAGCTGAGGCTTGTGAGCAAAGGCAGGAGCAGAGAGACCAGTTTGGAGAAAACACAATTATGCCTGTTAGACACCTGTTCCACAGTCATCCCAAACTACCGGAATCCCCCGTGTCCTCCCCAGACTTGGTTGTTACCTGCTCTTCCCCTCTTCAACAACAGCACTGCTTGAGTCCCAGCTGCCCAGGCTAGAAACCTCTTACAATCACAGCAGACCCTGCTGACTCTCCTCCTCAAGGACCCTCGGAAACCATCAGCTCTTCTCCGCCCCACCACCATGGCTCAGCTGTCACTGGCCTGGACTAGGACAGTAACCTCCTAATAGCGGGCCTTTTTTCCAGTGCTGGTCCTCAGAACCATTTTTTTCGGGGCCCAAGCATGAACACAATGGTCCTCGGCTTTCACGACTCCTCACTCCTTAAGGAATAAGGCGACTCTGTGCAGCCAGTCACACAAGGTCATTTGGGAAGTAGCCTGGCTTGGCCACTTGGACTGGGCACTTGCTGTTCGCTCTCTTGTTTCCTATTATCCAGCCACAGTAGAAAAGTTGATCAAAAGACTCTAGCTACAGAGACTATGCTCTAGTAGGTCTTAGACTTATTTACTTCTCTCCCTACCCTCCTCCTCCTCCTTTTCAATTTTACAAAGCTCCCTCAGTGATGCAATGCAGCCAGGATTAGAATGACTAGTGATCACACCTCATGTTTACAGCTGTCACCATCCCAGACCCTGAGTCCAACAAGAGGCAAGAGTATTTCTCTTTACTGTCATTTTTTCCCCCTTTCTGCCAGCACCTAAGTGAATCCATCTATCTCTCCACCCTGACTCCCACCTCTACTCACCCATAAAAAAAAGCTTGTCTTGGCTTTGGAATGAGCTGTACGAACTTATTATAGTCCATTTAGTACAGAACTATAAATAAACAAAGCTACTACAACGGGAAATTCAGCTGAAAAGTTTGTTGTTTGTATTCCGTGGACAGTAACAGGACGATAGCCACACAGTTTCTGGGGCCAAAGGGTGAGTTTCACAAATACCTAGGTTATCTGGAGAAGAATTCAAGCACATTTATAGCATTTTACTTTCCCCTTGTACTAGATTTTATTAATGTAATTGCTTTGACTGCACATATCCTACTGGAACTCATTGTTTTTTGAAGTGGGCTTTATATCGATGAGTGTTCAATGACATTTAGTACTTCTATGTGCTTTCCTAACCCTATTAAAGTATAGTCACTTCATTTACCAAATCAATTAATGCTCTGTTGCCTGCTATGCACTAGTATTCCATGGCCAATGTCTTTCTTATTAGATATGTAATCTACCTCTAAAACTGTACTTTTGATGATAACATGTTACCATACATCCAGAGTTTGGGTTTTCATACACTCTACAAATACACACACACTCACATATATATAATATCTTTTTTTACTCTCTGTATAATAAAACACATTTAAAATTTTATTTTCCCCCAAATTTCCTTATGAAATTAGATTGACTTTTTGTTGTTCAGTCGCTAAGTCATGTCCGACCCTTTGCAACCCCATGAACTACAGCATGCCAGGCTTTCCTGTCCTTCACTATCTCCTGGAGTTTGCTCAGATTCATGTCCATTGTGTCAATAATGCCATCCCATCTCATCCTCTCTTGTCCTCTTCTTTTGCCCTCAATCTTTTTTGACCCTCAATATTTTATATTCTTATATATGCAATCTCAGATATGCAGATGATTCCATTCTGATGGCTTATCTTATATCAACAACACTCATATCTTATATTTTTATATTAACAACCTCAGATATACAGATAATACCACTCTAATGGCAGAAATTGAAACTAAAGAGCCTCTTGATGAGGATGAAAGAGGAGAGTGAAAAAGCTGGTGTAAAATTCAACATTCAAAAAACTAAGATCAAGGTATCTGATCCCATCATTTCATGGTAAATAGAGAAAAAGGGGAAACAGTGACAGGTTTTCTTTTCTTGGGCTTCAAAATCACTGTGGATGACTGAAGCCTTGAAATTAAAAGCCATGACAAACATAGTGCATTAAAAAGCAGAGATACCACTTTAACCAACAAACGTCCACCTAGTCAAAGCTATGGTTTTTCCAGTAGCTGTGTAAGGATGTGAGAGTTAAACAGTAAAGACGGTTGAGCACTGAAGAACTGATGACTTCGAACTGTGGTGCTGGAGAAGACTCTTGACAGTCCCTTGGAAAGAAAGGAGATCAGACCAGTGTCAGTTCTGAAGGAAATCAACCCTGAATATTCACTGGAAGGACAGATGCTGAAGCTGAAGCTCCAACAATTTGGCCATCTGATGCAAAGAGCCAACTCATTGGAAAAGATCCCACTGCTGAGAAAGATTGAGGATGACAGAGGATGAGATGGTTATATGGCATCACTGATTCAATGGACATGAGTTTGATCAAACTCCAGGAGATAGTGAAGGACAGAGGAGCCTGGTTTGCTATAGTCCATGGGGTTGCAAACAATTGGACACGACAAAGTGATTGCACAACAAACTTTATATTCTGCCAAATAAGGTATTTTTCTTTGCGGGATTAACACACAATACCTGGTGCATGTATAGCAGGTACACTTCAGTTCACTTGCTCAGTCGCGTCCAACTCTTTGCGACTCCATGAATCGCAGCACGCCAGGCCTCCCTATTCATTACCATCTCTCGGAGTTCACTCAGACTCATGTCCATTGAGTCCGTGATGCTATCCAGCCATCTCATCCTCGGTCGTCCCTTCTCCTCCTGCCCCCAATCCCTCCCAGCATCAGAGTCTTTTCCAATGAGTCAACTCTTCGCATGAGGTGGCCAAAGTACTGGAGTTTCAGCTTTAGCATCATTCCTTCCAAAGAAATCCCAGGGTTGATCTCCTTCAGAATGGACTGGTTGGATCTCCTTGCAGTCCAAGGGACTCTCAAGAGTCTTCTCCAACACCACAGTTCAAAAGCATCAATTCTTCGGTGCTCAGCCTTCTTCACAGTCCAACTCTCACGGAGTATAAAACGCTTATTTAATGAGTGAATGAATTTATATCTACTAATTATTTACATATTTTAGAAAATAAAAAAGTCTATGACTATCTTGGTGCTCATTCCTATTAACTAAGAAGAGCTTTAATATCCCTTGAAATGCTCTTCATAAATAAATTCTCTTATAATCTAGCTTCTTAAATATAAAAGTTGACTAAATGTCCATGGAATTAAAAAAAATCATAGCTTTGAAGAGGTGCAAAGTCTCCGACAGGTCATTTAGCTGAAAACTCCATTTTAAAGATGAGGACACTAAAGATCAGAGAGGTCATTTAGTTATCCAAGGTCACACAGCTACTAAGGGGCAGAAGTATGACCAGAATCCATTTCTCTAGATTTCCAATGCAATTTTTATTTTTACTTCACTCTGAATAGAAGTCCTTTTCATATCCATACTGAAAAATGTTTTCAGAACAAATCTTCAGTGCTTGTACTCATAGAGTTAGCAATGTCATGAATGCCTCTATAATATTTTTCAAAGAGCATAAGTTTAAAAAAAAAGCATACACATTTTCTGTGATAACTAGAAGCTCTTAAAGAACAAGTTTCGGAAAATAATGTTTCAAAAGGAACTAGAAAGTTTTAATTTTAATGGTACCTCATACATACCCCCACTTTAACAATGCTATAAATGCTATATGTTCTTGCAATGATAATGTATGGTAATTATTTCCCCAAGTTTTGATTTCATTTTTTATATTCAACAAATGTCTTCTGAATGCTTAGTATATTTCAAGAATTGTTGTAGGATTTAAGGAGAGCAAATGAAAAAAAAAAAAAAATGACACATTTCTTCCTCTGATGGAAGTGGTTTTTGCAACATAAGATCCACCCAGTATGAATGTATCATTACACCTCTCCTGAGCTCTTCTCCAAGAGAAAAACACAGTTCTCTTCCAGGCTTTTCTGTATAGGTTATGTTTCCTCTTGACCCCTTAACTATCTGTTCCTTATCACCTCACCTGTATAGTCACACACATATATCAATGATACACATGTGTGGTAGGTCTATAGAGGTTAAGTTACTTTAGCAAACTCACACGGAGGAACTGGGACTCAGATCCAGGCAGCCTGGCTTCCTTGTACTCGAAGGCACATATGTCACCGCCGTTAACTCCTCCCTCCTCCTCATTTTGTTCCCAAATGACAGAATGACAAATAAGAGTGAGCAGAGGGGCAGCGCAGTGTGATGAATGAAAGAAATTCATCAGTTGGAAGGAAGCATGGGACCTTTTCTGGCCCTGCTCCCTGCACCCAGCCATCTAATCTGAGTCTGAGTTTATTTCTGTATAAAAATGTCTGATAATGTTATCTGCTCTGTGACTACCTCATGTCAGAAAATTACATCTGATATTTTAGAAAAAAGGCCATAAAAAAATTTTTTTTTCTCCAGAAAAGCAGGATACAAAATGCTGATTAAAACTATGTTAAAATGTACAGGTAAAATTTGTCTTTCAGTGGAGCAATCACAGGCCTTTTTTGGTTATTGTTAAAAATTATTTTAGGTCATTCAAATTTTCCTCTTTTGGCTTTTCAACACTTAAAAATTTCTTTTATTAACATACATTCCTTCATATGTTCACTAACACATCCAACATATTTATTTATTTCTGCTATAAAGGAAAAAACAATGGAAGATATTTTGATATATGTACACAAGTCTAAAAATATTCTAATGTGATATGCAAAAGTAAACATTGCTGTCTAATGGAGTTAAGGACTTTTTGCCTTTAAAACTCCATCTTTAATATTGTTCTATGTTCATTTTAGAAATCAGAAAATTTTAAAAAATCTTTAAAACATCTCTGAGTACTCAAGAGAAACAAGATCTTATAGGAGACAGCTTATCACCCAATAATGCTGGATGAATGAGGTGTTGATTAGACTTTTTCAAAATGGCAGAAAGGGCAGTCATGGGCACTGCCGTTTATTAATACAATACCAGCTTCAGATTACGTGGCAGCAAACCTCACCAACAAGGGTCTGGCCACACAGCTGATGTGAATAACTGAGTCAAGACAGAGAGCAGAGGCCATGAGGGATATTTCAAGAAGACAAAGAGCTCAGAACTGGATGAGATTATTCTACCTCAATAATACAGATAACATCTCCAGGTCTGAACTGAAAATTCCAGCGCTTCCACCGGAGCCTGTCAGTGTTACGTACAGTGGTGGGAGGCTAAGAAAGAGGAACAGAAACCAGAAAGAAGCCATACAGATAATACACCTGGGTTGCCGACACCGTCCCTGGCCTTATTCCAATCTATCTTCCATGTTGAGGGCAGTGTTTCACAAAACGTTTATGATCATGTACTCCCAGGTCGAACATCCTTCACTGGCTTCCCACTGCTTTATGTCCCCCACTGATTGCCTCTTGTGGTCCACCAAGGCCCTGGATCATCTGGCTCCCGTCTCCCCATCCCCCCTAGGCTTCGCCATGCTTTCTTCAGTTCCTTAAACTTCCAGTGCCCCTTCTTGCTCCCTCTGAAAGCTGCCCACTTCTTCTGTCTCTCTGCTCCCTGTCATCTGTCAGGAGACAGTTTAAACCGCCTCTTCCTCAGGGGCGCTCTCCCTGAACTCACGCTAATTTCCCTCATAACCCTTACTACAATGCCACCCCATTAAACAGCTGTTCCTGTGGCTGTGTTATTTCTGTCCCTCTCTTGGCTGAACTGCAGAAACCATGTCTGTCTTACTTCCCATTGTACTCCTAGGGTCTCGCACAGTGCTGGTACTTAGAACTCTTAGTGAATAGAAAGCTGAACAAACGTAATTTGCAAAAAAGCAACAAAAGTTTGAGCACATTTTCTATCACTGTGTCAGACTGGCTGGATGGCAGGATGCTGACTCCTTAAATCTTCCTGGCACTCAGGAGGTCATTTATCATCCTGTCTCCCTTACAGCTGAATCCTGGGGACATGAGACTGTGCTCTGGTCAACAGAATGTGTGCAGAAGTGAGAGTCATCTCTTCCAGGACTTGTGGCAGAATGCCCAACACAATCTTCTATGCCATTCTTTCCCCAGCAGTGCCATTGGAAGCTAAAGACTCTGAGATGATTGAAGCACCTGGGGACAGGAGCCCAGGTTCCTGAGTTGCCTCTTGGAAGAGTGCCACCTCCCTCATACTGGGCAGGAGTAAGAACATGAAACTTTAGGTTAGGTCACTTTGATTTTTTTTTTAAGTACAGTGGTTAGGGCTAATTAATACAAGTGCTTATGTTACTCTTAATAAATTGTTCTCAGTCTGGATACAGAGTAAAACTAATGATGCTGAAGTAGACTAGTGATGTATCAGTGTGGTACCTCCTTTGCAGTTTAAATCCTGAGATTTACCACCATTAAATGAAGAGTTCAATTTAAAGAAGAAAGTTAGGACTTTAAATTAGTTCTAAAGAGCACTTCCCCTTACAGTCTAGTCAAAGGGAAGGAAGTTCTGAAAATCTAGGATGCAAGGAAGAGAAAATATACAGAAAAGACCTGAAAATGTTAAAAATGAGATGAAGCCATTAAAGAATAATGGCTGGTCCCTTGCTGCTGCTGCTAAGTCACTTCAGTCATGTCTGACTCTATGTGACCCCACAGATGGCAGCCCACCAGGCTCCCCCATCCCTGGGATTCTCCAGGCAAGAACACTAGACTGGGTTGCCATTTCCTTCTCCAATGCATGAAAGTGAAAAGTGAAAGGGAGGTTGCTCAGTTGTGTCTGACTCTTCATGACCCCATGGACTGCAGCCCACCAGGCTCCTCCGTCCATGGGATTAGCCAGACAAGAGTACTGGAGTAGGGTGCCATCGCCCTCTCTGGACTGGTCCCTTAACTGGGGCTAATTGTCCTACAGGTCCCAAACCAATAGGTCAGATATTCAGCAGTAGGCCCCTTTCTTGTAATAAACATGCATCATCAGGGAATTTAAGTATTTAAAAAATGCAAAACAGATCGCATTAGTCCCTTTCCGCTCAAAGGCTTTACGTTGTCTTTACAATAAAGTCCAAGATCCTTAAGGGAACACGAGCTCTCACTTGACTGGGTCACTGTCTCTGTCTCCAGCTCCAACTCTGCCACTCTCCCCCTCTTCCTTTTCATTCCAGATATACCTTCTTGTAGTTTCTGAAGCTTTGGGGATTTCCTCCCAGCTAAGGGCCTCTGTGACTGCTCTTCTTCCTCCCTAGCTAACTGCTGCTCATCCTTCAGTTCACAGGTCAGCTGTTACTCCTTTAAGAAAGTTCCCCAACCCTCCAGATTAGGAGAGACTCTTGATTGACTGTGTATTATAGACTTCTTGTTGCATGTCCCAATGTCTGGCACCTTGTCAGTTCTCAATAATCATTTGTTAATTGATGAGGTGGAAGGTCATGGGAGGCAGTAAAGAATAACAGGAAAACAAAGACCTTACGTTATAAACTAGAACACCCTTGAGCCATCTTCCCTTGGGATCTTAAACGTTCCAGCTATTGACAGATCCTTGGTCCTTCAGATGGTCCTTGTACAGTGAGCATTTTGTAAGGGGCACAAAAATGAAAGTGGAGAAGGAGTCCATTCTTGGTCCACTTTTAGGTAATTTTAGGTGAATAAATGAAAAGAAAACAGTAGCCACAAATGCCTGCAGAGGCACTTTTAATACAAGGTAAGGGGAAACAGTGGAAACAGTGTCAGACTTTATTTTGGGGGGCTCCAAAATCACTGCAGATGGTGACTGCAGCCATGAAATTAGAAGACGCTTACTCCTTGGAAGAAAAGTTATGACCAACCTAGATAGCATATTCAAAAGCAGAGACATTACTTTGCTGACTAGGGTCCGTCTAGTCAAGGCTATGGTTTTTCCTGTGGTCATGTATGGATGTGAGAGTTGGACTATAAAGAAGGCTGAGCACCGAAGAATTGATGCTTTTGAACTGTGGTGCTGCAGAAGACTCTTGAGAGTCCCTTGGACTGCAAGGAGATCCAACCAGTCCATTCTGAAGGAGATCAGCCCTGGGATTTCTTTGGAAGGAATGATGCTAAAGCTGAAACTCCAGTACTTTGGCCACCTCATGAGAAGAGTTGACTCATTGGAAAAGACTCTGATGCTGGGAGGGATTGGGGGCAGGAGGAGAAGGGGATGACCGAGGATGAGATGGCTGGATGGCATCACGGACTCGATGGACGTGAGTCTGAGTGAACTCCGGGAGATGGTGATGGACAGGGAGGCCTGGCGTGCTGCGATTCATGGGGTCGCAAAGAGTCAGACACGACTGAGTGACTGAACTGAACTGAACTGAAGGTGAGACAGCATTCAGACAGGAACAGGCTACGGCTATACACAACAACATGGATGATTCTCACACACAAAATGTGGAATGAAAGAAGCCAGACACAAAGGAGCACATACTGTACGAATCCTGTTATACAAAGCTGAAAACTGGCAAACTAACATTGGTTGAGATAAGTCAGAACAGTTGTTACTTCTGGGGGAACGGATGGGAAGAGACACAAGTGAGTTGCTAGAAATGCTGTTCACACATGAGTTGGACACGACTGAGCGATGGTAGGTGCATACGTATGAAAAATTCATTAGGCTGTGGACTCTGGATTTGCACGCTTCACTGTAGGTAAGTGGTACTTTAATGAAAGAGAAAACAGGCACTCTACTTCTGACACTCCTGCAATGGCCCTATCACAGTCTACAGGATAACGTCTAAATTCCTCAGGGAGGTCTACAAAGCTCTTTGTAATCCAGCCCCTTCCAGAGACACTCTCATCTCAACATCCAGCACTCCACCTGTGCACAGGATGCTCCAGGCACGTGGTTCCCCCTGAATTCTCTAGACGGGCCATTGCATTGCTCAGCTCCATGGTTCTGCATCTGCGGTGCCCATGGTGCTTGTCAGACAGAAGCTGCCTGACAAACACTGGTTGAACTTGAACTGAAAAATGCACGAGTGCAAATGCAAGTCGCTCAGTTGTGTTCAACTCTTTGCGACCCCGTGGACTATACAGTCCATGGACTTCTCCAAGCCAGAATACTGGAGTGGGAAAAATGCACAGTAAAGCATATAACTGTTAGCACAGAATAAGGACACATTGACCAATGGTAGTTTAAAGAAACAAAAACCTTTCAGAGCATAAGGAGACAGAGAGGTGAAGTAAAGAAAGAAAGTGAAAGCTTACTTACAGAGTGAAGTAAGCCAGAAAGAAAAACACCAATACAGTACACTAACACATATATATGGAATTTAGAAAGATGGTAATGAGGACCCTGTATACAGACAGCAAAAGAGACACAGATGTGTAGAGCGGACTTTTGGACTCTGAGGGAGAGGGAGAGGGTGGGATGATTTGGGAGAACAGCACTGAAATATGTATACTATCTTGTAAGAAATGATCGCCAGTCTATGTTCGATGCAGGATGCAGGACGCTTGGGGCTGGTGTATGGGGATGATCCGGAGGGATGATGTGGGGTGGGGGGGCGGTTCATGTTTGGGAGTTCATGTACACTTGTGGCAGATTCATGTCAATGTATGCCAAAACCAATAGAGTACTGTAAAGTAAAATAAAGTAAAATGGAAGCTCTAAAAATAAATAAATAAATAAAATTAAAAACAAAAAGAACCAAAATGAATAGCTTAGTCTTCAAAAATGAGGTCTTTTTTTAAGTCCAAGTTTAAAACGTTAAACAGTTTAAGGGAAGAGAGGCAAACATGACAATAATTTAGGGGACTGTGTTTATGGGTATAGGGCCGGAATTAGGTCAGGATATTCACAGTAATAGCAGTAATAATACTTAATTGAAATATGTGACATTTATTGAATGCTTACTATCTACCAGGCAATTTGCATTCATTATTTGAGTTAATCTTCGAAGCAACTCCTTGAAGGTCTGCTATTAACCTCCACTTTTACGTATGAGGTAACTGATGCTCTAGGAAGGTAAGGAGCCTGCTGGAGACAGGCTGTGGCAGTGTTCAGATTCTAACCCAGGCCTAAGGGGCTCTAGAGTCTGGCAGTGAGACTTTTACCCAAGACACTCTCAAATGAGCATCTCAGAAGCCCACATCATGGCGGGGGAACAGGCAGAAAACTGGCACAGCCTGTCTCCCATGTTGATGGGCAGTATTTAAACATCCATAGCTGGAGATTCATCCTTGTGAAAGAACACCCAGGAGTCCCAAAGGTATGGAAAAGAGTCTAAAAATAGGCCCAGTACAAAACCGCATTATGAAGCTGTGTGCCAATTTCCTGTACGGTACTCAACCCAGCACCTACTACAGTAAAGCAGAACCACCCTAGAGGGACCCACAAGAAGATATATCTGAAGAAATGGTTACCAGTGACCGCATGCCAGAGAGGAAAAAAAACGGAGAGAGGAAAGAAAACACCCGGATTCAACAGAATCTTATGACAGACACATGGGTCCTGTAACAACCCACAATACACACTATACTAAAGGCACTGGCAAGTTGCATGCCACCTGGTTTATTCTGGGCAAATCTTGGACACAGTATATTTAGTGTGGTTTCCTAGGCTCTGGGCACTGGAGTGTGTGCCCATCTGCTTGGCCTCTCTCCTGACTGGCTGCAGTGAAAATGACCTCTCTGGCCACAGCAGACCACTACCGGAAGAACCACCAGCTTCTTGGAGACTCTTAATGTGGTTCATTCCTAGGCCTGGTAATTAATTGAAAAGGGAGAGTAATAAAGTACCCCCAGATGAGCATGTATATATCCCTGGCACCTTTAACAAATTACGTTGCCAGATCTTTCTATGTTATTCCTCAAGGTGTCTTCCAAAACCAACATTTCCAGGGTGTCCTGCTACTCTGTAATATAGCTTAAAAAAATTTTTTTTTCAGGTCATAGGGGAAGGCAAACAGACACATTTTTTATATTGACAGGCCTAGAAAAATCACAATACACTGCCTGTATTACACAATGGGCCCTTGTATTTTTACAGCTAAGATCCATTAAAATACAGCCAGTGGATCCAGACTAAATCAATTTAATGACCTCAGGTGAGGACTCAGGGGATGTCCATTCTTACAGCAAATCTTGACCACGCAGCCTCAGCCACAGTAATTGAGCCCCATCAGCGTCTCTAAAATCTTACTGTGAAATGTATGTTTTGGCCCCAAAGAAATGACAGTTCCTGGACTTAAGGAAAGGAAAAATAGTTGCCTTATAGGAAAGTGCTGATTCTGTTTTATTCACAACAAAGACTTACACCTAATATTTTTTCCCAAGTATTATTCAAGTAAACGGCAGAATTGTACATGAACTACAACTTGAATAATAACAAATAGTGTGAACTATCCCAACTCCCTCCAGAGACAGGACTTTCCATGATATGTTGTGTGTTTCTTTCTAACTGTTAGCTTCTCTGGTAATAAACCACTTTTAATCACTAGTAATTTGTTGCTATACTTCCTCTGGGTTGATTCGTGTATGCATCAGAACACCATGATGAGAGGGAAGAAGAATCAGGGTGCTGAGTGGGGAGACTAAAGGATGGAGGAAAAAGAGAAGTAACGAGGATGTGGGAGGAGATGCCGAGAAAAGGAGGACACTTGAGTACAGCTGATAAAGTCAAAAATATCAGGGAGAGGGCACGAACAAATCAGCTCGGGGAGAAAGTACATGCCAGGCTAGAGGGAGGGTGACTAGGGAGCTCCTATTGGTTTTCCAAGGTGGTTGAGCATAAAAATGAAGTCTTATATACTCTGTGCTGTGTTAGGAGCCAAAAAGTAAAATTATCAACACTACTGTTGAGCAGTTAGAGGGCAATGCAGAGACCAGCAGAAACTACCTCCCTTTCCAGAAGGGTGACAGCTTCGAGGGTAGAAAACCAGCCTGAGCCATCTCCAGAATGCAAGCACCCACCAGTCCCACCTCATTGTCAGCATCTCATTTCCCAGCCTAACTAAGGCCAGCAGACAAAATCGAAACATTCAGCAGGCAGCTGAATTTATTACTGACTCAGCTCATTACAAATCTCATTCCAAATATGACGAATTTTCACAGTCTACTATAAGTAACAATGCTAAGACACAGAGGGCAATTTAAGTATTCCATGCTATTAAATAGATTATTTAAATGAGAGTCCTATTTCCTTTATAAGTAATACTTCACTGGAATGTTTCCAGGTAATTGTGTGGCAGAGAGAAGGAGATTGGGCGGCTTTAAGAAAAGATCTATACTGATATTATATTTAGTGAAACAAAAATCATATATGTTTTTGATATACAAGCCAGTCAGACAACCACATAGAAAACTGACTGTGTCTTCAGCTCAATTACAATGTTCCAGGGAAAATGGCTGTTTTAAATATATGCAGGATTTCAGTGGACTGGCTATACACTGGAATCCCCCAGAGAACTTTAAAAATCTTTATTCCCAGGCCACACTCCAGAATCTCTATAGGTGAAATTAGGAGTCAGGAATTTTAAAACCTCAGTTCAATTCAGTTAGTCACTCAGTTGTGTCCGACTCTTTGTGACCCCATGAACTGCAGTATGCCAGGCTTGCCTGTCTATCACCAACTCCCGGAACTTACTCAAAGTCATGTCCATAGAGTCGGTGATCCCATCCAACCATCTCATCCTCCATCATCCCCTTCTCCTCCCGCCTTCAACTATTCCCAGCATCAGGGTCTTTTCAAATGAGTCACTTCTTCAGTTTCAGCTTTAGCATCAGTCTTTCCAATGAATATTCAGGACTGATTTCCTTTAGGATTGATTGGTTTGATCTCTTTGCTGTCCAAGGGACTCTGAAGAGTCTTCTCCAACACCACAATTCAAAAGCCTCAATTGATTCCAATTTGCAAAGTTCAGAATTATATGCTAGGACTTGTGCATTAAATCCTCCCACAACTGTGAAAGGGAGGTGCCATTAGTTCCATTTTACAGATGGGGAAACCTGGTAGTAAAGGATAGAGCCAACATTTGGAACTGCCATTGATCTGGCATGATAACATCTTGTTTCATCCAATCTTCAAAGCGACCCTATAGAGCGGACATTTTAGAGAGGAAGAAACTGAGGTTCAGAGAAATGAACTATCCTGAGGATCTGTAAGGACCAAGTTGCAGAGATGTGTTATTCCTGACTTCAGAGCCTGCCTGATCACTTAAACATTAACTCAAAACATACGCAGAGCCCGGTTTACTAATCTTCAATTTGCAAATGCCTTCTGATAAAATCTCCTTCTCGTTTTCCTGACTGTGTCTGGGAAGGGGTAATCTGTAGGGCTCTCCTTCCATTTAGTCAAGTTTCAAAAACTAATTGAAAGCAGTGTAACCCAACTGGAGATTCTAACATGGCAGGAGGTTGACTGAGATCACTTCAGTTCTTCTCAGAACAAACTTATTGTTCCTCGCAATTGTGCAATCTGTAATTTTATGTATTAAGCAATCCCTAGGTCTATCATAACTAGATACATAAAGCAAATTCTGCTTTCTTCTTTTTTAATGACAATCTTTCCACTTGAAGTGAGAAGAATAGAATCTCATACCAGAAGGATTCTTGGATTCATCTGATTCAATTTTCTCATTTACTCAAGGGGACACCAAGGTCCAGAAAAATGATTCTTTCAAATGAGCCAAAAATTTTTTCCATAATACTTAGACCAAGACAATATGCCCTGCTCAGTGGATGTGAAATTAATGAGGAACACACAGGGGTTTTAAAAAAGAAATAAACATTATAGAATTAGGTCAGAGTGCTAAGGAACTAGAGGAGCAGTTAATTCCACTTCCCTTCCATGGATTTCCTATTTTCAAAAAGATATTACGCTCGTATTATTCCAAAGTTATCACAGGGCTACTAGGGAAGGCCAGGTTCTGATCTATGACGGGCCTTCCAATGTGGATATGTGGCATGAAATGTCATTTGTATTTCCATTCTCATTCTCTCCTGAGTACACAGTGGCTATGTGTCATGTGATATCACAACAGATTAAACACAAAGGATAGATAGGAGAACCCACCTGTCTTTTGTTGACAAAGATATTACGGAAACTTGCAAAAATTTAAAACAAAACCACTCACTATCTATGCTTTTTTTGTTGTTTTTGAAACTACAGTTATTTTTTTATGAAGATATATTTACTTTCTCTGTTTACACAGTTTTTTATATGTTACTATGTTGACATATAATGGGTTTATTATTGCCTGGCTTCATTTCTAACAGATAAAACATATAAACAAACGTTCTCTGGGGCTTCTGAATTATTTATAAGAATATAAAGATGTCCCGAAGAGCACAAAGTTCAAGAACCACTTTTTTGTTGGGTCATAACACCTAGAGTGAGCTACAGATTAGAAGTTATTCTGTAATTATTTGATGAGCAGCAAAAATAAACTGCATTGTATTTTTGGTTAAATGCGTAAAACCAAGTGCTTTTCCATAAATAGCATATACTAGAAATATCAATAATGAAAATATAAATATTTAAAACATAGCATAATGTTTGTAAGTCTGTCTTGACATTTCTCGCTTTTAAATGTGCTAAGAGCTTAAAAACATTAGACTTTTCTTGAATTCTGAACATCCAATAGTGAAGAAAATATGAAATTGCATTCAGGTTTGACACTGCCAACACCAATGGCAAGTGTTTATTGAGCACTTACTCTGTGCCTGTCCTGTTCCTAAGTGTTTTCCGCCTGTGTTCTCACTGAGTCCTCAATACACAAGAGGATGGGCTTGTCCAAGCTCCTCTTCCAGGAAGTGGGAGAGCCAGGATTCGGACCTGTCTGTCTCCAGAGTCTCTACTCCAAACTCCTGCGTGGACCACTGTGACTCACCTAGTCCACCCCTGTTTTAGAAACCTTCCTCTCCTTGCCGGAGTAGAAGGCATTTTGACTGCAAATGATGAAATGGGAAATACAAATCAGAAAAGCTCTTAAGTGTATGACTTAAGGGATGTGGATAAGAATCCATGGTTCCACCTTCTGTTGCCTTTACATCGTGGGTTCCTTTAGGGCACAGTTGTCCTTACCGCAGTTGCATTATGTATTCATCTGGAAAATAACACCCTGTGTGTGAAGTGCTTCAGGGCTGGGCCATCAGATGGTAGTTTTTAAGAATTTTTTTTTCCCTGGGGAGGTTTTTCACAAGAAATTCTCATAAAGGCAGTATGTCCCCTATTTCCATGGCACAAATACAATTGCCTCACTCAGCCCTTCTTTAGGACTTTAAAAGGAAACGTGATACCAGTAAATGATGATACAAGAGAAATAATAGGTCACCTTTCCTGAAGCCACGTTTGGACAGAGTAGTGAGAGAGCCTGCTTGCCTGATGTTATTACATTCAGATGCCGCACAGCCTTTAGTCTGGGTGACTATCTTATTGGTGACTTTAAAATATACACCATTATTGTTGTAATTATAAAATACAATATATAACATCACCATCATCACTGTCACAGGTAGCAGCAGTCTCTCATGGAAGAGTATCTATCTATCTGGCTCCTTACTTCTGTATAGACAATAGGTGATTTGGAAAATTTCCTCTGCATTTGTGCTCACTCTAACCCTAATTATCAGAGAATGGAGCAAAGAATTATAGGTCTTCTTTGCTTAGGCATCTTAACATGCGTACCTAACAGCAAAAATATTATTTCTAGACAGTTGGGGAACTCAAGAGTGGGGAGAGTGGTATTCTGACTAATAACCAAAATCAGGAGCTCTTCCTGTGCTTTCTAAAATTTACTCAAATTTTACAACTTTTATGCCACCATAATATAAATGTAATAGCAGGAAAAAAATTATGATTCAACTGTGACACAGGAAAAGGAAGTACTTTCACTTCAAGTGAGAGGTGATGCAATATCACATATATGACTAGTCACAAGAAAATTTGCTTTTCGAGTACCCTCCAGGGATTCAGTCTCTTGAGCAACAAGACTGCCATCACTACATGGAACCCATATAATTTAATAGGTGTACACTATGCTTAATATGAAACTGTTTAATATGAAAATACTATTAAAATGTGAAATAAGCTTGGCCTACCAAAAACAAATTCATCTAGTAACTTCTTGAGTTCCTTTCACAATGAGATGAAAAAATGGAATCTTTGTTTATAAAATTATATGTTCCTACTTAAAATTCCTACTTATTACGTGCAAGTCCTACACATAATAACAATAAGAGCTTAACATGGTGAAGATTAATTTAACAGTTTCATCTTCTTCAAAGAATGTTTGGAATAATGTTTTGCTTGACTTCTTTCATAATTTATTTGTGAATACTGATTTTTATGACTTTCAACTTAAATGGACAAAACAATATACAATCAATCTTTACATTAGAAAAAGCATGCATGTATACTCAGTCATGTCCCAATCTTTGTGACCTCATGAACTTTAGCCTGCTAGGCTCTGCTGTCCATGGGATTTTCCAGGCAAGAACAGTGGAGTGGGTTGCCAAAGATCCTCCAGGGGATCTTTGTGACCCAAGGATCAAACCCGTGTCTCTCATGTCTCCTACATTGGCAGGCAGATTCTTTACCACTGCACCACCTGGTAAGGCCTTATATTAGAACCCAGAGCAATTATTCTGTATGCAACTTATCTCCTTATGTAACAATTCTCAAAGCAAATAAGAGTATAGTTCCTTAATACAATACATTTAAATTATACTTCCCATTTTATAAAAAGATAAAAAGGAAAGGAAAGAGAGGGAGGGGTCTGATTTCACTTTCACAAATTTATCTAATGATCCTTAGGAGCAAATATTGATACTATTAGCCCCTTTAACAGATAAGGAGAGTGAAGATCAGACAGGTGAAATTTACCCAAAGTCTACAACCTGATTGGGGAAGGCAATGGCACCCCACCCCAGTACTCTTGCCTGGAAAATCCATGGACGGAGGAGCCTGGTGGGCTGCAGTCCATGGGGTCGCTAACAGTCGGACAGACTGAGCGACTTCACTTTCACTTTTCTCTTTCATGCATTGGAGAAGGAAATGGCAACCCACTCCAGTGTTCTTGCCTGGAGAATCCCAGGGATGGGGGAGCCTGGTGGGCTGCCGTCTATGGGGTCACACAGAGTCGGACACGACTGAAGTGACTTAGCAGCAGCACTAGCAGGGCAATACTCCCGGAAGAGGAAATAGCAACCCGCTCCAGTATTCCTACCTGGGGAATCCCACGGACAGAGGAGCCTGGCAGGCTGCAGTCCATGGGGTCACAAAGAGTCAGACGTGACTGAGTGACTTAGCACTTAGCACAAGGGCAATAGTGCTTCTCTCGCATTAACTGAGAAAAGTGGAAAACAACTGCATAACCCGAATAAGATTCACTATTATTTGATGAAGTTACTCAATTAATTCAAGGTATCTTTAGCCCAGCTGACTTTCTTAACACTAAAATTAGATCCATGTGATTATATTAACCCTCTGGACCTATCAGAAGGAAATGGCAGCCCACTCCAGTGTTCTTGCCTGGAGAATGCCAGGGACAGGGGAGCCTGGTGGCTGCCGTCTACGGGGCTGCACAGAGTCAGACACGACTGAAGTGACTTAGCAGCAGCAGACCTATCCCAGGTGAATATAACAGCTCTTAAAAACAGACTCCTGTGGTAAATTCAATGTTTATCATAATTTTATTTTAGCTAAACTCTAGGCAGGGTTTCCTAGTGGCTCAGTGGTAGAAAATCCACCTGACAATGTAGGAAACCCCTGGCTTGATTTCTGGGTCAGGAAGATCCTCTGGAGAAGGAAATGGTAAACTTCTCCAGTATTCTTGCCTGGAAAATCCCATGTACAGAGGAGCCTGGTGGGCTACAGTCCATGGGGTCACAAACAGTTGGACACGACTGAGTGACTTAACTAACTTCACAGCATCTTGATTATGCAAATGAACGTATGGAAACTATAAACAGAGGGAGGGATTTATTACTTGGGCAGCTGTTCTAAAGACATAATTGAGTTCACTTAAGCCTCATTTTCAAAACTAGAAGCAACATCATTTACTTTCTATATCACAGAAGGTTCTTGAAAGCAGACTTGAGACAGTAGTGTGCAGTGGTTGGAGATGAAGACTTCATTATTGAACAAATTCAACTTTCAGGAGATGCCCTAATGCAACAAAGTGTGACATCTATGTGGAAAAAGAAACAACCAGTTCTTTTCTAGCAGTTTCAATTCTAGCCCCACTGCTTAATATTGAAAAGATCTTGAGCAAACTTTTCTTGACTTTCCTGAACTTCAATTTCTTTGCTTGAAAAATAAGCATTAAAAATTAGGTACAAATTTCATAGGGTTCAATGAGATAATTCATGTAAAGTAGTTAGTCTACTGACTGGTACATAAAAAATGCTCAATAAATTACTGTTTATAATTAAAATATTATTAATATTTTATTTGGGTCATCTATCATTTTCTAGTAAGAAGAGTGCTTCTAGAAGTTTGCATATATAAGCTTCTATAGTTACAGGAGGCAAGAAAAAGGGGGTGGGGTGAGGAGCAATCAAAAAATAGGAAGGGAGGGGAGAGAACTCTAGTCATGGCACTAGATATTTGAGAGTGGCAGGGAAACTTTCACTGGAAGAAAATTTCAGTAGAATAATTGTTGCACAAAAGACAAGCATGTAATTAGCAATGGTCATAGATTGCTTTGAACTGTGGTGTTGGAGAAGACTCTTGAGAGCCCCTTGGACTGAAAGATTAAACCAGTCAATCCTAAAGGAAATCAACCCTGAATATTCATTGGAAGGACTGTTGTTGAAGCTGAATCTCCAAAACTTAGGCCATCTTATGCAAAAAGCCAACTTGTTGGAAAAGACCCTGATGCTCGGAAAGATTGAAGGCAAAAGGAGAAGAGGGTGGCAGAGGATGAGATGGTTAGATAGCATCATCGATTCAATGGACATGAATCTGAGCAAACTCCGGGAGATAGTGAAGGACAGTGAAGCCTGGCATGCTGCAGTCCATGGGGTTGCAAAGAGCTGGACATGACTGAGAAGCTGAACAATAACAGCATAGACTGCTTACACCACTTAGCACAGTAAATTCAATATGGCTCTTATGAGTTAAGACTATTTATACCATATATAAATTAATTCAAAGGTAACCTAGGGAAAAGGATAGCTAACACAGATAAACTTTAGTCTAAATATAAAAGGGAAATATAGAAAGAAAATGAATACTTCTACTGAAGAACACATGATACAAATAATAAGTCGATGTTATATTAGAAGAAAGCATGGAAGATCTCTGCAATTCTGCTGAGAAACTATCCCAGCAAACCTTCAATAATTCTCTGGTTCATCTAATAGATTTTATTATTTTTCTTAAACTATAGTTAGTCATATTGAAATACATTAACTGTTATCCTGCTTTTACACTAATAATATCACACTTCAAAATATGTCATAGTATCTTTTAGGTCAACATTATTCAAAAACATTGACACTCTATTTCAAAATTTTTAATCTTAAAAAAATAATTTGGTCTTTCCAGTTGGTTTCTGTTAGTGTGTCTTATCAAAATAGAGTTTGGTTTTTTCTTAAAAAAAAAAAAAAAGTAATACACATAATGCTTTCTGTTGCATTCCACTATCACAGTTCACATTTTGTCATTTTCAACAGTTTTAACATATGCACCTCCCTCCGACTCTGTGTGACCCCACGGAGTGTAGCCCACCAGACTCCTCTGTCCATGGAGTTCTCCAGGCAAGAATAGTGGAGTGGGTTGCCATTTCCATCTCCAGGGGATCTTCCTGACCCAGGGATCAAACCTGTGTCTCTTGTGTCTCCTGCATTAGCAGATGAGTTCTTTACTACTAGTGCCACCTGGGAAGGGCTAATGTATGCACAGTATAGCCCAGTACACTGGAAAATTAATAAGGTGCAGAACTGAAAGTTTGAAGATGATAATGAACCCTTAAATAAGAACAGCATATGTTTTTCATCCATTTTCTTGCTACTGTACTCATTGAACAGCTCTTCTAAGAATAAAACCTTAAGGAACAGGAACTTGTGGCAAGACCGGACAGAATATTCTGGAACTATGCTTTGAAGTCAAATTATTCCTTAACATCAGGAGATTTAATACTACCATTTCACCATGAAAATAATCACAGATGAATGGTCTAACCGGGACTAATTGTCTTTGAAGTTCTTTAAATTCAAGCATTAAAAACAGTGCTTGACAAAACTCTTTACCTTATCAAAAAATTACAAAGAAAACAACTTGTGGGCAAAGCGCAATCCAATTTGGCTTGTATCCAAAATCGAAGCCGCAATGTTAAACAAAATTTTAAAAGTGTATGAGAATCATGTTATGAAGACAACCTAAATTTGAGAGCCTGATCTTTGGTGCTTATGTTACTTTATCAAGGTGACAAAGTAACTGCTGGACGACATCGGCCATTTAGCAATCAAAATCAGAACAATCAATATGTGCAGTCTTTCCCTGTGAATGTTTTATGATCCATATTCAAATTCTGTACGAGAAAGTGCAGCTGTAAAAACAAATTTTATAGCTGAAGCAAAACACAAAAGATGAATATCACAGGTTCAGGGGAACCTTTGCTTGCATCTGGATGAATCCTTTGGGGTGTCTGAAAGTCAGAACATTAAAAACCAAAGTTTTTTCTCAGTACTCTAGTAGCCCCCTTCCAAGCTTCAGCACATGCTCTTCCTTCTGTCTGGAAAACCCTTCGTGTTCCCTGCCTCATTCACTTGACTTCTTCTCAGAGTTCAGCTGAAGCATCACTTCCTTGTGGTGTCTAGCCTGACTTCCCAGATTCAGGCCTCCTACACTGCTGTTCCCTGGCGGCCCAGAAGGTAAAGAATCTGCGTGCAGTGTGGGAGGCCTGGGTTCGATCCCTGGGTTAGGAGGATCCCCTGGAGAAGGGAATGGCAACCCACTCCAGTATTCTTGCCTGGGAAATCCCATGGGCAGAGGAGCCTGGCAGGCTAGAGTCCGTGGGATCGCAGAGTCAGGCACAGTCGACTGAGCGGCTAACACTTTGACTTTTGACTCTGATACTANAAGGGAATGGCAACCCACTCCAGTATTCTTGCCTGGGAAATCCCATGGGCAGAGGAGCCTGGCAGGCTAGAGTCCGTGGGATCGCAGAGTCAGGCACAGTCGACTGAGCGGCTAACACTTTGACTTTTGACTCTGATACTATACCAGTGTGCCTCTCTTCCATGGCACTTGGCATAGCTGCAATTTTACATTTTCATGTGTTGTTTTTTGATCAGTTCCTTCCCATCAGACTATATACCTCAGGAAGGAAAGGGGACATGGCTGCTTGTTCTCACCTTACAACTTCAGAATCCAGCACAGAGCTGGGCACAGAACAGATGTCTAATGCATGTTTATGGGATGATGAAAAAGAAGGAAAGAAGCAATTACTGTTAGTGGGTTTAAAACAGTTAGCCCTGGGTAAAAATGACGACTAGAGTTCTACCCCAAGCCAAGCACAGGATAGTGGACCCCCTTGCCTCTATCTTACTGGGTTCCCTTCTACCTTCTTCCTGAAGCCCCAGGCCACTGAGACCATGGGGCAAGAGATACAGGATTAGAAGATCTCAGTACTCTATATCATAGCCTTCTAGTGCCCTCACTCATCCTTACACGCTTTATTCATGCTGGACCTCACACCTTCCTTTTGGTCATATGGTCAGTATTCATTCATACTTACACTTCACTGAGAGCTGTCTGGTGTGTGCTAAGTCGCTTCGGTTGTGTCTGACTTTTCGCGAGCCCATGGACCATAGCCTGCCAGGCTTCTCTGTCCTGGCGATTCTCCAGGCAGGAATCCTGGAGTGGGCTGCCTTGCCCTTCTTCAGGGGGTCTTCCTGACCCAGGGATTGAACCAATGCCTCTTAAGTCTCCTGCGCTGGCAGGCAAGCTCTTTACCACTAGTGCCACCTGGAGGTCAGTCTTACCCCAAAGAGTGGCTGTAATGGTACGGATGCAAACTTTCAGAGCAGTTACACGCATTGAATTGGTTCCACAGCAGTGCCACTGATGACAGGCCCCTGGGAACAGGGGTTATCGCTAACACCTACAGGTTTCTGGGGGTACACAGTCTGTTTTATTCTATGGCTAGGAGGGGAAGGGGGCTGATACTGTTTGAGGTTCAGGAGGCCAGGGGAGTCAGTCAGAGGGAGAAACTCAGAATATGGGATCCCAACAGAACAGAGTATTCAGCAAGCCCATACTGTTTTCCAAACTATAGCCACAGCCATCTTGCTCATAAACACTCCCGGCATGCATGCTAAGTCAAGTCAGTCATGTCTGACTCTTTTGCAATCCTATGGACTGTAGCCCACCAGGCTCCTCTGTCCATGGAATTCTCCAGGCAAGAACAGTGGAGTGGGTAGCCCTGCCCTTCTCCAGGGCATCTTCCTGACCCAGGGGTTTGAACTGGTGTCTCTCACATCTCCTGCACTGGCGGGCAGGTTCTTTACCACCGGTGCCACCTGGGAAGCTGGTAAACACTGTCCTATGGCTTGTTAAAACTCAAGTATTCATGTAACATTTGATTAGTGACATAACGTGATGGAGAAAAAAAAAAAAAAGATGGCCAAGCAGAACAAGTCTAGAAGGGCTTCTAAAATTTTAATTAACAGATTTTATTTTTAGAGAAGTTTTAGGTTTAGAGGGAAATTGAGGTACAGAGAGTTCCTATATTACCCTCTGCTCCCTCTCCACAGTTTCTGAAGTGTCTTTAAAAAATATATAAGACACTCCACAGTCTTTTAAAAAATATAAACTTAACTGCCAGAAATAAAATGCTCTAAAATCTTCCCCTTATGTTTCATATTAATTAGCAAATTTTCTATTTTACATAAGGATGAACACTAATCAACCTATTTTAAATGACTTTCTAGGTTATTTCAGAAGTAGAAAAGTTAATAAATACTGATAAAAGAAAGAAAGAAAAGGAAGAAAGAAAGGAAAATTCAGACATAATTCTTTCATACAGAAGTAACTACAAAAAGTTTATTGGTACATATCTTTCTATGTATATATTTTTAAAAACAAAACTGGGATCATATTCTACATACTATTTTGGTTAAACAGATGATAGTTACCCATTCAATGGAATATCCTGGCCATTTGAAACTTCATTAAATATTTTTCAATATTATTTTTAATGGTAGCATAATATTCCATTTTAATGGCAAGCAGCATCTATTTAACCAATTTCTCCTAGCTCTGGATATTCAATATTTATTTGTGCAACTGCAAGCATCTATTTTACCAAATTCACTCTTTTATACAACTTTAAAGAATGGCACTTTGTAGGGTGGGAAAACCAATGCAGTGAAACACTAGACAATTTATCTTAATCTTTATACAAGATTCTAGTGTTGGCAAGACGGGAAAGAAGAAAAGCTCTTCCTATGACCCTTGTTTAACTTTAGACAGATGTGCACGGTTCAAGGCCAGCAAAGTGATAAATAGGTTTTGGCAGCTCATTCTCCCTACCTTGAGTAGGATTACAGTGTGTCATTGGGGTGGATCATTTAGAGCAGGAAGCCAAGGACACTGTGTGGTGTTCTCCCAGGAGAAACTCACAGATACCTCATAGAAGGCTTTGGCAGGATTCTCAGCATGCACAGAGGAGCACAGAAAGTGGCTTTATTTGAAGGCTTAAATTCAGCTGAAGGAACCGCTGGGGAATCCAGAGAAGGGAATGCCTGGGCTTGGGTGAAAATAGCTGGTTTATTCTTGCTTCCACAGAGCACAAAAGCTTTACTGATGTGCCCCGCAGTCATTTGCTGACCTCA
This sequence comes from Oreotragus oreotragus, assembly GCA_006410675.1. NCBI lineage: Eukaryota > Metazoa > Chordata > Mammalia > Artiodactyla > Bovidae > Oreotragus > Oreotragus oreotragus. The sequence goes on from SJYX01014378.1 coordinate 103,417, forward strand.
CACCTTGAGATAAGTAACACACACACATCCTCATTAACACTGCGTCAGTGACTCTGAAGGGAAGGAGATCCAGGAGACTGAATTTCTAATTCACACTGACTTACTCTACTTTCACATCTCATTGCAATTCACTGTAGCTATCAGCCCTGCACAGACAAGGCAAAGAAAAGAAGTTTTTTCAACAAAAGCAGCAATGTATCAAGTCTCCTGTGAAATTTCCTAAATGCTATGCTTTAAAACTGCAGTAGTCAGTTATGGGTATTTAATTCCATCTACCTTCTAAATGACTTTTTAATTTCTTTCTTTCTTTTTTTTAAGTATATGTGCTGCCAAAGTAAGCACTGTTGACTTTTTCATTTTTAAAGACAGAGCTCTGCAGTGGAAAAAAAAAAATCCCCAAATGCTACCTTTCTTTATACATTTTATTATAATTAACTTTTCTTCAAAATGGGAAAAACTTGCTAGTTTTTTTTTTGGGGGAGTGCTGATAATAAAAGTAATGCAACATGACACTATAAAAATCCATACAATATAGGAAGGGAATACTCTAGAAAGTAAAAATCACCTTTAATCCCATCATTCACAGACAGATGATATTAAATGGTTGGAGAGCTGGTGTATATTGTTAGACTGTTTTCCTTCTGAAAACGTAAATATTCAAAAAAATACATTAGACATACTTACTTTGTAACCTTCCTTTCCACTTTAACAATATGAATATACATCTTTCTTTGTCAATCAAGTTTTTTAAATGGCTGCATAATTAACTATTTTTAAATACTTAAAATCCTGACACATGTTTACTTTGACAATTACATTAGTAAAAACTTTTTCTTTCTTTTTTGGGGGTTCATGTGTTTAATGTTGACATCTGGCTTGTTTCTAAACAGGGAAACTTCTTAGTGGACATTAATTCAAATAAATAATCTAACCATTTATAGCTACAAATTTTTGCATAAGAAAAGACTATGCACAATAAAAACAAAAATTAAACCATTAAAATGTCTAAAAACTATTTACTTTTTTTGAGTTGGTTTTATCAGTTGTTTACTTTCAAAATGAATTAAGTTAGAATTTTTGACATTTTATGTGTTGCTTAACATGTATTACTTAAAATGGGGTATAAACAATAAGATCAGATGATTTGTACAAAGCAAAGCTTTAAAAGAAAAATTCAATTAAGCTAGAAAAGACGTTTACTAGGCTTTATTAATTTGAAATTAATTATGAAAAGCAAAACTCAACTAATTCTCAAAAAGAATTGAGATTAGAATCCAAAATGATGAAAGAAGAAGAGGGGATAGATACAATTTTAAATTGCTTAAAAACCTTTTAAGTAATACATCGTCAGTAGAGTGCGTGAAAAAGAAGTCATTAACTTATGTAAAGTGATTGATTTAAGAGGGTAAATTAAAATAATAAACCATCATTGTCAAATGGCACTGATACTATATAAATGACATGACAGCACTGAACCTCTGCTTATTTATCACTTCCTACTCTCCTGCTCACGGCACAGACAGGTGATAATCTAGAAAGATACTCTTAATCTATATATTTACATAGTAAAATAGCTGATTCTGTTCTGAAACAGTGGGGTTTTTTTTTTTCTTTCTATTTATAACTTTTAAAAGACCTCTTTAAGATTCTGATGAAAGCTCTATTTGAAATATATCTCCCCAGTATTCTGTTTAAAATATATACCCATTTTATTGCAGACACAGAAGATTCTCTCTTTAGGTACTCTCCCTTTCTGCTTAGGAATGTGCTCAGTGGCTCAGCTGTGTCCAGCTCTTTGTGACCCCATGGACTTTAGCCCGAAAGGCTCCTCTGTCCATGGGATTGTCCAGGCAACGATATTGGAGTGGGTTCCCATTTCCTTCTCCAGGGCCTGTCTTAGTAATGGATGCCCTAGAAAAAAGACTAATTTCTTAGCTGCTCTTAAGTGAGGTGTGGCCACCATTTATAGCTACAAATTTTTGCATAAGAAAAGACTATGCACAATAAAAACAAAAATTAAACCATTAAAATGTCTAAAAACTATTTACTTTTTTTGAGTTGGTTTTATCAGTTGTTTACTTTCAAAATGAATTAAGTTAGAATTTTTGACATTTTATGTGTTGCTTAACATGTATTACTTAAAATGGGGTATAAACAATAAGATCAGATGATTTGTACAAAGCAAAGCTTTAAAAGAAAAATTCAATTAAGCTAGAAAAGACGTTTACTAGGCTTTATTAATTTGAAATTAATTATGAAAAGCAAAACTCAACTAATTCTCAAAAAGAATTGAGATTAGAATCCAAAATGATGAAAGAAGAAGAGGGGATAGATACAATTTTAAATTGCTTAAAAACCTTTTAAGTAATACATCGTCAGTAGAGTGCGTGAAAAAGAAGTCATTAACTTATGTAAAGTGATTGATTTAAGAGGGTAAATTAAAATAATAAACCATCATTGTCAAATGGCACTGATACTATATAAATGACATGACAGCACTGAACCTCTGCTTATTTATCACTTCCTACTCTCCTGCTCACGGCACAGACAGGTGATAATCTAGAAAGATACTCTTAATCTATATATTTACATAGTAAAATAGCTGATTCTGTTCTGAAACAGTGGGGTTTTTTTTTTTCTTTCTATTTATAACTTTTAAAAGACCTCTTTAAGATTCTGATGAAAGCTCTATTTGAAATATATCTCCCCAGTATTCTGTTTAAAATATATACCCATTTTATTGCAGACACAGAAGATTCTCTCTTTAGGTACTCTCCCTTTCTGCTTAGGAATGTGCTCAGTGGCTCAGCTGTGTCCAGCTCTTTGTGACCCCATGGACTTTAGCCCGAAAGGCTCCTCTGTCCATGGGATTGTCCAGGCAACGATATTGGAGTGGGTTCCCATTTCCTTCTCCAGGGCCTTGCTTAGTAATGGATGCCCTAGAAAAAAGACTAATTTCTTAGCTGCTCTTAAGTGAGGTGTGGCCATGTGATTAAATTCAGTGAGATTAAAGAGTTTAAGTGTCATGTTCAACTTCCAGGAAGTGTTCTTAGAGGCAGCATGTCCTTCTTCCACTCCTTTATTATTGACTGAGTGTTTAAGCTGTCATTCTGGACCATGAAGTAAAAACTAGAGGCTCAGTAAAGCAAAACAAGATGGAAGGAGCTTGGACCACTGGTGATCGTGGAACTGCCGTACTTGTCCTGGATGGCTTATCTCTGGAGTTCGTATAGTTTGAGAGGCAAATGGACTTACATTTTGTTAGACCACAGCTACTTGGTGTTCTGTCACTCACAGCTGAACCTATTATTAACTGATACAGGTAGAGACACATTCAAGTTTGCATATAGTTTGGGGGCAGGAGGAGGGATGTTCATGGATCCCAAATTCAGAATCTTACTTTAGAAACAGGATACAATGATAACTACTTAAGTTTTGTACTCTGTAATTAACAAATTTTTTTACATCCATTCTCTCTCTTGATCTTCACAATCAGTCTGTGAAATAAAAATTGCTTTTAATCCCATCAGTTTATAGATTAAAAAGCAAACAAAACCCCACAAAATTGATTTAAAAACAAAAACAGGTACAATATACTGAATCTCAGGATATATCTCTTGCTCCAAGTTAATAACAGAAAACTGTAACCAAGGGGGATGCCCACGCCCTTATCACTGTACCAGTGACTGTAGTACACATATGTGTGTGTATATGCGTGCACACTCTTGCTTAGTTTTGTCTGACTCTCTGAGACCCCATGGACTGTAGCTTGCCAGGCTCATCTGTCATGGGATTCTTCAGGCAAGAATTCTGGAGAGAGTTGCCATTTCCTTCTCCAGCAAATCTTTCCAACCCATCAATTCAACCCATGTCTCCTGTGTCTCCTGCATTGCAGGCTGATTCTTTCCTGGCTGAGCCATCAGGGAAGCCCTGTATTGGCTTTCCTAACTTCTGTGAAAAATCATTCTAAAAACATCTAAGAAAGTTAGATGTGTATAAAACTTAAAAGTAAGAGTTATGTTCTAACAGAGGGATTCTATTTTCATTTTAACTGAACAAAATTTTTGACATTACAAAGTTCTTCATTAATTAAAATTTCTTCTAGTTTTTATTTTTAGCAACAGATACTAATACAATTTGCCTATATTATTTAAAGTATAAAAAGCAAAAGAGAAATATTTGGTTAATGTGCAATGCTGTACTAATTACATCACCCCCACCTTTCCTCTGGAGAATGGTCTTTTCCTCAGTGGTGCATAATCCAAGATAGGACAATTCAGTGTTCCTCTAACAGTTTTATAAAGGGAGCTGGTGGGACAAAATTTCTTCTCTGCTGGATGATTATTAGAATATGGGCCCCACAATGCAGATACTTAAAATCTAATGATCGTCACACACACAGAAAAAGAGGGTGAGACAAGAGACAGGTGGAAAGAGAGTCCTGCTAGTTTTAGCCCCTGAGATGTCCAGGCTTCCCTGGATTCTGTAGACTTTGATTGGACTAGTCTCCTCATGGATGAAACAGACACAAACTAAGTAACTAATAACAGCTTTTGAACTGTGGTTTTGGAGAAGACTCTTGAGAGTCCGTTGGACTGAAAGGAGATTAAACCTGTCAATCCTAAAGGAAATCAGTCCTAAATACTCATTGGAAGAACTGATGCTGAAGCTGAAGCTCCAATACTTTGGCCACCTGATGCAAGGAACAGACTCATTGGAAAAGACCCTGATGCTGGGAAAGGCTGAAGGCAGGAGGAGAAGGGGAAGACAGAGGATGAGATGGTTGGATGGCATCACTGACTCGATGGACACGAGTTTGAGTAAGCTCCAGGAGTTGGTGATGGACAGGGAAGCCTGGGGGTGCTGCAGTCTATGGGGTTGCAAAGACTTAGACATGAGTGAGTTACTGAACTGTACTGAAGTAACTAACAAAAGAATGATTTTAATATGGAGACTTGGGATTTGCTGATGGAAATTGTGCAGTTCAAATCTAGTTAACCATCTCAAAAATTCTGTCACAAAAATGTTGATCATCTTCTTTTCTTGGCAAAGATTCTAGAACAAGCCAGATCCCCAGTCAACATTCTCTGAACTTCTTTAGCATTTAAAACATCAAAGGGATAATTCTGTCTATACTTTAGACCCCTCTCAATGACTGTATCACTGCATCTTCAGTGACATCTTTCTAGCATTTTGTGTATTTTACTTAGCTTTTTTTTTTTTTTTCACAAAGAAAAATACAAGTGATCAGTTTAAACACAGTGTCCAGTTGAGCCTAAAGATTCACTGCTTTTAATGCTCCTTGTAATTTCTGATTTGCAGTAATAAAAACTCATTCACTGATTTCTTATATCCATTCAACAAGTATGTATTGAAAGCCTATTATGTATCATATTCTTTTAGGTGCCAGGAATAAAGCAGGGAAGAAAAGAGCCCAAATCCTCTGCTCTCAAGGGTTTTATTAAATTATAGTGGAAGTCTCACTAATAGCAAAACTTTCATTTTTCCATTGCTCATTAATTTTTATAGATAAGTATAAAATAGTTATATAATTGTCAAAACATCATTATATAAATATGGTGACATTTTCAAGACTAGTTGCTCACTATGAGACAATGCCATCAAGAGTTAGAGATCTTGGCATATATCTGGAGAAAACCATAATTTGAAGATACATATACCCCAATGTTCATTGCAGTACTATTCACAATAGCCAGGACATGAATGCAACCTAAATGCCCACTGACAGAGGAGTGAATACAGAAGATGAGGTGCATATATATAATGGAGCATTATTCCGCCACAACAAAGAACAAAACAAGAAGGCCATTTTAGTGACATTGGACAGATCTAGAGACTGTCAGAATGAGTGATGTAGGTCAGAGACAGCTGTCATATGATATCGCCTATACGTGGGACCTAAAGAGATGTTACAAAAGGTACAAACGAACTTATTTACAAAACAGAAAGCATCGCAGAAATCAACCCTGAATATTCACTGGAAGGACTGATGCTGAAGTTGAAGCTCCAATACTTTGGTCACCTGATTAGAAAACAAATTTATGGTTACCAAGAAGGGAAAAAAGGTTCCCTGGCAGCTCAGATGGTACAGAATCCGCTACAGTGCAGGAGATCTGGGTTCGAGCCCTGGTTGGGGAGATCCCCTGGAGAAGGGAATGGCAACCCACTCCAGTATTCTTGCCTGGAGAATCCCACGGACAAAGGAGTCTGGTGGGCCACAGTCCAGGGGGCCGCAAAGAGTCGGACACGACTGAGCAACTAACACAAGGGGGGAAGGGGAGAGGAATAAGTTGGGAAATTGGGATTGACATATACACACTATTATATACAAAATAGATAACTCTGGATGTGAGAGTTGGACCATAAAGAAGGTTGAGTGTCGAAGAATCAATGCTTTTAAACTATGGGACTGGAGAAGACTCTTGTGAGTCTCTTGGACACCAAGGAGATCGAACCAGTCAATCCTAAAGGAAATCAACCCTGAATATTCACTGGAAGGACTGATGCTGAAGTTGAAGCTCCAATACTTTGGTCACCTGATGTGAAGGGCCAACTCATCGGAAAAGACCCTGATTCTGGGACAGACTGAGGGCAGGAGGAGAAGGGGGTGACAGAGGATGGATGAGATGGTTGCATAGTATCACTGACTCAAAGGACATAAGTTTGAGCAAGCTATGGAGTCGCAAAGTGCTGGACACAACCCAGCAAACTGAACAGCAACAGTCACATTCTACTATATAGCAGAGAACTCTACTCCAGACTCTGTAATGACCTGTTTGAGACCAGAATTTAAAAAAGAGTAGACATGTATAACCGAATCCACTTGCAGTACAGCAGAAACTAACAGAACATTGTAAACCAACTTTACTTCTATAAAAACTAATTTTAAAAAAGGTAGAGATCTTAACCAACTAACGAATGAATCCAACTACAAAAATTTAAGTGTTTCAGTTCATAACATATAAAAATGCAGATTTACAGCAATTCCACTTTTGGGGAACTGTCCTACAGAAATAACAGTGAAAATACATAGGACCTATGTATAGGAATGTTAATATAGCATTGTTTGTAATGGCAAAAAACAAACAGGAATAACCTGAGCTTCTATCAGTAAGGGAAGACTGTGGTCTTCTGACTAAATCTGGGACATGGGAGAATAAGGCAATGTTTAGAACTTCTGGTTGTGGCCATTGAAGGGATGGTTCATACGTTCTCTTGTCCCTGTCCCCCTTCTAACTGATGTGAAATGCTAGTGAGCATCCTGGACCATAAGGATAAGTTAGATCCATGTCTATTTATTGGGTGGTGTCCTTGATATATATGATAATCAAGCGATGAATAAATGCACAAATTTTGTAAAGAAAATAAAATTCACCAAAGCCTGAATATGCATATATAAAAATATTTTTATGACTGCAGAAAAAAATGTGTGGACACTCTGATTACTGCAGGAGCAATGGGAATTTGGAAAAGGGGATGGCAGAGGCCAATCTCATCATAATTAACTCACATTACTTTGTGATTAAAAAAATACCAACTGTATAAAACTCAAAGACTAGTCATAGAACTTAAATATTCAGAGTAAACACTGGCTAAGACTTATGCTGTTCCAAATGGCAAAAAAAAAAAAAAAAAACCACACAAAACAGAGTTGAAAAGACTTCTGTAATCTTATTCCAATCTTTTTTTAACTGTTTTTTTTCCCTATGGGAAATTTGAAACCTACACAAAAGTAGAAAGAATAGTACTACAATAAAATCTTTGACACAACTTCAACAATTATAACTCATGGCCAATCTTTTTAATCTCTGTCACACCCCCTCTTCAAATTATTTTGAAGTCAATCCCAGATATCTATAATTTTATCCACAAATATTTCAGTACATATCCTTGAAGATAAGGACTTTTAAAAACACAACCATAATAATACTATCATACCTAAAAAATTAATAATAATTTCATTTAATCTGATGAAGTGGAAACTAATGGTGGTTAGAGACTTGTTGCTGACAAAAACCGTAATAAGATCTTTAGGTCCTCAGAGCTTTAACCTAGAAGTCTTCATTCACTGAAACCACTTTGATTATGAGTTAATATTAATGAAGGCTAGGTTCTGTGAAACACACTGTTTGGTCATACGTTATCTCATTTTATCCCCTCAAGGACCACATGAAGTTCATAATATTTTTGAAGAACTAAATGAGATGTTGCAGATCAATGCTTGCTAATTATATGAGATGGCAGCCATGAAATTAAAAGATGCTTGCTCCTTGGAAGAAAAGCTATGGCAAACCCAGACAATGTATTAAAAAGTAGAAACATCACTTTGTCAACAAAAGTCCGTATAGTCAAAGCTATGGTTTCTCTAGTAGTCATGTACAGATGTGAGGGCTGGATCATAAAGAAGGCTGAGCACTGAAGAATGGATGTTTTTGAACTGTGGTGCTGGAGAATACTCTTGAGAGTCCCTTGGACAGCAAGGAGATCAAACTAGTCAATCCTAAAGAAAATCAACACTGAATATTCATTGGAAGGACGGATGCTGAAGCTGCAATACTTTGGCTACCTGATGTGAAGAGCGAACTAACTGGAAAAGACCCTGATGCTGGGAAAGACTGAAGGCAGGAGAATGAGACAACAAAGGACAAGATGGTTGGATGGCATCACCAACTTAATGGACATGAGTTTGAGCAAGATCCAGGAGATGGCGAAGGACAGGGAAGTCTGGCATGCTGCAGTCCATGGGGTCGTAAAGAATTGGACACAACTGAGCGACTGAACCACATAAAGTACATATAGTGTTTAATGCAGGATCTGGCTCAGAGAAAAAAAACACGGTGATTCTTTTTGTGTTGGGGGATCTAAGGACAACTTAATCAGTAGGCTTGGCCTAGTAAGATCTTTCTTGGGAATTTAAAACTGGGCACAAAGATTGAGTTAGTTAGCTGTGAGGAAATGAAGCATAAAATTATATAGAATATAGCCATGGAGTCCTTAATGGCACATCAAAGTCCTTTGTTGACTAAGCTTATGGGGAAGCAGAAATCAAGGGAGCAGCAGAAGATGCTGGCCAGCTAGGAGGGCACCCAGATGTGCACAGAGAAGCAATATAGGAGACAGTCTTGAGATCGAGACCTTCTGAATCATACCGAACACTCAAAGATGTTTTAGTTCCTGTTAAACTTGGCTGTTTAACTTCTTGCGACTGGATCCCATAACACTTTCCATTTTTTTCCTATAATCAGTCACTTTGCACTTGGTCTAGTTCATATGGGTTTTGGCTTCTTGCTACCAACTCTCTCTTCTCTTCTTACTAGTACTGTTTGTACCACAGTTACCACCATTGTTTTGTACCCTAGTACGTACACCTAGCACAGTGTGTGCAATACAAGACATGTCCTAATACAAGTGAATGCCTAATCAGGACTTAACACTTCTCATCCCTTTGGCTAAACATTCAGATACAAAAGCAATCAGAATTCACCTATGAGGTGACTACTATGGCCTTCCATAATGGTTTCACAGGCAGATTGGTACCATGGGGTCCCTTCTGGCAAATCAGTCAGGCATGGCAGCTCAGGTTGAATTTTCCAGGGGTTATCCAAGGACTACAGTAAAGGGGGTACTTCTTTGTTTCAAAAATTACACGTCAATCATATTTTAACTAATGGAGTTATGTTTTCCCTCAGATTTATTTGGTCTTCAAATCTCTGAGATTTTTGTTGGCAAAAACCACAACATCAGACATTTCTTTCTGGCTGTGTTGTGCATTCTTAGTGTACCATGCAATCATTTCTTAAACATTTGTAAATGGAATTATCTCTATAGACTCTAACAGTTTGCCACTTACTCTCACCATCAAGTAATCATAATCTGAATATAAATGTAGGAGCATATCTAGTCACCACCTAGTTTATGGGCTTTTAATGGTTCTGTTTTTACATATTAGAGCTTCTTGAAGTAGGACATACTTGTGTTTCTACTACGCAGACACGACAGTAACATATGTGTTATTTTTTCCTCTGGAAATGTTCAGAGCTTTGAAAAATTACTTTCTACTACTTGGGTCAAGCTAAATTTATAGGTCCAATAGGGTTTATAGAGTCCTTACAATTTACCTGAGCCATGCTTAGCCCCCAGCAGTAAATACCATCGGAATGAGGCCAGCGTATCTAGCATTCCAAACTCTGTTCGCCCTATAAGCACTACATTTGGATTGTCCTTCTGAAAATGAGATCAAGATGCTGAAAGGAAAAGGTAGGAGACATTAGCTTTCCTGCCAAAAGATCTGCAGACATAAGCAGGCAAAATGACATCTATGTGCAGGGATTGTTTACCAAAAATATAATAATAATAATAATAATAAGGGAAAGCAGTTTTATAGCAAAAGGTATAGTTTCTTAATGACATTTAGTGAAATCTGAGCCTAGAAAGAGTTGTTCTCCTCAGTCTTAATTTTCATGCATTACTAGGAAAAGCTTCTATCACAGTTACAATTTTTCACTTGGACATCTGGGCTGGCTACCCCACCCCCTTTTAATCTTTGCCAAAGAAACATTTAATACACAAAAACATTCAGTTATTTTCTTTGGGCTAAAAAAAAAAAAATCCAGTCTTATAAAGGAGGTGTTCTCTAAAGCATCAAGGTTGATGAAAACCATACTCTCGCACAGGAAGTTCAAAAGACAGAACGGCAAGCAAGAGCTGACCCATCTGCTATGGAAACATGTTACCGTCCTGCGAGGGCCAAAACCACTGACAAGAACACACCGTTATTTATGAAAAGCCTCTCCTCCCTGCCTCTGGTCAGACTCCTGGCTAAGCTGCCACTGGGCTGGGCGGGCCTGCTGATATCTGGCTGGCGTTGAGTCCTCATAACTGTCAGGAACAGAGGTGCTAGTGAAATATTAAGAGCAAAATGAGGTGGCCAGACCAATCAGTGGCAAAAGAAGTCATTTAAAAAGCTGTGAGGAAAGATGGACCTGCCAGTTCTAAGCATTTAACTATAATTCTCCTTCAAAGTTGATGGACCCTTAAAAGGTGACAAACAGGAGCCCCTCAGCAGCATTTCTTTTCGCTGGCCAGAGTGGACGCCCAGCACACTTGGGTTTATCCAGTGGGGCTTTGTTTTCTTTAAAAATAAGTTATTTCTTCATTCAGCAGCAGAGGAGAATCTGGAGACAATAGGCTTGGTAATTATTCTGATTTAAATGCACTGGAAGAGATTTCATATATTGTTCAAACTTGGCCAAGGAAAGGTCTTAAGAACACCATTCAGCTATCAGATGAATATTGTTCTAGTATCCAACAGTATCATTCTTTGCTCTGAGAAAAGTCTAGCACTGGAGGTTACATATGTAGGTAATCAGCCTAAGTGTGGTCACTTTTAAGATCCCACAGTATGACAGTAAAAATAAGGACACAAAAATATAAGTTTTCCACATGCAGTTAATTCAATATTAGATGAGTGCTTTTCAAAGCTTTATGAAGATGATCTCTTTAAATGCTTGACTGTTTAACAGGTTATATTTCAGCTTTAAGATCTAATTTTCACTCCTCCCTTTCTCAAATCCACAAGTTTTCTGAATAAATCATGGCAGACTCCAGGAATATTTACATCCTTGTTTGCAAAGGCTCAGTTGTCTCTATGGTATTCAAAGCTTATTCAAGCTTTTCTGGGTTCATGAATATTTATTTCTCAAAAGTCATCTAGTCCAATGTCGCACGTCAAGAACTAGGTATAGAACAATTAACTTACACAAGATCCCAAAATTAGCTGTCATTACTAGCTTCTTGGATTTTACATCTAAAATATATACCACTATTTCTTTAAGTCTCCATTTTCAGGCCAAACTTCTGCACACGAGCTTTACATCATGTTCAGCCAGGTGTATTGTTACCACTGTGAAGTTCCAGCGTGGTTAGGAGCATTGTCAGATCAAGGTCGGTACCACTGGAACTACCACATAAGACTTTTTCCATGATTCATGTAACCCTTTCCATGGTTAATAGGAATTAGTTATTGGAACCATTTTTTGAGCACAGCCATTTCCTTGAACTATGATAGGTTGAATGCCTTTTTAGTTTCATTTTATATAGAAGAATCTGAGGCTCAGAGAAGTTAAGTTCTTGCCTAGGATCACAATGGAGTAAGTGGCAGAATGGAATCTCATAATCAGATCATTATATCTCTAATCTTTATATTTTTTCTACTACACTAAATTGCTTTTAGTCTCAACTTACCCTTTTTTTATAGCAAATAATTTAAATTATCAAAGTATTAGGCCAGAAATTTATTTCAGTTCTACAAATGGGAAAAATTATTGTAATTAATGAATAACTGGTGGCAAAGCCCAACATTAAAGGTTTTGACAAAAAGACAATTCATAATTTTAAATTATTTAAACTTTTTTGAGTGAGAAAATATTCCCAAGGTTTCAATTTTCATTCTGTGCCTTGTATGCTTCTCTAAATAATAGCGTCCAAATTCTAAGTCCTTCTTCCTTTCTTCTCCCTTCCCTCTCCTACCTCCCTCTCCCCCTCTTTCTTTCTTTCTTTTGGGACCGCTCCTCTGCTCCTCTGACAAATGACATTAGGATTCTACATCAAAGTTCACATGACGGCTTTCACTGTTCAAAGCTACTTTGCCAGCTCAGGCTCTTCCCCAGCTCCAAAGGTAGTTTTTCCCTATGGCTTGCTTTCTACAGCGAATCAAGAAGCATCCTTGGGCAGTTACTCTATATGCTGGTAATGTTCTAAGAGGTTCACTTCATTACAATGATACTGCTACATGGCACATGTTGCTAGCCCTACATTACAAATCAGAATCTTAAGGTACAGAGAGGTCAAATAACATGCCCAAAGTCAAACAATGGAATCAGAATACGAGCCCACATAATCTGATTCCACTATCCGTGGCCTTATCCACAATGCCGTATTAGCCAATATAATAAAACCACCTGCCAAATGGCTATAATCAGTGCTTTTACTCATGCTCATTGAGTTAAGATGGAATATAGAATGAGGTGTAAGTCAAGTAAGAACACATTATGTTATCTTGTGCCTGAAATGAGTTTTTCATGGGTCATCCTGAGTCTAGGCCCTGTGTGTCATCACTCGCTATATTACCCAGCTAGGCAGACACATCACTTTGCTGACAAAGGCCTGTATAGTCAAAGCTATGCTTTTTCCAGTAGTCATATAGAGATGTGAGAGTTGGACCATAAAGAAGGCTGAACACTGAAGAATAGATGCTTCAGCATTATGGTGCTGAAGAAGACTCTTGAGAGTCCCTTGGGCTGCAAGGAGATCAAACCAGTCAATTCTAAAGGAAATCAACACTGAATATTCATTGGAAGGACTGATTCTGAAGCTGAAGCTCCAATACTTTGGCCACCTGATGCAAAGAACTGACTCATTAGAAAAGAATCTGATGCTGGGAAAGATTGAAGGCAGGAGGAAAAGGGGGCAACAGAGGATGAGATGGTTGGATAGCATTGCCGACTCAATGGACATGAATTTGAGCAAACTCTGGGAGATAGTGAAGGACAGGGAAGCCTTGCTTGCTGCAGTGCATGCGGTTGCAGAGTCATACACAGCTTAGTGACTGAACAACAAGGCAGACAGCGCTGAGAGTTCAGTGACTCAGGGTTTTCCCTGTCCTCTAAGAGCTAGTCCCCTTTCACCAGGAGGGGCCTGAACAGTGCTGGAAAGAAAGTGGGAGAGGAGACATGGTCCAGATCATGTGCACATCCAAGAACCTGAAGTATTTTTTAACAACAGCATGAATCCAAACTGGAAAGAGTATTCAAAGCACCTACTAATTATCATTATTTGTTTCCTGGCGCAGCAATTATTAGGCTCTTACTAATGCTTCCCCTCCCCTCACAGTGTGCTTTATAACTTGGACTTACTATCCAGTTTTAAGTTCTCAACCAAGAGCATGAGAAAGTCACTTGCTCCATTACATATAACCATTGAGCAAAGACCTTAGGAAATGTTTGATGGCCATATGGCATATACAGAAATATGTCTGTGTTATGTAGAAAATATATATAAGAAGATATATATGTATAAATACACATTTTAATATATACATGAAAACACTCCTTTCTTCACTATGGGAATAGTTAGGTATTCTTGTTGTACAACACATATGGACATATGGCTGGGGTTATACATTTGTTATATATATATATATTGCAGGCCACAGGACTGGAAAAGGTCAGTTTTCATTCCAATTCCAAAGAAAGGCAATGCCAAAGAATGCTCAAACTACCGCACAATTGCACTCATCTCACACGCTAGTAAAGTAATGCTCAAAATTCTCCAAGCCAGGCTTCAGCAATATGTGAACCGTGAACTCCCTGATGTTCAAGCTGGTTTTAGAAAAGGCAGAGGAACCAGAGATCAAATTGCCAACATCCACTGGATCATGGAAAAAGCAAGAGAGTTCCACAAAAACATCTATTTCTGCTTTATTGACTATGCCAAAGCCTTTGACTGTGTGGATCACAATAAACTGTGGAAAATTCTGAAAGAGATGGGAATACCAGACCACCTAACCTGCCTCTTGAGAAATCTGTATGCAGGTCAGGAAGCAACAGTTAGAACTGGACATGGAACAACAGACTGGTTCCAAATAGGAAAAGGAGTACGTCAAGGCTGTATATTGTCTCCCTGCTTATTTAACTTATATGCAGAGTACATCATGAGAAACGCTGGACTGGAAGAAACACAAGCTGGAATCAAGATTGCCGGGAGAAATATCAATAACCTCAGATATGCTGATGACACCACCCTTATGGCAGAAAGTGAGGAGGAGCTAAAAAGCCTCTTGATGAAAGTGAAGGAGGAGAGCGAAAAAGTTGGCTTAAAGCTCAACATTCAGAAAACGAAGATCATGGCATCCGGTCCCATCACTTCATGGGAAATAGATGGGGAAACAGTGGAAACAGTGTCAGACTTTATTTTTTGGGGCTCCAAAATCACTGCAGATGGTGACTGCAGCCATGAAATTAAAAGACGCTTACTCCTTGGAAGAAAAGTTATGACCAACCTGGATAGTATATTCAAAAGCAGAGACATTACTTTGCCGACTAAGGTCCGCCTAGTCAAGGCTATGGTTTTTCCTGTGGTCATGTATGGATGTGAAAGTTGGACTGTGAAGAAAGCTGAGCGCCGAAGAATTGATGCTTTTGAACTGTGGTGTTGGAGAAGACTCTTGAGAGTCCCTTGGACTGCAAGGAGATCCAACCAGTCCATTCTGAAGGAGATCAGCCCTGGGATTTCTTTGGAAGGAATGATGCTAAAGCTGAAACTCCAGTACTTTGGCCACCTCATGCGAAGAGTTGACTCATTAGAAAAGACTCTGATGCTGGGAGGGATTGGGGGCAGGAGGAGAAGGGGACGACCGAGGATGAGATGGCTGGATGGCATCACGGACTCGATGGACGTGAGTCTGAGTGAACTCCGGGAGATGGTGATGTACAGGGAGGCCTGGCGTGCTGCGATTCATGGGGTCACAAAGAGTTGGACATGACTGAGTGACTGAACTGAACTGATACATTTGTTAAAGGCAATGCCAGCAAAATTTTACCTTTGTAAAAGGTCACTATCATACAGAACCAAATGCTCTAATTGTGAAAATACTCCTTCCCTCTCTACTCTCCTTGACAACTGCTTCTTAGCCTATGGATGCCCTGAGGTTTCATTTTATATTTTTAAGAAGCATTGCCATTTGTAATAACCAGGTTCTCTCTGTGTTTAGGGGTAAAACAAACATTTTGTAAACCATGGATTAACAATATCCTCCTCAATATCCACTCAGAAATCCAAAACCCCCTGCTTCCAAAGGCCTTAGAGAAGATACGTGGGCAAAACTTTATCATATGGCAGGAGTTAATGGTATACTTAAAATATATTAGAGCAATTTTTTAAAAAACTATAAAATTATCGTCTGTCATAGATACTTTAAAGACTTAATTCTCAAAGCTTCAAATCAAAATATCATACATAGAGACAGGAACTTTTTAAATGCCTGATTATTTCCAGTTTCCATTTAGTCCTTGAAATGACCCAACATGACAGAAAATAATAAGAAGGTGGCCAACTTGAGAGGCCTTTTTCCTTTCAGTACAGAGAGAAATGGATGGGAAACATGGGAACCTTCCTTTAACCTCTGAGAACTATTTTTATGCAACTAGGAGATATGTCAATAACTGGGTTTCCAAGCCTCAAAATAAACACACCACGGGGGTGCACTGGCAATGATATTTTAATATAAATAGCCCTTTAGGGGACAGCAAAGTTAATTCTGTATAACTACTCTACAAAGGCATTAAAAGCAAACATACAGTACAAAATTGCCATATTTCATCTAATCTAAGACACTATCAGTAGTAAGATACATCCCAAAGATGTTAAAATTCAGAAAAAAATGTGCATCTTAGAGTAGATGAACTACAGTGAGCATGTGATAATTCCAGCGTTAGGGGTGATCCACTACACAGTATTTCAGTTAGAATTGCAAATTACAATCTACCTCCTAAAGCCCCTTAAATGCAACATACAGTTAAATCTATACTTGACCACCCAGCATTTCAGGCAATTATCTTAGTGTGTGGGTTAACAAAGTCTAGGTGATCTCTGTATAATTTATCTGTTATATCCTGGGAGGGATAATTGCTCAAACCACTTTCTAATAAGACCTCAAGGAGAAAAATCACAACTGAGTGATATCAAGGTGAGTCTTAATTTGTTAATTGATTTTTAAATAGGCTTTCTATGTTGATTTTTTAAAGTTAAGTTGTAGTTCACATACCATAAAATACACCATTTTAAAGTATGCTATTTATTGAATTTTAGTGTTCAACCATCCCTACTATCTAATTCCAGAACATTTTCATCACCCCATAAAGAAGCCCAGGCCCCTGAGCAGTTATTACCATTGCCTGTTCCCCACTCCACTAGCCCCTGATAATCATTAATTTACTTGTGGTCTCTATAGTAAATTATTCCAAATATTAATATTTCACTTAGCATACAGTCTAAGGTTTATGCAGGTTGTAGCATATGAGAATATGTCATATGTTTTTATGAATGAATAATATTCCATTGTATAGACATACCCCATTTTGTAAAAACCATTCATCAGCTAAAGAACATTTGGGTTGCTTCTAAACTTTGGGGATTTTATGAATATTACTGTGACCACTCATGTACAAGATTTTGTGTAAACACATGTCCTCAGTTCTCCTGGGTACAGGAGTAGAATTTCTGGGTCATATGATAGCTTTATGTTTAACTTTCTGAAGAACTGCTACTTTCTAAAGTGGCTGCATCATTTTACACTCCAACCATTAATGTATGAAGGTTTTTCCACATTGGGCTGCCGTCTATGGAGTCACACAGAGTCGGACACGACTGAAGTGACTTAGCAGCAGCAGCAGCACCAGCACCAGCATTTATTATTTTACTTTTAAAAATATATAGTCATTCTCATGAGTGAGTGAGTGTACAGTGTCATCTCATTGAAGTTTTGATTTATATTTCCCTCATGGCTCATGAGGAGAAGGCAACAGTATCCCACTCCAGTACTCTTGCCTGGAAAATCCCATGGACAGAGGAGCCTGGTAGGCTGCAGTCCATGGGGTTGCTAAGAGTTGGGCACAACTGGGAGACTTCCCTTTCACTTTTCACTTTCATGCATTGGAGAAGGAAATGGCAACCCACTCCAGTGTTCTTGCCTGGAGAATCCCAGCGACAGGGGAGCCTGGTGGGCTGCCGTCTATGGGGTCACAGAGTCAGACACGACTGAAGCGACTTAGCAGCATGGCTCATGAAGCTGAGTATCTTTTCAAATGCTCATTGGTCATCATCTTTGCATAAACGTCTATTAAAATCCTTTGCCAATATTTCAGTTGGGTTATTTGTCTTTTAATTGTTGAGTTGTAAGAGTTCTTTATATATTCTGAATATCAGGATGTTGTCTTTTTTTAATTTTTTTTATTTTTACTTTATTTTACTTTACAGTATTGTATTGGTTTTGGCATACATTGACATGAATCCGTCATGGGTGTACATGAACTCCCAAACATGAACCCCCCCTCCCACCTCCCAGGATGTTGTCAAATATGGATTTGCAAGTGCTTTCTCCAATTTTATGAATTGTTTTCTGACTTTCTAGATAGTATTCTTCAAAGCAAAAAAATATTTTAAATTTTGATCAAGTCCAATTATGCTGATATATACAATTAGAGATATGCCAACAACCACATTTCTGTTTTAAATTATTTCTGTTTAATTCTAAAGTTATGAAAGAGACATCTATGAAGTAGAAAAATTAAAGAATGCATATTAATTTTATCATGAGACATTTATAATAAAAGAATGTTTTTCTGTACAAGTTAGGGAAAAATTGCTTAATAGGACATTAAAGTAAATCTGTGCAATTTCTTTGACAATAGATAAAAGTTAGGACCATATCTAGACAGCCTATCTGCTTACAGAATTTCCATATTTTTAAATATTTTGGAATCTGTATCTTGAAGAAATGTTAATATTATTAGTTCACAGAACATCTTTGCTTGGCATCATTTCTAAAGATGTGAAGTTATACAAGCATATTTCCCTTGTGACATTTCAAAACATGCTCAATCATTAGAAAAAAATTAATTTAAAAGACATCTGTGCCAATATGTGTATTTGCTTCTTGTGTAGAGAGCTATAACAGCCAGAACTTCACTTTGGTAAGAATAAAATATGCTATGGTAACTTCCAAGCACTGTCTAGTTTTCAAATGGAAAACAAGCTGGAGAAGCTTTGAAGGTCTGTCAGAAACTGCAACGTCTGGGTGGCAAGTGGGATCTCACTGGGCTCAAGGGACATTGCAAAACCCTACTCCCAGCCATCTGTTGCTTTGTATCTGAAATTCTACTGGAAGCCAGTCAAAAAGAGGATAACCAGTGAAAACTACTTTGGCAACAAAAATAAAAAATAAGAAACCCCAAACAAACATCTCCCCACAAACAGATTTTCTGCTGGATTTAAATCATACATGGTAAGAATTTTTTGAAAATGTACAAGCTAAACTCACTGAAAATGCCAAGAGAGACAGTGAAGACTGAAAGAAAACCAGGAGGGGACCTCCCCTTCAAGAGGCATTTGTCTGTTTAGTTGTGTTTCCTCCTAAGACAGAAGCTCCTGGAGGCAGAGACCTCTGCCTTCTTAGAACCTCAGGTCTGGCTAAATATGTTAGGAGAAGCTATAGAAAAGGATCATGTGATCTGTAGAGGAAATAATGAGCTTGAATGAAAATACCTACAGCATGTGATTTCAGATGAGGAAAGAACAGTGACTGTGGAAGTAGTATATTCGACACTGGAAGTGGTATTCTAGAGAAGTCTTTAATAGCCGTTCAACACTTATTCAGCAAATATTTGTAGAGCACTTACCATGGGTACTATCTTAAGGTGCTGGTGATAAACAACTAGAAACAAAAAGAATGAAAACCTTGCCCTTATGGCACGTACAATTAAAAGCTAATGTTCATGGAGCATTGATTTGTGCCAACCATTGTATTCAATTGGACAAGACTGAGCAACTGAACAATTGTATTCAGATCTTCATATGTGATAGCTTCTTTGATCTTCACTCCAATCCTATGGATAAACTGCTATTATTATTGAGACAACTGAAGTTTAGGTTAAGGGACTTGCCTAGGTACAGGAATCAATGACTCACACACAGGTCTGCCCAACCACTGAAACTCTCTCTAGTCTTCACAGCTGCATACTCCATCAGAGATTCACTATGTGATTCTAAGACCATGATCTTACAGCTGCTGTCATGTTGTTTAATTTTGGATGACAATTATACAAATGATTGTTATGCCATTTTTTCCTATATTATACCAGTACAGTCATTTATGGGCTTCCCTAGTGGCTCAGAGGGTAAATTGTCTGACTGCAATGTAGGAGACCTGGGTTCGATCCCTGGGTCAGGAAGATCCCCTGTAGCAGGGAATGCCTACCCACTCCAGGATTCTTGCCTGAAGAATTCCATGGACAGAGGTGCCTGGAGGGTTACAGTCCAAGGGGTTGCACAGAGTCAGACACAACTGAAGTGACTTGGCACACAGCATGTAGTCATTTATAGATGAGAGAAAAAAGCCTCAAGATTTGTACAGTTTAAACATGATGACTATGTGACGGCATGTCTGTGTGATTATTGTTGAAAGGAGAGAGGAGATACAAAGTTAAAAGAGATACTCATGTGGGAAGCAACAATGCTATGAGTTATTCTAGATGGAAAAGCACTATCTCTCAATAGAAATAAAGAAATGGCTCGGCGCCTAAGGAAAAGAAGAAAATAGGTAAAAGAGGAAATCTGGCAAACTCTGTGCTAGAGAGGTGTGTAAATCCCAAAGTGATTATTAACAGGAGATAGATAATCCAAAAAAAAAAAAATTAAAGACAGGAGAGTATATATTATCTCTGATGGTTTTTCAGTAATTCAGACTCTTGAAAATACCTTATATTATCATAATCCTCCAGAAATATCTACAAAAATATGATTGCTATATAAAAGTTAATTATGGGTATTGCTTCATAAAATGTCAACTTGTTTCAACCTTCAGTTCAAATTTAGAATACCAAAGTCCCTCCTGAGTCCTGTGGCTATAACTTTCATAAAAACGGCTTAGGGGGCCTGTGACATAACACAGGCAGACTGTGGATTTCTGGGAGAAAAGATACACTCTGAAGTATATGGTACTTTTTACTTTGTCCTAGCAATATCACATCTTCACTATTAGGATAAAGTAGGTCATGCCTTTTTCTAATTACAATAATTTATAGATTCTTCCTCTTAAAGAGTAATCTTTCTAGATTTTATTTTGCTGGGATATCAAAACTCTCAAAAGATGCAGTGACTCGGTAATTAAAGAAATACAAATCTTCCAGGGTCAAAATCAACACCATTGCAGATTTTTAGGTAAGTGTGGCAAAAAAAGGAGATATTAAAATGACAGCAGAATGTTATACATGCAAAATAGTCCCAGTGATTCATAGCTAAATTAGAAACTGCCACATGATGTATTGCGCAAATTGCAGCCCAGATTTGTGCTTCATTTCGTTTAACCAATATTTACATAGTAACAGTATGCCAGGCTTTGTGCTACATGCACATAGACAGAGACAGAATGGCACATTCTCAGCCTCTGATAAATTTACATTACATAATTACATAATTTTATTATGTAAAAAATACATAATAATACACTATGTAATATTGATTGATATAAATCAGTGAGAAAAGCAGAGTCCAACGCTATCATTTGTTTAAAAAGGGGAGAATCAAGAAGAAAATATATATTGATTTATATATGTGTTAGTTACTTAGGCGTGTCCAACTCTTAGAGATGCCATGGACTGTAGCCCAACAGGCTGCTCTGTCCATGGAATTCTCTAGGCAAAAATAGTAGAGTGGGTAGGCATTCCCTTCTCCAGGGGATCTTCCCAACCCAGGGATCTAACTCGGATCACATGCATTACAGGCAGAATTTTTACTGTCTGAGCAGATACCAGAGAAGTCCTATGAATTTATATATATACCCATATATACACACACACACACACACACATACATACACACACATATACATATATATATGCTTCCCAGGTGGCACAGTGGCAAAGAATCCGACTGTCAACACAGGAGATGCAAGAGAGGTGGGTTTGATCTCCAGGAAGATCCTGTGGAGCAGGAAATGGCAACCCACTCTAGTATTCTTGCCTGGAAAGTTGCATGGACAAAGGAACCTGGTAGGCTACAATCCACGGGGTTGCAGAGTCAGACACTACTGAGCATGCATGCATGCGTGTGTGCAAGTGTGCACATACACACATACACACACACATTTTTATGCTTCTTTTAGCTGTCTCCAGGAAAGATAAAAGGGTGGCTGGCAGGAGGACCTGGATATCGCTTCTACCATTTCTACAATGACCATGAATGTTAGAAATACAAAAGTAGTTAACAAGTACAAGTCTTTCCCAGTTTTCCAAGTCACTAATATTACTCATAGAGCTGTTTCATCAATCTCTCTTGTCCACATGGGATCGCAAAATTTCACAAAGTTGAGAATCGAAATAGAAAAGAGTAAAATTATCATTGCATTCCTCCTCCTTTGTGCCTACTGAACACATAATTATTAACATTCCCCTTGTTAAATGTCCCCAAGTAGGTGTTAATGCACTGGAAGCTTTTGTTTCTTAAAAAAAAAAAAAAAAAAATTATTCATGGGTAAGAGAGATGTGAATGTTTATAAAACACTCCATGAACCTCATCCCAGTTCTGTGAAATTGGAAGTATAAAGGAAACACTAGTGTAGGAGCACACGAAATACCAACAGATGATAGCATGTGTAAATTAAAAGGAGGCCAAAGTGGGTATCAGGGAACTGGTAGAGAAAATGGAAATAACAGGACTCTTACCTGTCATGTTAGTTAGTAACCATAGTTCTTAGCCTCATTTCTGCTAAGTGGTTAAGAGCCTAGGGACTATATTACCAATAGTTATTACCTGAGTGAGTGTGGGTAAGTTATTTAACTTGCCTCAGTTTCTTCATTTGTTCAATGCAGAATAATAATAGCAACCACTTAACAGGGCTCCTATGGAGGATAAATACATCATTTGGAATAATGCCTGGTATAGCTGTGTATAATAAATATTATCTATTATTATTATTTACTACATTCTAAAAGTATTAGCATTCCCAGTGATGGCCCATTATTAAGAATTAGAAACATCACAGTTCTAAGAAACTAAAAAGTTATATAAACAAAGAAATTTGTGCACATGCAGGCAAGTATATGTGCAGAGAGAGACAGAAATGGTTTCTCAATCTGGTTATTTAATTAGTCATAAAACCAATTTTCTATCCAGTCTCATTAGCAACATTTAATTACCTTCATTAAATGAGGTGTCAAAAGGTCATCAGGACTACATTACAAATTCCTATTATCAGAAAGATGCTTTAATAGGTATTCTAACAAAATACTCATTGAGAAAAAGACTTGAATGAATGACAAATGGCTGGAGATGAACAAACACACAAGGTACCCTATGGAATCACATATGACCTCAGCCAAACTCAGCAAGTATCAAGAGATAGTAGAAAGTGAACTTCTCATTTAATTTATGCTTTATTTCCTTTTCTTTTTTTAACATTTTCTAGTATTTATCCTTTCTAGTGAGCGTAAAGTACACCAATGTTGGAAGTAATGTGTAAAAAGCAGTTTGTAAGTTTCCATTAAAATCTCACAATTATGCAAATACTCAGAGTTTTAGCATAAATACTCATCACTACCCCGAACTGTGTTGCCGAAGGAAACACGCAAACCCACAGCTGTGAGATTAAGTACAGAAAACACAGATCTCCACTCTGGCACAACTTCAAATGCCTCATCAGAGACAGAGAGATGTCAAACCCAAAGTTTACACTGAAGCACTGCAGCTCCCAGGGACCGGAAAGAGACTACCAGAGCACTCTGTATGCACCCTGTACGCACCCCTCGTGCACTGTAAAAAGGGCAGCTTGCAGAAACTCAGGATGAGTGCCTTTATGGGGCTGCACAAGTCACTCCCATGTGCTGAAAAATCCAGCTTGAAGAGCTGCACGTCCAAATGGCTGCTGTTCCAATAAGACCCGGGGTGATCTCCGGTCCTGTTCTTTTCCTTGATCGTAGTTACACTATTCATGTTGCACTAGTCCAAACAGCAACTCACAGAGCTTCCACATGATATTCTCCTTTTAACAACAGCTGATCTTCTGAAATCTGGGTGGTGAAGGTTCCAGTGGATTCTAATCCACAGTACATGTGTGAAGCTTAAACTATCTGCTGACTTAGAGGAAGTTACTCACGGAAAAATTACCTTTGATGTACTGCACACAGTCTGGCTGTGCTGAGATAGTTGTTTGAAAAGAAAAAAAAAATGTGCTAAGCATTGCTTTTAGATAGAAATGTTAAAAACACCGGTAGAAGTTAAAAGATATTATGGTAGAAAAAAAACTCCATTTACAGTAACAACGAAAGAGGTAAACTTAAAAAGAACTTAAACCTGAAAAGCTTAAAACTTATATGAAAAACACTGTTTTAAAACCCTCCTATAAAACACAATGGTATATTTGAACAAATAGAAAGACATCACTAGTTCTTGGTTAGAAAATCTAAGCATTATTTTTTTTAAAAATCAAAACCCTGGGTTTTCTAAGTCAATTTATAAATTTTGTCAAATCCCAATAAAAATACCAATGAGTCATTTTTTGGAAAAATAAAAATAAAAAACTGACACTAGTAAATAAATACTGAAGTTCCTATAAAAAAGTAACAGCAAAATGTTATCTAAGGAAGAACTGTGAGGGAACAGCTAACAGAAATACACAGTCTCTGTAACCACTCCCACTAAGAAGTCTCTTTAACTAAAGCGTGGTCTTGGCGTATGGATAGCCAGACCAGCGAAAAGAACAGCAAGTTCTCCTCGGGACCACAGATGGAAATTAGTATACGACAAGGGAATTCCCAAAATGGGGGAATAAAGATGGACTTTTTATTTTTATTTTTTTCATTTTTATTTTTACTTTATTTTACTTTACAGTACTGTATTGGTTTTGGCATACATTGACATGAATCTGCCACGGGTGGGACAACTGGATAGCCTTTGAAAAATGATAAATTTTGATCCATTCTTCATGCTGCTCATAAGCACAAACTCCAAGTTAATAAGATATTCTAAAAGATAAAATTATATAATTAATATTGAAATGGGTGAATTCCAAATTATTCTTCTCTAACCTGAAAGGTAAAAAGGCTTTCTAACTGTGGCTCAAAATCCAGATGCAATGAAAAAAAAAAATTGTTATATTTGACTATCTTAAAAAAAAAAAGCAGTAAAGGAAAAAAAAGCAGTAAGTGGCTATTATGGGCTTCCCTGGTAGATCAGTGGTAATGGATCTGCCTGCCAATGCAGAAGATGCAGGTTCAATCCTTGGGTCAGGAAGATCCCCTGGAGAAGGAAATGGCAACCCACTCCAGTACTCTTGCCTGGGAAGAATTCCCATGGAGAGAGGAGCCTGGCAGGCTACCGGCCATGGGGTCACAGACAGGTGGACGATTTAGCGACTAAACAACAAGAAAAATGCATGACAAAAAACACGGCAAGCGAAACAAAAAGACAGCAAGTTAGAAGAGAAATACCCGGAAATCTATCCTAAATGAAGGACTAAGGTCCCTAATTTACCAAAATGCGTTCAAAAATTGATCAAAAGCAGATGAAAAATATTATAGAAAGGCATAAATAAAAATTTCCCATGAAAGATATGACACTAAAATATGAAAAGGTATTCAAATTCACTTAAAAAAGGAATCATGGTAAAACAATATTGATATACCTCAGCCATCCGACTGGCAAAAAAATCAGAAGCCAGACAATACAGTCTGTGGTGAGGCTAAAGGGAAATAGGCCCTCTCCTACATAGCTGACGGGAAGGGAAAAGGGGTACAACCCCTACTTGGGGTGGGGGGATTTGACAGTATCTAGTAAAACTAAATCATTTACTCTTGACCCAGAAATACCATGACTGTAATTTATCCTGATCATATTATCTCCAACACACATACATGGGGTTATCCATTGTACTATCATTTGTAATCATGAACTATAGAAATTACCTAAACAGTAAATGGTTGAATAAAGTATGGTGCGCTCACACAATGAAATACTAGGTGAATGTACTAAAGAACAAGAAAGTGCTCTATGAACTGATAGGGAATAATCTGCAGGATATATTGTTAGGTTAAAAAAAGCACAGGACAACACAGTATATATAGTATATGCTGCCTTTGTGTAAGGAAAGGCGGGAAGTAACAAAGCATAAAATTCCCTGCTTATTTTTGCAAAAGGAAGTTCAGGAAGAATAAATTAGAAAACAATGAAACTGGTGACCTACAAAAGGAATGAATGAGGAGGGTAGAACCCAAATTAAAAGCAACGGAGGAGTGAGTGACATTTCTGAATATATCTCAATTTTAAATGCGGAAAAATGTTAATGCTGCACATGTTCAAAAGTATCAATACAATTAAATCAATAAGCTTCAGAAAAATTACAGAGAAACCATATGATCCCAACTGCAAAACAGAAATATGCTGTGGCAAGGGGCCAAGCTAGGACAGAATTGATCCAAGTAGCTTCAGAACACAATGCTTTGATACATACCCTCAGTTTGTGGAAAAAAGAACTGTACATACATCTTGAACTATTTTTAGTAGGTCTCTTTTTCATGGCACTGTGAGTATAGCAATTCTGAGACTACTTTGTTTGTTTGCACATTGTAGGACTGAGCAAATGGAGCAAATGTGTTGACATTGCTGAAAGCCAGGGCTCTCGTTGTGAGACGGTGAAATGCAAACATGGGTTGAGGCAAAGGCAACAAAGACTCTTGGGAGCTAGGGTAGAATGGCAGGTATATGTATCAACTGGACAGACATAAATACAATTATGTAACTACATAACTAATGATATAACTGTATATAAAAACATTTCCTAATATATACATATGCTTCTGATATGAATTTGTATGTATATATGCTTTAATTCATACATATGTTTAAAAAAACTTTTTTTTTTTCCCGTAGCTTCATCTGCTGATGGGACTGGAGGCTATGATACATCAGTAACAATAAGTATTCCTAGATCTTGTTTTCTATATACCACTCCCTAGTAAAAGGAACCAGGGAATTTTTTTTTTTAATGGATGATTTCAGGGATGTAGGAAGAAAAGCATAAGATGGGCCCAGCATATTTTTGCTGTGCCAGAAATTAAGGAAACACCCCCAGATAATGAGTCAAATGCACATAGGGACCAGCTTTAAGAGCCTTGCCAGATCTGAGAAAACTGGCACCAAAATTGCGACTATGTAGCAGTTCTGTATAATCAATTGCATAGCGGAAGTAATGAATAGATTCAAGGGATTAGATCTGATAGACAGAGCGCCTGAAGAACTATGGATGGAGGTTCATGACATTGTACAGGAGGCAGTGATCAAGACCACCCTCAAGAAAAAGAAACACAAAAAGGCAAAATGGTTGTCTGAGGAAAAAACAGAAGCTAAAGGCGAAGGAGAAAAGGAAAGATGTACCCATCTGAATGTAGATTTCTAAAGAATAGCAAGGAGAGATAAGAAAGCCTTACCTCAGCGATCACTGCAAAGGAAGAGAGGAAAACAACAGAATGGGAAAGACTAGAGATCTCTTCAAGAAAATTAGAGAAATGGTATGGACATAACAGAAGCAGAAGATATTAAGAAGGGGTGCCAAGAATACACAGAAGAACTGTACAAAAAAGATCTTCACAACCCAGATAATCACGATGGTGTGATCACCAACCTAGAGCCAGACATCCTGAAATGCAAAGCCAGGTGGGCCTTAGGAAGCATCACTACGAACAAAGCTAGTGGAGGTGATGGAATTCCAGTTGAGCTGTTTGAAATCCTGAAAGATGATGCTGTGAAAGTGCTGCACTCAACATGCCAACAAATCTGGAAAACTCAGCAGTGGCCACAGGACTGGAAAAGGTCAGTTTTCACTCCAATCCCTAAAAAAGGCAATGTC
The DNA here is from genome assembly GCA_006410675.1 of Oreotragus oreotragus. Lineage (NCBI taxonomy): Eukaryota > Metazoa > Chordata > Mammalia > Artiodactyla > Bovidae > Oreotragus > Oreotragus oreotragus. Next base: position 131,111 of record SJYX01014378.1, read on the forward strand.
AAAGAATGTTCAAACTACTGCACAATTGCACTCATCTCACATTCTAGTAAAGTAATGCTCAAAATTCTCCAAGCCAGGTTTCACCAGTACGTGAACTGTGAACTTACAGTTGTTCAAGCTGGATTTAGAAAAGCCAGGGGAACCAGAGATCAAATTGCCAACATCCGCTAGATCATCGAAAAAGCAACAGAATTCCAGAAAAACATCTACTTTTGCTTTATTGACTATGCCAAAGCCTTTGACCACAACCAGTTTGTTGTATGGACCACAACAGACTCTCGAAAATTCTGAAACAGATGGGAATACCAGACCACCTGACCTGCCTCTTGAGAAGTCTATATGCAGGTCAGGAAGCGACAGCTAGAATCGGACATGGAACAACAGACTGGTTCCAAATTGGGAAAGGACTACATCAAGGCTGTATATTGTCACTTTGCTTATGTAACTTACACACAGAGTACATCATGAGAAATGCTGGGCTGGATGAAGCACAAGCTGGAATCAAGGTTGCCAGGAGAAATATCAATAACCTTAGATATGCAGATGACACCACCCTTATGGCAGAAAGAGAAGAAGAACTAAAAAGCCTCTTGTTGAAAGTGAAAGAGGAGAGTGAAAAAGTTGGCTTAAAGCTCAACATTCAGAAAACAAAGATCATGACATCTGGTCCCATCACTTCATGGGAAATAGATGGGGAAACAGTGACAGAATTTATTTTGGGGGGCTCCAAAAGCACTGCAGATGGTGTCTGCAGCCATGAAATTAAAAGATGCTTGCTCCTTGGAAGAAAACCTATGACCAGCCTAGACAGCATATTAAAAAGCAGAGATATTACTTTGCCAACAAAGGTTCATCTAGTCAAAGCTATGGTTTTTCCGGTGGTCATGTATGGATGTGAGAGTTGGACTATAAAGAAAGCTGAGTGCTGAAGAATGGATGCTTTTGAACTGTGGTGTTGGAGAAGACTCTTGAGAGTCCCTTGCACTGTAAGGAGATCAAACAAGTCAATTCTAAAGGAAATCAGTCCTGAATATTCATTGAAAGGACTGATGCTGAAGCTGAAGCTCCAATACTTTGACTACCTGATGCAAAGAACTGACTCATTGGAAAAGACCCTGATGCTGGGAAAGATTGAAGGCAGGAGGAGAAGGGGATGACAGAGGATGAGATGGTTGGATGGCATCACTGAGAAAGCTCCAGGAGTTGGGGATGGACAGGGAAGCCTGGCTTGCTGCAGTCCACGGGGTTGCAAAGAGCTGGACACGACTGAGCGACTGAACAGACTGGCCCCCAAATTAGTAAACTGTAATATATTAAAAAGGAATCCATACTGATAATAAATAGATAAAAATATACATTGACATCTAGCAGAGAAGAGAGCTTTTCCTTCTAGCAGAATGTCAACTAATGAGCAGAGATATGGTGGAGTTAAAATCAGTTTTTTGTAACCATAATTGTAAGATTTGTAAGAGTGAGAATCAGTGGGTGATAGCTTTATGTAGAGCAAGATATTTGTATTATATCAAAATAAATGACCATAAATTGGTTATTAGTTGCAAAAGAGAACACATTAAATACATTACAGGAAGAACCCAACAATGCCTTGATCAGGTGACCAAAATTAACATCATAACTGAAGAGGAATACGTGACCCTGAGACATCTACAACTTCACATGTGTAGTATTCTGATGGAGGGGAGGGGTGCATAAACTGAATCTAACACATTAAATAAGTGGATGGAGGATAGAGGAAGCCAGGTTTCTATGAAATATTATTGGTATGGAAGTATACCGAAAACAAGGGGATGAGGCTACAATGAGCCACATGGTAATGGATTAGAGTTGGAGACTCTAATAATATAAACTCTAATATAAACTCATGTTTACTTTAACCTGAATACAGATGGCTTTGTAATGGAAATATTTATAAATGTGTATATTTACATGGGTTTATATACATACATGTAATTTGTTGCTTTATCAGTTGTGAAGGTCTAGAAGAATAACACCCCAACAGCAGTGAGCATACTTACTACCAGATCTTGATTTCTAATACCATTCTCCAGTGAAAGGAACCGGGGCTCCTTGTAGAAATAGCTGATTCTAGGACCAAGGCAAGAAATAAAAAGAAAACCCATAACTTGATTCTAATGATAAGAAAAACATCAGAAAAATCTCAGCTGAGGAACATCCTACAAAACAGCTGAGAAGTACTCCTTAAGAATATCTATATCATCAAAAATACTGAAAGTCTCAGAAAGCACCATAGGCAGGAGAAAGTTAAAGAGATATGATGACTAAATGTAAGATGATATCCTAGAGGTTCTTGGAACAGAAAAAGAACATTGGGAAACACTGCTAATTTTACTGTTTAAAAATTTCTATATTTGAATTAATTTGAGGCTTATGAAATTTTATGAGTGATTATATACCAAGAGCAGTTGTATTTCATAGCCTATCATGGCTTTCCTGGTGGCTTGGACAGTAAAGAATCTGCCTGCAATGTGGGAGACCCAGGTTCGATCCCTGGGTTGGGAAGAACCCCTAGAGAAGGAAATGGCAACCCACTCCAGTATTTTTGCCTAGAGAATTCCACAGACAGAGGAGCCTGGTGGGCTATGGTCCATGTGGTTGTAAGGAGTCGAACATGACTGAGCGACTACCACTTTCACTTTCATGTTCAAAAATCTATGCCAAATAAAGATTAAGATAGGACATCACTGTTCTATTCTTGAGTATATTAAGAAGTAACCGCATACTTAACATCACGATGAGTACATTCTGGAAAGTGAAAGAAGTCTAAAGAGTTAGCTCTCCATTCTCCAGGAGAACAGGCTACAGAGAGAGATAGGAGGTTAGCCTAAGATAAACTGCATTTAAAATAACACAGTGAAAGTCATTCAGAACTGATCGGGAGAAGTGGAGAAGGCTTGGTAAACTGGTGGATATTGTGCCAGACCCAAAATTCTGATGTCAATAGAAGGTATGGGAAAGCATTTGCAGAAGGATTTTGCTTGTGTTTTGGCTGTGCTAGGTTTTCATTGTGGCGCACCAGATTTCTCTAGCTGTAACGCCTGGGCTTAGCGCTGCTGTTCAGCATGTGGGCTCTCAGTTTCCTCTCCAGGGACTGAAATTGCGTCCCCTGCAGTGGAAGGTGAATTTTTAACCACGGGACCATTAGGGAAGTCCCTATGGAAGGACTTGGGAGTCTACATTATGAATCACTTTGCTATACTGCCCTGCAATAAACATCACTCAAAAAAATGACAAAAGTGATGACCACAGAGAATGGATGAAAGAAAAAGGGAACACAGAATGGAAGGAGGCAGAGGGGAAGAGAGGAATCCGGAGGCATTAAAACCTCTAAGGTACCTTAACCAACCCTGAAACATCAAGCTCCAAGCCTTACTGCATAAATTAATTTAAATGGAAGTATTTGCATAAGAGTCTCAACTCTGACTTTTACATCACCTTGCTACAAGACCAACTGGAGGTGGAGTGCAGTGGTGAACAGCGTCTACTTCAGAGATAAAGAGGGATTCTAAAAAGGTGAAGCATTCTATACAAGGCCAAGCACTAACAGGTCTTGGCCTGCTACCTCCTTCCCACCCCCCTCACCTGCTCTCTTTCTTCTTGATTTGCAGGTGTACACGGGGAGGCTGCTGGTGTGCAGGCAGACTGGGGGTTCTGTGTCCATTAAAGGAAGAGCTCTTGACAAACTTGCAAAGTCTGGTCAGGTTCAAGAACAAGTCTGCCAACTTTGGCTTGTATTTCTGCTAATTCTCCTTTTTACACATTTCTTTACATATACAAGCAGCACACGTAAAGACCTGTAAGTATCACAGTGAAGAGTTTCTTCAAACAGCCAGACAGAAGATAGTAATCAGCAAGACCTATTTTTCTACCCAACCAGAAGGATGAAGATTGTTAAACTGGATTTACATTTCAGTAAGTTGCACTCAACTCACCAACCCCCACCCCCACCCCCA
>SJYX01014378.1:146706-160542 GCA_006410675.1 Oreotragus oreotragus
ACGTATCTATGTTCCCAGAGCTTTTTCCTGGATTTTTCACATGTTGAATCTGCATTTTAAATAAATGATAAGGCATAACTTGGCTCAAGAGGGAACTGCAAAGATAAAAACAATAAGGAAGTAATTAGAGATCTGATATTTTGGTTATTTGCACATACCCGACCAAGAAGTTCCAACAAATACACTCTGGTGGTTTTGCTCTATTTTAAACTCTGTGCATAGTGGCCCAGACACAGAATGGTGTCAGCACTTGAGGTCGAATATCTGGAAGGGCTATTGCTCTGAAATGCTACGATCGCTCTACATTCAAAAGCCATTAAATACCGATTTCTATAATAAAAGGCTGTACTCATCTCAGATGATGTCATGTTGTCTGGGCTTCTGCATTCTCCAGGAGAACAACTTGAAATAATCAAGAGTACAGTGTGCAAACTCCCCAGGTGACCAGTTTTCTGATTTCTCTTGTAGAAGTGTGAGATTAGGTGAGATTAGGAGGGAGAAAGCGAGAAGAGGGATGGTAAGCAAGAGGTTCAAGTTTAAAAAAATNTGGTGATGGACAGGGAGGCCTGGCGTGCTGCGATTCATGGGGTCGCAGAGAGTCGGACACAACCGAGCGACTGAACTGAAGTGAACTGAACTGAATGCTGGACTGTTGATTACAGTCCACTGCCAGTTTTCCAAATTCTGCCCCCGTCTCTCTCCTGCCTACTCCCCAACGCAGTTATGAACTATTCCCCTGGCAAAGACGACTGGAATTTCATGTCTTAGGATTGAAAAACAAAAACTCTCTTTTTTTCCTGAGTTGTTGTTCTGAAATGACAGAAGCCAGGAATGCCTTAGAGGGATGAGGGGGTCACATGCAGGCAGTTGTGACAGGAAACAATGAGGCCAATACTCAGGAGGAAGATGCAGAGTGTCCCGATCATGCCTCTAGAATCCCTGCACCCTCATTCCTAAACACAGCTCCATCTCCAGACCTGCCGTTTGAGCAAACATGAAAGGCAAATACCAACCAGGAAGACACGTTAATAAAACACATGACTGAGCACTAATAACCTTAATAATACAGGTGCTCTGATTTAAAATCATCAAGAACAGAATTAACAACTCAGTCCGAAAAAAAGGAGAAGACCATGAGCAGGCAATTCACAGAAGATGAAATACAAATGGCAAATACCTGTTTTTCATCAGTATTCAATGAAATGAAATTTATATGTGCCTTCTACATTGTTCTTTACATTTCCAAATTTTCTACACAGAGAAAGTATGACTACAACAGCGGAGGGAAAACCTTAAAGATATTAAAATATAAAATTAAAGTTCAGAATGTTAACCTGGTTATCAGCAAGCTGAATGAATGGGTGGGCAGGGGTGGAGCAGCCATGGGCCACTGTGTGCCCGGGGCACAGTGAGCATTGCTGGAGAACTGTGAACAGAGAAGGCCATCTCAAAGGAAGCAGACACGGCCGCAGGGAGAGGCCACAGCTCTCGGAGCTGAGGCTGAGTCAGCGACTGCACTGCTCCCCTCCCGAGATGACAGTGATAGCCTGACAGAGACGACAGTCCTGAGCAGGAGGAGGCTTAGAGGTAGGGATGGGGGTATACCGAATCTGATAAAAATAAAAAACAAATGAAGCTAGAACCACAGAGTGGCAGCGAAAGAAGAGACCTAAGATTCACCTAATAAGACTCTCACTTTACAGTGAGGAAGCTAACTGACTTATTTTCAGGTTACACACCTATGAGGAGTCTGAGGAATAAACATTAGTCCCCTTCTCCTCTGTGCTCTTTTCGACCAAAACACTCAGTCACTCCCATCTGATCCATAGCTATATGTTTAAGAAAACTATGCTGTATTCCATGCATTCCATTTGTTGTCTTTCATGACTGGGAAATTTATAATCTAATGTGCAGTTAATAAGAATCAGCAATTATTAATCGCTCTTTCATACACACAATTATTACTATTGGCATCATAAGCAGACATAAAAATTAATGATTTAGACAGTCTGTCTCATGCCTTTGTGCATATATAAATGCCACTGCAAGAAGATCTGTTCCATTGTCTTAATTAAGAATGATCATTTTTATGATCTGGCATGAAAAAATTAAGTACTTGAGAAAGTAATTTGTAGTAATCCCTTAATATCTTTGCAAAATTACTTAACTAGCTAGCTACCTTAATAGGCAGCTCTAAATATTTTTCTACACAGCTTGTGATGTATTTTAAATATGAACTAAACATTGTAAACTTCACTTGATATAGCCATTTTGTAATACATGCTGCAGTTAACTATTTTAATATGTTGGACAGTAAAACTAAATGTAACAGTTCCAACATTTCTCATGGGAGTGATTTAGGGCAGACATATGTTCTTCATCAGAGTTTCCAGCAGAAATCTTAGAAATCAAGAGGAAAAATAGACCCTATTATACCACACAGTGTTGCAAATCATAATGGAAAACAACAGTCTTAAAAGCTGTTTTGTTTTGTTTTGGTGCCCTGAAACAAGAAATCCAAAACACCAGAAATGAAGGTACATGCCTTGATGAAAAGTCTGATGCTGGAATGCCACAATAAGTGAGAATCCATCAATCAGAAGCAAGAGATGAAGCGGCATCTTTTCTGAAATGAATTTCCCCCTGTATCCTGAAGTCTTTCAGCTGGTGAGCAGTGGATTCTCCAGTCATGGTTTTGTAAACTGTCACCTACTGTAATGAACTCAAGTTTTCACTCAACTGTGGGTAACATTTAAGCTGGCACTGAACTTTCAGGATCACTCTGCTAGTTACCACGGCAACATCCTTATCATTGCCAATGCTCAAGGTCCAAGGAACAACTTTCAAGGGAAAGATATCTGAAATCTTCAAAACTGTTCTTCAATTGAAAGAGTGCCCTTAAGAGTAGAAATCTGCAGAAATGAGTGTTTTGAAATTTGATGAATTACTGAGGGGAAGCTGTGAAAGGAGGAAAGAATGCAGAGGTGACAGAGGAGAGGAAGCACAAAAGAGGAGGAGTTCTCATTAGCTACTCATTTTTACAGTCCTCTGTTGAAAAGTACTTCGTATTTTACAAAGAAGACTGACTTTCTAAAAGGCTGGGAAAAGTACTTGACCAATGATGAAAAATGCTTTGTTTGAAAGAAATACCTCTGCTAACATAATAAACAAAATGTCTATGCCTTATGCTGATGGAAATGAAAGTTTTCATAATAAAGTATCAGCCATGAATGGCAATAATAATTCTATATGGTCTATGTTTACCTGGGATTTCTTTGGAGGGAATGATGCTGAAGCTGAAACTCCAGTACTTTGGCCACCTCATGCGAAGGGTTGACTCATTGGAAAAGACTCTGATGCTGGGAGGGATTGGGGGCAGGAGGAGAAGGGGACGACAGAGGATGAGATGGCTGGATGGCATCACCGACTCGATGGACGTGTGTCTGAGTGAACTCTGGGAGTTAGTGATGGACAGGGAGGCCTGGCGTGCTGCGATTCATGGGGTCGCAAAGAGTCGGACACGACACAGTGACTGAACTGAACTAATGTTTATCTGAACTTTTTCAAAAGAGAAAAGCTGTCGTATACAAATCACTGCAAATAGATTTTTACGTTTGGTTGTAGAATGTGGCTTTGTTTTGTTAAGAACAGGGGCATAGACATGCTTCCCATTGGCAAGCAGGCCTGAGAGTATCATAAGCTGCCTTCTCCAACCCACTGAAAACAAGTTCTCAGCTCCCTCCTCATTCGAAGTCCTCTCTTAGATTTCCACTAGAGAACACAAGTGGATGCCGGATGAGAGCTCTCTAGACTGTTCTTACCTTCAGCCTTTCCTCATCTGTCATCCATGGTTAATCTTAAACGGGGCAATAGGCAAGTGAGGAGGAACAGAGAAGAAAAAAACTCAGGAAACAAGATCCCTTAACAAAGTTGAAGATGATTTAAAAAATCATGGTCCATCATGAAGGTAATTTATACATTTTATTCCAATCAGTGTGAAGTTCTGATTATTCCAGTGAGAGTAACAGGAATCCTGCCATTATTTTATATCGAGGTTTGGGGAACTACATAGGAAAGGGAGCATGACTAAAGATCTTGCTAAGGAAAGTACTACCTTCCCGGAAACTGAGGACAATTTAGGCACCATTCCTTCCAAAAGCTGACTTTTCGTAACATTTTCAAGTCCTAAAATGTCTTGGTAAAATTCCTACTGATGCTCAAGTTCTGGTGTCGGCCTTCTGTGCTGGGAAGTTCTTCTCGTGGGAGTTGAGTCAGACTTTCTGGCTGGCTTTATTTTCTTGATATGTCTTCCTAACATTAAGCCCCAAATTGCTTCCTAGCATTTTCCACCCAATAGTCAGAGTTCCGTGGGAGGTCAACTTCCACTTAGATGGCATCTTTACAGTATCGATTTGGAAAGACAACCTGTGCTACCTCACTGGTGAACTCACCGCAGATTAAAATGTAAACGAATGTGATTTTTCTTTTAGTTAAAAAAAAAAAGTCAAAAAAGGAGTTCATGAGATTTGTAGTGTATAATTTCACTGCCTAGAGATCTTTCAGATTTTTAGTATTAGAGATTCAAAGTTTTTCTCTATAATAGTCAATACCTGAAGCAGTACTTAGTCTAAAGACTGCAACCTGCATACTGGCTTGTATACTGGATATTAAAATCTAAAATATATATATATATAAAGACTGCAACCTGTAAGCCTACAGGCTGAATCCTGCCTTTCAGTAAGATCCCTTTGACTCATGCAGCGTTTTAGAAAATGAGCCAACTTCATAGGCAAATGATTACAAGTCTTCTGGTAGGACTTCCAGAAAGTTGTGGTTTTCCTATATGAAGAAAAAAGGGCAGATTTCACTAGCATATTCCTTTTCTTTCACCCTTCCTCCCTCCTTGCCTGAAGCATGGATATGACACATGGAAGAAGAGTATCCATCTCATGACCATGATGATAGAATAAAAGAAGGAGGAAGCCAAGAAGAGTGTGAGTTCTGCTGCCTGTTTCTGAACTTCCTGCTGTGGGAAAAAAAAAAAAAATCCCTGTTTATTTTTATTTATTATTTAAGCTAATCTGGTAAATTTTCCGTCACATATAACCAGGTACAATCCTAATACAAGAATACAAAAATTGATAATCCCAAATTATCAACAGGAAGTAAAATAAGAATCTAAGAAATGTAAATCACAGTATCGATGATATTATCACGCTTCTCTCTTGAAGCACAGTTTTTAGATATTTTGAATCTTTCATTCCCTGGCATTACACTGAACCTAAATAAATAGATCTAGCCCCTTTAAAGACATGGAAAAATTAAAGGCAGGAAATATAAAAAGTCAAGAAAATAAATTGATTAATATAAAAATTGCATACCCCCCAAAATTCTTTTTCCAAGAGTTCTGGTGTCAAAAACTATATACACAAGTTTTGTTTTCCTTTGTTTCCTGATTCCAGAGCCTTCTGACCAACACACCGTAGTGCACTGATTTGCCCTTAATAGTTTACAGGTGTGCCAAGCTGCTCCTTCACTTCAGGTCACAGGTCAACAGGGTAGCCCCTGCTGCTGGTTTCCTCCCACAATAGCCTGTCTACTCACCGTGGCAGGCTCTGCAAGCATTCTCACTGTTTGAATGCATCGCAATGTGAAAAGGCTGGGAAGCACTGTCCTACAAGATAGCTAGAAGCTCGCAAAATAATAACAGCAATGGGAAAAAAATTACCTATTACAATAGTAAATGGATCAAAAATTAGCTCATACACATAGCATCATTTTATTCTCAGCAAAACCATGAGTGGTCAATAGAGTGCTTGTATTTATTATCAAAGTTCAGAGACATTGATTTGCCCACTAACACACACTGAGAGGAAATCACACAGCCAGGACTTCTGAGTCAAGGATTTCTGCTCTAAGTCGATGCTTTCTGATATACCTCCCTGTATGAGGACAGTCCAAGTTTGCACAGATCTTTAAAATCAGTGTTTTGATTTCATAGTCTGAAGAAAGTTCAAATGGTTTTCCTTTGTTTTCTCTTGTGACTGCCATGCAAACACTAACATATATAGAAACCGATATTCTCTTTGAACTTAGCAAGACTGAGAAAGCACAACACTAAATGACACATTTAGGCCATATCAGTTTTCTTTTTGCAGCTCCCATCCCTGACACCCAAGAGTCAACCCTTGTTATTTTGTGTGAATAGAAGAGAGTTTTTGCCCACCATTTTCCCCAAGAGTACCTATTAAAAAGAAAATAATAGCTGCCATTGACCATCTTAAATTTTGTTTTTCCAATCACAATTTCTCATTGCCCTTTCCATAAAAGGGAAGAATAGAGATGAAAGACACTGTCAAAAGTAAATTACATTTTTAACATATAAAAGGAAATATGAATTTTAAATACAGCACAATTATTGTCAAGAGATACTACTGAAACAAAAATAATTTAAGTTTGCTACTCCTGTTTTAGAAAGCTAGACAACCAATAGATTTCAATGACTAGAAAAAATATTTTAATTTCTTAATAGCAATGCAGAAACAAAGAGGATACATGCACCAAAACAGGACAGTACAAGGAAACATCTGTAAGTAGCTATTGGGCTTCCCTGATAGCTCAATTGGTAAAGAATCCGCCTGCAATGCAGGAGACCCTGGTTCGATTCCTGAGTCAGGAAGATCTGCTGGAGAAGAAATAGGCTACCCACTCCAGTATTCCTGGGCTTCCCTTGTGGCTCAGCTGGTAAAGAATCCACCTACAATGTGGGAGACCTGGTTTGATCCCTGGGTTGGGAAGAGCCCCTGGGGAAAGGAGCTTTACAGATAGATTCAAAAACACAAGTAATATCTACAATATCAACCAAATATTAATTCACTGTTCAGAAAATGAGCATGCACGGCATAAAACAATAAATGTAAGCAAGCATAAGTTACGAATACAATATTCAATGGTTATGGAAATGAATTTGTGTCAGCTTTAGGTTTCATGTTTAAAGACATGGGCTCCAAACTCAGAACACCTGGGTTCAAGTCTTGGTTCTATCACTTAGCAGTTGTGTGATGATAACACGCTTCATCTTCAATCCAGTATGGAACTTTACTTTAGAAAGTATTGGTTTCTTGATTCTATCAACAGTTAAGATTAGTAAAATTATAGCATTATATGAAAAGCACAATTCTTATATTGATTACATGCTTATTTTCAGTAATACTTTTAAATCTCATCAACCACAAAATGTGCAGAAGACATAAAATAATTTCTGCCACCCAGTAACAAGTAAGTCAAGACTAAAAGTTGGAATAACGTTAAGTGCAACACCGCGGGCCAAACTAACCTAGCTCCATGATAGGCTAAGCACATTTGGGAGACAATTCCGTTCTTCCAGTACATACTGGGCATGCCTTGTACTGATACAAGACTGAGTCATCACTGCCTCAACACCATCCTATTACTCCTTATCTTGAGATGTAGGTTAAACATTCTCTGCAGCAGCTAAGTGTAAACATAAACCCTACTCCTCAGGCCACATCACATTTCAACATACTTCATAAGAGGCATATCTATACTGGCCAAGTAAAAGTCTGTCTTCAGAAAGCAAGTCCTTTTTGTGTCCACAGAAGCTGACCAATGCACGCAGGTTCCACTGGCAAGTTAACTTATGTCAAGTTTAAACAGCACATCTTATTCATCTATTTCAATTGCACATCCGAAGTTAGTCTGGGTAGGAATGTATACTTTGTATTATAAAACAATCAGCCACACCCATGGCTGATTCATGTCAATGTATAGCAAGAACCACCACAAGATTGTAAAGTAATTAGCCTCCAATTAAAATAAATTAATTTTTAAAAAGATGTCTCAAAAGTTTAAAACTGCACTAAAACTTTCATAGATTCTTTTTTTCACCTTCAACTGCTAAGCTTACAAAATTTCCTGATATATAAATACAAATGCACAGAAGTGTTTTTAATCGTGAAATCACACTTATAAGCAAGAAAATGCAATATCCTGAGCAATCAAAAACAGAGAAACTAATAAAGAATGAAATTCTGGGTCAATAAACACCTTGAGCAAATGTCAAATGAACACTCTGACTGCTTGACCTTAATTCCCAAAATAATACAGTATATTATTAATGCTGCAGAAAAGCTAGCCAAACACCCTCACTAAAACATACCATGCTTGTTGTCTGTTTCTGGAATTACGTGTGTTAAGAATAACATCCAATTACACTCTCCTAGCATTCAAATCAACTTTGAGTCAAATCACTGTTCTAAAGCGTTATACAAACCATATGAAGCCTTTCTAAGTCAATATTCATTTATAACCAAACACACACATGGAATCACATACAGCGCTGTACCTTAATGAAATGGGAACAACTCCCACACATTTTCCTTATGTAGATTTTATGTTGGCAAGCAGGTTCTGTACTGAGCAAGGAAATGCTTCACTTCTATGGGACCTTCATTCAGTTTCCATCTCATCAGGGTTTCATTTTCCACGACCAGACATAGGAAAGGCCAGCAGTGGGGCACAAAGGTAAGTACATATGCACAGGACACTCAGGTGGACAGCAACACAGCTTACTTCTGAGCAAGCTCCCCCACCCAGGGAGACCCGACAGGGGGCAGGAGGAAAGGTAGGAGATACATCAGTAACCTACCAAGTTGAGCCTTCCCCAGTGGAAAGGTCTAAACGCACCCACACGCACACACACTCAAGAATGAATGGCAACTTGGTCTGTTTTTATAAAGTATTTAAGTTTCACATACAAGTTTTAATAACTTCTCACTGTCAAACAGACTCAGGCTCAATCCATACTACTGGCAATAAGTTTTACACAAAATATAAATAACACTGAATTTGATATGAAATAATACAACTGATTATCTCCTTAAGTTAGGCTTTCATAAGTTTTATCACAGTTCTTATTAGAAGTGAAAATGGTTAGATTTTATGACTTTTAATTAAATATTTTCCCCAAATCAGCACAGTCTACTTCACTGGGATATTTGGGTATTATTTTGGATACTATCAATTAACTAAGATTTAAAATGAAAAATGGAAGTCAAAATATAAAACTATTCTTGAAAATGGCAATTTTCATCCTATAACATTGTATAATATCTTAGGGAAACGGGTTTGCTTTTTCTAAAGTTTGAAAAGACAATCCCAAAGAGAATACATCATCAGAAAACCTTTTGAATAGGATGCACCATATTTTATTTTTTCTTAAAAATATTGCATCTTGTGAGAATTTTGCTGTTTTAACAACTTAGGTTCTAAGACTATGAATTCTAAAAAAGCAGCTAGAAAGCCATTTTACTACCACAATTGGAAAAAAAAAATTACTGCAATAAAAACTTCTAATCCTAAAAGCTGACTAGCATTCATCAGGCCTCATGAAATTCTAAACAACTCCAATGAAGATAGTTACATCCTCTTTCCAAAATGCCTTTATTTTAAAACCTGTTTTCTGTATCAGTGACGTATACATCCTCTATTTTTTTAAACACTTACCTGTGATTTTCTGCAGCAAAGGTGACAATTCAGACTCCTCACAAAAGACCTGAGCCAACGCTTTCTTCACTTTTTCTTCACCTTCACCCAGGTCTTTGTCCACTGAGAACTCTCCACTGACAGAATAAATATATAGCAGGAGGACCAGCAGCTCTTCAGGGCTGTAGTCATCATTGGTCCTCTGGTTCAAAGGCTTAATCATGGGCAGCAGCTGATTTAACACAACAGACATTGTCGATTCCCCAATGTTCTGAAATAAAAGGGGGGAACAGGCCATATGTCAATCTGTACAAAGGTGTAATTTATGCACTACATGAATCCAAGGATAGCATACAAACAAGTCTATGATGTTCACTGACTAGATGGGTTTTTTATTTGTTTCTTGTCCTGGAGAGAATACTGCAGGAAATTTGGCATTAGAGCTGTTGTTTTTGAAAGATCTAGTTCATCAAAATGCTAGTCAAGTTGCATACCCTTTTGTATTATCTTACATATTTCTTAAACAAATAAGAGCCCATGTATTCTAAAAATAAAAGTGTAAGTACTTCAGACACTAGAAAATGTAAATATCTGTAAAGTAATATGATTAAAAATAAAAACATGCCAGCACCTATGTATACAAATGAATGCTCACACTCCTTCAGAGGAATTACTTTGGATTTTATAGCATATTCTTTTTAATATTATTTAAGTTGGCAAATATGAGTCAGAATACATTTTTTTAAATAACAATGAAAAGTCATTTTTTTGCTAAATCTGGTCAAAGTGGGTAATGACACTTCAAGATATCTTTGGGTTAATCTGAAGGTATGGTGATGGACAAGGAGGCCTGGCATGCTGCAGTCCATTGGGTCACAAAGAATTGGACATGACTGAGTGACTGAACTGAATTGATTCACCTTTAAACTTAAAAAAAAAAAAANACAATGAAAAGTCGTTTTTTTGCTAAATCTGGTCAAAGTGGGTAATGACACTTCAAGATATCTTTGGGTTAATCTGAAGGTATGGTGATGGACAAGGAGGCCTGGCATGCTGCAGTCCATTGGGTCACAAAGAATTGGACATGACTGAGTGACTGAACTGAATTGATTCACCTTTAAACTAAAAAAAAAAAAAAGTGTGCTTTTAGATATTTCAATTTCCTGAGTGATATTTAGCAGAGAACTTCAAAATCCCTTTCAAGTGATAATAGCATCGTAGTACTGAATGAGTTGCATAATTTCCAAGGCACTATGCACACTGCTTGTACAAATTCTGAGGTTTTTAGTGAATAGATAAATCCCTAACTTACACGGTGATTTAATTTTACTTATAATCTAAAATAACCCTATAAAATAAAGTTCAACTATTTGCATTTATATTAAAATCAGGAGCTAAATAATCAGAACTTGCAACTTTCACATGATTCATTTTGAAGCATTCCCTGAGCATCTGCTATGTTCCAGGTACTACTCTGGGTCTGGGGAATATAGTAGCAAACAAAACAAATCCTCTGTTCTCATAGAGTTTACATTTTAGTGGGGAAAACAGACAAAAGGCTTAAGAAGTAAAATATATAGCATATTAAATGTTGGTAAGAGCTATGGAGAAAAATAAAGCCGGAATGAAAGATGGGACTTTAGAGTGTTTGTTTATGTAGGTAAATATGCACTATTTTAAAGAGGAAAAGTCATGTTAAGAAGGGAGTATTGAAATAAAGAAAGGCCTATAGAAACTCTCTCTCTCTTAATGAAGTTGACAGCAAGCAGCTGAATTTGGTTCTTATTGGGATGACTACCCAAAACGAGCTTTTCTAGTCAAGTCATTCCTACACCTGGGAAAATTTGGATATATTATCTCAAGGTTAAAGTTCACAATTAAATTCTTTGGTACATGAGAAACAGCTGTTTTTATTTCCACTAAAAATCTTCAACGTTCACAATGTACCAAAGAAAAACAAAATGAAATGGATAACAGTACAACTGAAAAAGGAAAGAATGGAGATTTTACTGTTACATGGTAACAAGACATGGTTTACCAAGTATAAACACACCCATGTCTCAAAGGACATGGCTGAAAGGTTTGAAGACATCCTAGAACTGTCCTATAGCCTTGGGAATCTCTTGAGAGGAACTTTCAAGTGTTTGTTCTTTGCTTTATATACTGTCAAAAGCAATTTAAAAGAAAGGAGCTGTCTGTTAAATGAGGGGCTGTGGGGGCTACAGTTTTCGTTTTTTACTTTTTACCCTATCACCAACTCCTGGATGTCATTAAGCAGATTCCTTTACCACTTTATGACCCACTTCTAAAAAGCAGGTGTACACATCAAGTATCTGTCCTGTAAGGAGCCCTGTGATTCTCTTCCCAGAGCAAAAAAGACTTTTTTGGAGATAGTTATAAAAAGTAAAATGGGGCAGGGTAATCATCATAATGATTTGAAAAGATTCACGCACTAACATCCAGCCATTATAGCATCATTTTTGAGTTACTGATCTAAGATATGCCCCTGTGGCTCAGTGGTAAAGAATCCGCCTGCAATGCGGAGAAGGCGATGGCACGCCACTCCAGTACTCTTGCCTGGAGAATCCCAGGGATGGGGGAGCCTGGTGGGTTGCCGTCTCTGGGGTCGCACAGAGTCGGACACGGCTGAAGCGACTTGGCAGCAGCGGCAGTGGAGGAGACACAGAGGAGGTGGGTCTGATCCCTGGGTCAGGAAGATGCCCTGCAGGAGGAAACGGAAACCCACTCCAGTATTCTCACCTGGGAAATCCCATGGACAGAGGAGCCTGGTGGGCTACAGTCCATGGGGCCACAAACAGTTGGACATGACTGAGCAATGAATACACACACACACAAACACACACACACCTGTCACTGGAGAGCAAAATCCCTCCTCAGTGATACTGTGGTTGGCTTCGGATTGCCTGGTCATACTTGTGCACACCAACTCTAAAATGCTTATTAATGCATTCCAAGTAGTTAATAACTGAGATGAAAACAAAGCCAAGAATACTCATCAGTCTTACAGAGGCATTAGATATGGTGGAAATAAAGAGATTTCATTTAAAAAATCCAGAATCCACTTCTGACTATTCCACTAACTAGTTTCTTAACTTCTTTGAACCCCAGTAAGCTTCTTAGGAAGGCTTTACCTATAAAACGATACGATCTATCTGGAGGATGACTGAGTTCTTAAGTCATAGTTATGCTAAGATCTCCATTTCTACTTTCTTCTCACTCCTTTAAAAAAATTACCAGTGATGGTAGAATAGAGTGAATCATATTCTCATTGTTTGCTACACAACAACATATAAATACTCAAAATAGAAAAGCTTTACTATAGGAAGAAATGTAGATACAGAAATATTCCACATACATGTGTAACATGCGCGGATATACACTCATGTATTTAACTTTGTCTACTGAGAAGATCTGGAGGTAGTGACACCCCAGTAGCAATGGGCACCCCAGTGGTCAGATCTTAGTTTCTAATTTCTCTCTCCAATAATAGGAACCAGAGATCCTTGGAGAAATGGCTGATTCTAGGGTTGGGGCAGGAGAAATACAAGAAGAACCTGGAATATCTTACAGTGCTACAAAGTAAGGAAATCCTTAGAAAACACACAAATGGGGACACATGAAGAGGACACAAGAGACAATTGGAAGCCCTCCCAGTGGCTAAGGCTGGAACAACTTGAGCAAGAGAATAATTAAAGCAGTAATGGATTATAACCCAAAGTGTAAAGTAAATATGCGTCACTCCAAACTGATATGAATAAATGACTGCATTAATAAATGCAGAAGACACAAACCCTCCTCAACAAAACAATTCCAGACTACTATATAGGATGCTTATCCTCCAGAAGGTAGAACTTAATTGCCCTACCTCTTAAGTATGGGCTGAACTCGCTTCTAAAAAACTATGTGTGGAAAAGGGAGGGAAGAGTGACTTTATCTTAGAGGATCAAGGTTAATGGCACCAGTGATGTCATAGTGATATTGTGTCTCCCTAACATGATGTGATAAGAACAGCACTTCATTGTCTGGAGTATTCTTCTTCCAAACCCATAAACCCATGAGAAAAACATCAGATAGATGCTGGGGGACATTCTATAGAACGCCTGACCAGTAACACCCAAAAAAGATGTCCTTTTCATTATAGGGGACTGGAATGCAAAAGTAGGAAGTCAAGAAACACCTGGAATAACAGGCACATTTGGCCTTGGAATGCGGAATGAAGCAGGGCAAAGACTAATAGAGTTTTGCCAAGAAAATGCACTGGGAATAGCAAACATCCTCTTCCAGCAACACAAGAGAAGACTCTACACATGG
>SJYX01014378.1:164273-184409 GCA_006410675.1 Oreotragus oreotragus
GGAAACAGTGGAAACAGTGTCAGACTTTATTTTTTGGTGCTTCAAAATCCCTGCAGCTGGTGACTGCAGCCATGAAATTAAAAGACGCTTACTCCTTGGGAGAAAAGTTATGACCAACCTGGATAGTATATTCAAAAGCAGAGACATTACTTTGCCAACTAAGGTCCGCCTAGTCAAGGCTATGGTTTTTCCTGTGGTCATGTATGGATGTGAAAGTTGGACTGTGAAGAAAGCTGAGTGCCGAAGAATTGATGCTTTTGAACTGTGGTGTTGGAGAAGAGTGTTGAGAGTCCCTTGGATTGCAAGCAGATCCAACCAGTCCATTCTGAAGGAGATCAACCCTGGGATATCTTTGGAAGGAATAATGCTGAAGCTGAAACTCCAGTACTTTGGCCACCTCATGCGAAGAGTTGACTCATTGGAAAAGACTCTGATGCTGGGAGGGATTGGGGGCAGGAGGAGAAGGGGACGACCGAGGATGAGATGGCTGGATGGCATCACGGTCTCGATAGACGTGAGTCTGAGTGAACTTCGAGAGATGGTGATGAACAGGGAGGCCTGGCGTGCTGCGATTCATGGGGTCGCAAAGAGTAGGACACGACTAAGCGACTGAACTGAACTGAGTACTCCCCCAAAAGTGTCAAGGCCATAAAAAATCAGAACAAAAAGAAAAACTATCACACACTACATTAAACAAAGGAAACATAATGACTGAATGTAATGTGATGTCCTGGATAGGATCCTGGAACAGAAAAGGGACAGCAGAGAAAAACTAGTGAAATCAGACCAAAGTCTGGAGTTTATAATTAAGAGTTATGTACCAATGTTCATTTCTGAATTCTGATGAATGGTTGTGGATACACAATACTGTGGATATACAATACTGAGGGGTAGACAGAAATTCTCTGTATTATCTTGGCAATTTTTCTATAAATCTAAAACCATTCTGAAAACATTTATTGGAAAGGGAAGAGGAAGGGGAGGGGGGGAAGGGAAGGACAGTAAGAGACAAAGACAGGTACATTCTGATCTTCTTTCTATCAGACTGAAAATTCCAGGAAGACTGATTTCGACGCAGTATAAGGAAGAGGGCTTCCCAGGTGGTGCTGGTGAAGAACCTGCCTGCCAACACAGGAGGCATAAGAGACACGGGTTCAGTGTCTGTGTGAGGAAGATCCCCTGGAGGAGAGCATGGCAACCAGTATTCCTGCCTGGAGAATCCCACGGACAGAGGAGCCTGGCAGGCTACAGCGCATGGTGTTGCAAAAAGTCAGACACAACTGAAGCGACTTCGCCCGCCTACCAGACTGCAGAGCTACCACTACTACTACTACTGCCTACTACCCCGTGGCCACGCTTTCTACCCAGCAGAAGTGATTAAGATGCTTGGTAAGGGAATGAAATGCCTTCCAGGAATAAGACGCCAGCAGTCTCAGAGGAAGGAGCAGCAGGCTACACACACTGGATGGGAAACCAGACTTTGCAGCCTAAGTGCAAAATTAGTCAAAGGTTAAAGGCAATACAAACATTATTAGACGCTGCCATTGAAAGCACATACAGAGTAAACCACAAAGAAGGGGGGGGATTGGCTTATTTATAAAGTACCAGGGATTAAATTTCTCACTCATTTTGATATAAATGGGCTTACTAGTGGAGGTGGAAGGCTGGAGCTGTGTCTGGAATGACCAAAAAAAAAANTGGTGAAGAACCTGCCTGCCAACACAGGAGGCATAAGAGACACGGGTTCAGTGTCTGTGTGAGGAAGATCCCCTGGAGGAGAGCATGGCAACCAGTATTCCTGCCTGGAGAATCCCACGGACAGAGGAGCCTGGCAGGCTACAGCGCATGGTGTTGCAAAAAGTCAGACACAACTGAAGCGACTTCGCCCGCCTACCAGACTGCAGAGCTACCGCTACTACTACTACTGCCTACTACCCCGTGGCCACGCTTTCTACCCAGCAGAAGTGATTAAGATGCTTGGTAAGGGAATGAAATGCCTTCCAGGAATAAGACGCCAGCAGTCTCAGAGGAAGGAGCAGCAGGCTACACACACTGGATGGGAAACCAGACTTTGCAGCCTAAGTGCAAAATTAGTCAAAGGTTAAAGGCAATACAAACATTATTAGACGCTGCCATTGAAAGCACATACAGAGTAAACCACAAAGAAGGGGGGGGATTGGCTTATTTATAAAGTACCAGGGATTAAATTTCTCACTCATTTTGATATAAATGGGCTTACTAGTGGAGGTGGAAGGCTGGAGCTGTGTCTGGAATGACCAAAAAAAAAATTTTTTTTTTTTTTTTTTAATTTTGCTGACTGGGACTTCTGTTATTCTTGAATGAGTCCCCAGTAACTCCATACAAAAGGTCCTCTGTAAAATGTATGTTGTCTTTAGAACAGCCAAGTTGGGGGCTGAATTAAGATCCCTCTGCAAAGTCAGTCTCTGCTGGCTAGCTCTGCAGGCATGTGGTGCAAACGGGCCACGTGTGGTATAGCTACAGAGCAGACTGCTGGTTCCACACCTGCCCCTCTGGGGCGTGAGCCTGAGGACCCTCAGGGAAACTCCAAGCCATCCAAACTGCTGCTCTGCTGAGAACCTGTCTGCAATTCCTCCAACTTCTGCGCAGTTAGGGGGTGCAGGCTCAAGGGATGGTGCCAGTGTGGGGCCTGAGGGAGTATGTGAGGCCCTTCTGACCCCAAATACCATTTGTATTAATGGCCTTTGCCGTTCTTGCATTAATCCTTGCCACAAGGCCTTACATTCCCATAACTAAAGCCACTCTGCTTTTGGGGGGAGGGGATAAGCTTTATATGCTCCAGGGAAAATGCAAAAGTGTAACTTGGTGTGTACAAGGGTAACTAATTGCTGCCCTCGTGCATTCATCAACAAATATGCATTCTATACATATTATGTGCCCTCACTGTGCTCTACTCTGGGCATGCAAGGAACAAAGCAAGACACAGGAGCTCACAGGAGAGTGAGGACAGGAGTAAACAGTCACGCTGCTGCTGCTGCTGCTTTAGCAAAGGGATTCATTCACTCCGGAAACAGAGCCGAGGAACACCTATATCTTTGAAGAGGTGGTACCTCAACTGAGTCTTGAACAATCAACACCTAATATCATGGCAGAGCAAAGCTCTGAGAAATGAGTGATGGGTTAGGATCCTTCGTTCATCCCTTCAACAAACATTTAATACACACTAGTGCGTGGTAGGCAAAATAATGCACCTTCCCCAAAGAGACCCACACTCTTGTCTCCAGAACCATACATGTTACGTTATATGACAAAAGGGACTTTGCAGATGTGATTAAGGTTATAGACCTTGAGATGAGGAGATTAACCTACATTATCTTGTTGTTGTTCAGTCTCTCAGTCCTGTCTGACTCTTTGCGACCCCCATGGACTACAGCACACCAGACTTCCCTGTCCTTCCCACTATCTTTTGGAGTTTGCTCAAACCCATGTCCACTGAGTCGATGATGCCATCCAACCATCATCAACCCCTTCTTCTCCTGCCTTCAACCTTTCCCAACACCAGGGTCTTTTCCAATGAGTCGGCTCTTTGCATCAAGTGGCCAAAGTATTGGCACTTCACCTTTAGCATCAGTCCTTCCAATGAATATTCAGGGTTGATCTCCTTTAGGATTGACTGGTTGGATCTTATTGCAGTCCAAGGGACTCTCAAGAGTCTTCTCCAGCACCACAGTTCAAAAGCATCAACTCTTTGGCACTCAGCCTTCTTTATGGTCCAACTCTCACATCCATACATGACCACTAGAAAAACCACAGCTTTGACTATATGGGCCTTTGCTGGCACAGAGATGTTTCTGCTTTTTAATACACTAAGTTTGTCATACCTTTTCTCCCAAGGAACAAGTATCCTTTAATGTCATGCTTATTCTGAGGAAAACCATTTGTGCAACTGTTTGAATCGTAAGCCAAATTAACTGTTTCTCTCATGAATGCCATCATTACTTGAAAAAAAATTTCAGATAGAGAAATTATAATTAAAATTTGGTATTTGACAAACTTCTCAAAAATGAACAAACTGAGCCTGTTCTTTCAGGAAAACAACTGATATATTTATTGTCAATGATAAAATTCTGGCTTTTAAGTTAAAAAAAATCAAATTTTGGAAAACTTGTATTCTCACTGTCAGATTCTAAGTACTTAAAGACATTTTTTATGAGATCTAGTATGACATTAAAAATGTGATTTTTTTCTTTGAATTGAATGATGAAATGTGTCAACATCTGAAAAGATTTGCATATGTCAGTGAGTCATTGTTTTCCAAATGACCCATGCATGATGTAAGAAAATCGGGCAAAGGCAAAAGATTCATCCAAAATGCAGGACAGATGATAGATGAGTGGATTCTAATGTAAAAGAGTACAGAAAGCTCATTGATATGACTTCCAATCCCATATTACAGCATACCTTTAAGAAATTACTACTTGCAGTGTCAAGGTATGGTATCAAAACATAGTATCTGCAAACATCTGAAAAGGAAATCAAAATGTTCCTGCCTTTTTCAACTATGTATCCGCATGAAGCTGGATTTTCTTCAAATGCTTCAACCAAAACAACATATGGCAGCATATTGAATGAGGAGGCAAATACAAGAATCCAGCTGTTCTTCTCTTCAGGGAGACATTTAAGAGACTTGCAAAAATATAAACCAATGCCATTCTCACTTTTTCTTTGGTTTGTAAATGCTGCTATTTTTCATAAGATATGTTATTTGTGTTAACTCGTAACAGGTTTGTTATTATTTTTAAAGGAATTGATAAATAAACATTTTAAACTTTTCTCAGTTTTAATTTCTACTATAGTGAAAATTAATATCTACTGGTTTAAAGATGTCACATCTAAAAAAAATTTTGTTACTTTGTGTGCTCTTTTTCCCTTCTCATATACCATTGATCCCTTACACCAGAGCTTCTCAAAATTATGTGGATGTGGCTTACCTGGGGCTTTTGTTAAATGCAGATGTGAATTCACTAGGTTTGGGGACAGGACTTGAAGATTCTGCACATCTAATAAGTTGTCAAGTGATAACAATGCTGCTGGCCAGTGGACCACATTTTGAGTGGCATCTGGACTGGACTACTCAACAATTTCTAGACTGCAGGGTATATGGGAAATAAACAACCCTGTTTGAGTCACTGTATTTGTAAATTCCTTTGATATCTCACCTTAATCAGAATACTAATAACTCATAAATCTACATCTGCAGACAAATTTCTCTCCTTTGCTCCCTATCTATACAGCCAACAAATGAAGTTCTCATATATCTCATTATCAAATTTAATTCAACTTGTCTAAAACGGAAATGAAGACTTTTACCCTGGATTCTGTTCTGCAGTCTATACAGTCTATACCCATACTGACTGTGTGGTACCATCACTATTCCAGCTGGACAAGACTGAAACTTGGAGTCTACTTGGGTTTTCCTTGTCCCTGCCACATCAAATCAGCCACCAAGGCCTGATGATTTTATATATCCATCTCCTCTGTTCCTTCCTCTACGACCTAGGTTGCAAGGACTAATATTTCTAATCATGACTTATCTCATTCTGAACCAAAAATCTGATATCCTTCAAGGTATTTCATGGTTTCTATTGTCTTCAAGATAAAGCTTTTACATGATACACACATTTCTTTTGCCTCTGTGGCTCTAATTGACCATTCAGCCTTATCCATCATGAACCCTTTCCTTCCAGGCTACAGTTTAGTTTAGCTGAACTACTTGCATTTGCCTCTATGCTTCTAGACAGGCTTATATTGCTGTCCAGAATGTTTTTGGTTTTTTGCCCCATTATATTCCACCTGTTCACACAATTATCTCCCCTGATTTTCCCTGTGTTAAGTGTACTACTCTATAATCCCTGAGAAGCCTCTATTTTCCTCTACTATGGTTCTTACTACCTTGAACTTCATAACTGTTTATTCGTGTCTCAGTTCAGCTCAGTTCAGTCACTCAGTCATGTCTGACTCTCTGCAACCCCATGAATCGCAGCACGCCAGGCCTCCCTGTNATTATCTCCCCTGATTTTCCCTGTGTTAAGTGTACTACTCTATAATCCCTGAGAAGCCTCTATTTTCCTCTACTATGGTTCTTACTACCTTGAACTTCATAACTGTTTATTCGTGTCTCAGTTCAGCTCAGTTCAGTCACTCAGTCATGTCTGACTCTCTGCAACCCCATGAATCGCAGCACGCCAGGCCTCCCTGTCCATCGCCAACTCCTGGAGTTTACTCAGACTCATGTCCATCGAGTCAGTGATACAATCCAGCCATCTCATCCTCTGTCGTCCCCTTCTCCTCCTGCCCCCAATCCCTCCCAGCATCAGAGTCTTTTCCAATGAGTCAACCCTTCGCATGAGGTGGCCAAAGTACTGGAGTTTCAGCTTTAGCATCATTCCTTCCAAAGAAGACTGAAAATTTCTTCATGGCAAGAAACACATCTTATTTCTAATGGTATCTCCAGCGTCTAGCTCAGTCCTTTGAATAAAGGATCAAAAGTACACTCATCTCTATAGTGAAGTAGCTGACATCAGAAAAAGAGAAATACTTTTCTACAAAAATATTATTATTATAGATTATTTCATTTAATCCTCCTGATTACCCTATAACATGGGCATTGTTATTTCAGAGGAAGAAATTAAGGTTGAGAAAGATGATTTGTCAAGGACATCAGCTGGTGAATAGTTGAGCTGGGATCCACTTAAGACTGTCTTTCTCTAAAACTGAGAACTGATCCATTACACATTTCCTCTCTTAGAGCTTCCCAGTCAGAGGAAAATCCGAGTTTGCGAGGGAAGGGGATTTCAGACCCTTGAAACAGGCTCTGAAGCCAGGATTCTGACTGGGACAAATCACCAAGGGAACCCAGTAAGTGAGATAAATCACACAAAGCAAGAGCACCAGTAGAGCAGCTCAGCATGGCAGAGGAGATCCATAGACTGGCAGCTCTTTAGAGCCCCCCACGCAGGTAGATGATTGGCTCCAGAACCTCATTCAAGGCTAAAAACCTGGTGGAAGGATATGTAGTTACAATGACAATGTTAAGAGAGAATTTTTCATTCAGAGTGTTTCCATGCCATATTTACCCGCCATCCCTAAGCCCAAGGGACAGCTGGCTGAGGCTTAGGTCAGACAATGCCACACAGCAGTGGCCTCCAGTTCTGTGTAGCTGTCAACCCAGTATGTCCTTTACAAACTGCATACTTTTCTATGTATATCTACAACTATGTTAAAAAAAAAAAAAAAAAAAAAAGGATGGGGCACACTGAAGAGACATGCACAAAAAGGAATCAGATCCTGAAGTCATCAAAGAGGGTGGAAATGGTCTCCAGGAGCAGTTGACTTAAAGATGGCAGACTGGGGCCATGGTCTGGGCTTCCGAGGAGAAGCAGCAGGAGGAAGTGATAGATCAATGGCATAGAAGTTGTTTAAGCAGGCTCAGTTCCCTCAGCAAGAGAAGTGGGAAGAGGCTAAGACACAAGGCGGATAAGGACAAAGGTCATTCAGGACCACACAGCCCATCGTTAGAACCTTTGCTTTTCTTCTGAGATAAATGAACTTTCGAACAGAGGAATGGTATGATCTGTTTTACGAGGCTTGGTAGGACGAGGGATAAACTGAGAGATTGGGATTGACGTAAACATGCTACTATGTATAAAATAGATACCTAATAAGGACCTACAGTATATAGAACAGGGAACTCTAGTCAATACTCTGTAATACCCTATATGGGAAAAGAATCTAAAAAGAGTGTGTATATGTATATTGATTCATGTATTTATACTTTGCTGTACACTCAAAACTAATACAATACTGTAAATCAACTATTAAAAGAAAAGGCTATTACTGTCATTTACAATAGCCAAGATGTGGAAGCCACCTAAACGTCCATCGGCAGAGAAATGGATGAAGAAGATGTGGTACATATGTACAAAGGAATATTCCTCAGCCATTAAAAAGACTGAAATAATGCCATTTGTAGCAACATGGACGGACCTAGAGACTGTCATTCTGAGCGAAATAAGCCAGACAGAGAAGGAGAAATATCGTATGACATCCTTTATATGTGAAATCTAAAAAGAAATAATACAAGTGAACTTACTTACAAAACAGAAACAGACTCACAGACTTAGAGAATGAACTTACAGCTGCCCGGGGAAGGATGGGGGGAAGGAACAGTTGGGGGAGACATGTATACACTGTTATATTAAAAATGGACAACCAACAAGAACCTATTGTATAGCACATGGAACTCTGCTCAATGTTAAGTGGCAGCGTGGATGGGAGGGGATTTTAGGGGAGAATGGATACATGTATATGTATGGCTGAGTCCCTTCACTGTTCACCTCAAACTATCACAACGTTGTTTGTTAATTGTTATACCTCCATATAGAATAAAAATGTAAAAAAAAATTTTTTTTAAAGTTTATTACTCAGGCTCTGATGAAGAGAACAGACTTCAGAGGAGCAAGGGAAGCAGAGAGACAGGTAGGAAACAATCTCAATAATCCCAGTAAGAAGAAATGGGTCTTGGACCGAGGTAGACACATTGGAGGTGCTGTGAATTAGTTACATTTGAAAATATTCTGAAGCTAAAGCTGGCATAGTTTACTAATGGATTTAATATGAAGTATGAGAGAAACAGAAGAATCTAGAATTATTGCAAGGTTTTTGAATGGAAGTTCAGAGTAGGAGGAGATGGTTCAAAATAGAGAACAGAGAAGGTAGAACTGGAGTGATATGTAAGCATAGGACAGAAACAAATATTTCAGAAAGGGAGGATGTCTGAGCTTAGGACTGGGAGAAAGGGACAAAAATGAATGGAAGGATTCTGGAGTGAGCAAAACACTATCATAGACAAGAAAGTTGGAAGAATGTATCAAGAAGACCTAATAAAATCAGCAGATGTAAAGGAGCAATGAGAGGCTGATCTCAAAGTATGACAGCGTTTCCTAAACTTTATCCCTCTAAGGGGCCCTTGGAACTTACTGGCACTCTGCATCTGCAGAGCACATGGTTCTCGGGTACGGGAAATGATGAACTCCTCAGGGAAGGTGCAGACAGACTCTACAAACTTTCTCTTCTACTGAAAATGCTCAGGAGAGAAAACCTGTGCGAGAGCCACACAATGAAATAGTACACAGCAATGAGAATGACCTCCAATTTCATAAAACAACAACACAGATGAATCTCACAAATAAAACATTGAATGAAAGAATCTGTAACAAAGAACATACTATACGATCCCATTTATGTAAAATATAAAAGCCAGGGAAAACTATCTATGCTTTTAGAATTCAGGGAGGAAGAAAAAGCAGGACTTCCAGAGTTGCTGCTCATATTTTATTTCTTGACCTAGGTGCTGATTACACAGATGTTTTCAGTTAGTAAAAATTCATTGAGTCGTACTTTCCTACAGTATTATATTTTACTTCAATAAAAACTCTTTAAAATGCCATTATACCAGGCCACATTTCCTGCATCCTGGGAAGAACAGAGCTATCTACTTAGAGTTCTTATTACAAATTAGCATTTACCCAAAGCCAGAGCAGGACCATATAAGAAGCTTATAGGAGTTATCAAATTATCTCATTTGACTACACTGAACTTCAGCTACCAGTAAAGGCTAAGGCCTTCATTTCAGAGAGGCTGGAAAGAACAACTTTTAAAGGCTATTCATTTTAAAACATATATATGTTTTAGGGGGGATAGAAACTTTTTTGTAATTTTTTTCCCCCCCATCTCTCGAGAAATGATGTTACTTCAAACAGAACTGCCAAGTTTAAGAGGCCCTTTTCTGTACACAGGCCAGCTGGGCCGTAAGTTGCATGAAAGGAGGGACAAGCAGCTCCTTCAGAGAGCAGAACAGAACACCACAGGGAGCTGGGGACCATGCATCCAGTGAAATCTCCAGCCATTTGTCTCTATCTGGCCACCTTTTATGATTTAAGAGCCCTCTCTGCCATGTTATCATCAATCAATTATGATTGAGCAGCATCTAAAAAACCAGAGTTTTTAAAATGCAACTATCCGTGACCTAAATTTCCTGCTGGTTCTGTTGGCCCCAGGTTAGACCTGTTTGTCTGTCATCAAGGGAGCCAATAAAAACAATAAAAACAGGTCAACTTTGGGCTTTCTGAAGCCTATATAAAAATATTCACACTCCTCCAATCAGTGCCAATTCATTGTGTCCACTCTTTGCTTGAGTTCTCAGTAAATTTCTTCTTTAATAACAAAATATCCCATAGGCTGTATGCATTAACTAAAAACCAATTTTTCCCCTCTCTGCTTGCTTGTTTTTTAATCTAGCTAAGCAACACTTTCACAACTAGCAGGCAACTGAAATGAAGTCATTTTGCTGACTTCAGAAAAAAAGTTTGGTAAATTAAAGAATATATGAGAAGATGGAAATATAAATTGTAGCTATCTTAATGGAGAATGTGATACTGTACTTCCCAGCCTGTGAGAGAATTTGAATTCCAGGATCCACAGAGCAAAGCAAAGACTACTGATTGGGGAGGAGGAAGAAAAATGCAGTGGAGGCTCCAGTAAAAAAGACCAGCAGAAGGCTGTTTGTGTAAACCAGAACAGTTATCCTAAGTATTAATTCAAACTGTTCTGTATCACTTGACGGGAAGTAAGAAGGAAAATGCACTGTAAGGCCTCAAGCCCCCTTAGGAAAATGACCAGCAACAAGGAAATTCTACTCAGTAACAGAACACTTCCTCATATCCACAACCTGCCTGCAGAAACCCATGAGCTGGGTGAAGCCGGGACAAGGCATCAGAGCTGCTTCTTCCAAAAGCACCCTGGCTGGCATCTCAGCAGGCTGTGTCATCTTATTCAGAAGAAACTCTGGAATACTCTCTGCTCCAGAAGAGAAGTTTGGACAGACTCCAGAAGACACCTTAGTGCCGGGCTGAGCACCCAGAATCACAGGTGAAGGCCGCCAACTTGACTTGAGTGGTCTCCACTGTCCTTGCTGTGACTTTGCTCCTCCCTTTCCCCACCAAGTATTCAGAACTCGCTGACTTCCTCCTAGCACCAGTGAATGAGCCATTCTTCCTCTAAGAAATGAATGACTCAATGGCTGGACTTCTGTGTTTTAAAACAAGAGAAGAGAGACAGAATCTAAAAGTGAGACAACTATTCCATGATAAAATTTCTGGTTCATTGGTAGCTGGGCAGCAACCACGTGTCACAGAAAGTCTTTCTAGAGCTCCTCAAAGTCACATTTTACAGAAATTAACTAAAGCATACTTACTTTTTCCTACTCTATACAATCTTTTGTATAGATTCAGAATGTAAACATCTCATTTCCTTAAAGAGACAGTATGAAAGGGTGCAATTTAAGTCCCACTCTACCACTGAAAAGGCGTTTAACATCTCAAGGCTTCAAGGTCTCAGTAAAAAGGACGATAATACCACATCCCTCACCTCAAGACTTTTAGCTTAGACTCAGACTTTCAAGGAATATCAGTGAAATGAGCACTTTGTAAACTATAAGGCATTACTACATTTATTACTACTTTACCACCTTCTTCACCGAAGCCATGCTTCTCTTCAGAGATCTGGTGTCTCATTCCCAAAGACTCAGCTGCACACTGCCCTCCAGTGCCTGGACCTGGCCCCTTGTTGAAGGGAGTGGCTGGGCCACTGCTCCACGGCCTCATCTCCGCACCACCAATGCCCTCAGACTTCCTGGGCACAACTTGATTTGGATCTCTCATCCCCCACCAAGTGAAGGCCATATCAGCAACACATCCATGTCCAATCCAACAAGTCCTGTGGAGGCTCTGACCTCCCTCATGGCCAGAACCCAAAAGAGAAGACTATCTGAAAGAAAGAGGAGTTAACACTTCTTATAATAAATTTTGGGCTTCCCTGGTGGCTCAGTAGTAAAGAATCCGCCTGCTAATGCAGGAGATGTTAGTTCAATCCCTGGGTTGGGAAGATCCCCTGGAGGAGGAAATGGAAACCCGTTCTAGTATTCCTGCCAGGATAATCCCATGGACAGAAGAGCCTGGAAAGCTACAGTCCATGGGGTCACAAAGAGTCAGACACGACCAAGTGACTGAGCATGCACGCATAATAAACTTTAAGACCAATGAAAGGCAGGGGGCCTGGAAAGAAGTGGCACAAAGTCTTAACCTAGCTCCTCCCCTACAAACAATTCCAAGTACCAAGACTGCCACACACAGCTACAACCAGCTGTGTTTTTAGGGAGGCAATGGCCAGCTCAGCCTTCCTGTATCTGCTTTACTTCCTTCCTTGACTCATTTCCCTTTCTCCCTCACTCTTTTGCTGGCTGGGATTCTACCTCCTTCCCCTTTTAAAGCATCTTCATATGAATGTTGCCTCTGAGTCTGTTTCCTAGAAAAATAAGACAAATGATAATTAAAGAGGCAACAAAGGTGAATTAGGCAACCTAGAGGCTTGATATTGCTCAACTATATGAGAGAGAGAAAGAGAGAGAGAGAGAAAGAAAGTGTGTGTATGTTGTGGTCACAAGTGTATACTTATAACATTTTTGGAAAAGTCCTTGAGGAAAGGGGAACTCTCTGCTTGTGCTTATATAATCAGTGAAAAATAAACACTAACCAGTGTGATGAAGAAAAGGATCTATTGTTACTCTACGGCTGATGGAGCTTCAGTCTGGGGAAGCTTTGGAATGCAATGAAATCTGCACTTCTTGCACTGACCCGTGCAACCCTCCAGAATCAGGCCTGCCCCACTTCTCATTTGTACCTAGTACACTGCTCTCGCCAGCCTTCTCTTCCCTCCTCCCTTCAGCCTGCTCTGCTCATGCTGGTTGCCGCCATTCAGTTCCTCCATTCCTCCAGGCTGTCTCCACAGTGGTGCCTTTGCACTTGCTCCCTCTGCTTGTTGCAAAGGTAGTCAGTATGTATTTGTGGGGTATATAAATAAACTCCCTTACTTTGACCTTTTAGGAGTCAGATCTGTGAACATTTTGAATAGAAAACTTGGTTGGGTAAGTGCTGTGAATTACATGTTACACAAGTAAATGACAGTGATTATTTTGAACCTGCCCTGCCCAATACAGTAGAAATTAATCACATTAGCTGGTAAATTTTTAACATGCAGTTAAGTCCAAATTGAGCTGTATTGTGTGTGTGTATATATATATATCACTATTTTATTATATATACTATATTTTGAAGACTTAGAGTAGGAATGTAATAAATCTCATTAATAATTTTTTATCTTACTGAGATAATATTTTTGAACATATTTGGTTAAATAAAATATATTCTTTAACATCATTGTACCTGTTTCCTTTTATCTTTTAATGTAGCTATTAAAGATTTGAAATTATATATGTGGCTTATGTTGTATCTCACATTATATTTCTATGAGACAGTGCTGCTCTAGAGTCTGATACTTTCACCAACCTCCAAGTTCAAAACTAGCACTAGGTATTCAAAATTTATTGAGTTAAATATAGTATATATCTTCATATTTAATTTTAATGCCTAAAAGTGAGATCTTATTCTACTGGTGAGAAAGCTAAGATTTAAAAATGGAGTAAATTGCTCTGAATAAAAAATCAAGCACACGGACTACCTAGAACACAGAATGATGGATTCTCAAAGATGCCAAGATCCTAATCCCTAAAACCTATGACTATGTTACCTTACTTGGCAAAATAATTTTTAGATGGGGCGATTACCCTGGATTATTCATATAGACCCAATGTAATCACAAGGGCTCTATACTAAGGAAGCAAAAGGGTCAAAGTTAGAGAAAAAATGTGTGCAGAAGCAGAGGTTGGAGTAATGTACTTTGAAGGAGTAAGGGGCCATAAGCCAAGGAAAACAGGCAGCCTCTAGAAGCTGGAAAGGCAGGGCAATGTTTTCTTTCCTGGAGCCTTCAGGAAGAATGCAGCTCTATCAACACCTTAACTTTAGTTCTGGAAGACCAATTTCAAATTCTCACCTCCAGAACTGTAAGCTAATACATTTGTGCTGTTTTAAGCCACTAACTGTGCGCTAATTTGCTACAGCAGCAATTACTAATGTAGAGTCAGGCATTTGGAACCTGGTGAGCATTCTGGATTGCAGCCATGGTCCAGGGCTAGTAGTTAAGAAATAACAATAATGATCATTATTATGATTTATTCACAGTTGAAATCTGTATTCTGCTGTTGCTGGATGAAGTAGTCTACAGATGTCAAGCATAAGCAATTGACTGATGGTATTGCAGAGTTCAACTATGTCCTTCCTGATTTCCTGCCTGCTGGATCTGTCACTTCTGAGAGAAGGGTGTTGAACTCTTCAAGTAGGACAGAAATTCATTCATTTCTCCTTGCAGTTCTTACCCCATAAAATTTAACACTCTGTTTTTAGGCACATATGTGTGAAGAATTATGTTTTCATAGAGAATAGATCTCTTATCATTATATAATGACTTAATACCTGACAAATTACCTACCTCTGATTTCTGCTCTGTCTGAAATTAATATAGCTACCTGTGATAGTGATAGTCACTAAGTCATGTCCAACTTTTTGTGACCCCATGGACTACAGCTCCCCAGGCTTCTCTGTCCAGACAAGAATACTGGAGTGGGTTGCCATACCCTTCTCCAGGAGAATCTTATGGACCCAGGGATCAGTAACCTGGGTCTCCTGCACTGCAGGCAGATTCTTTACCATCAAGGCCACCAGGAAAGCCCATA
The DNA here is from genome assembly GCA_006410675.1 of Oreotragus oreotragus. Taxonomy (NCBI): domain Eukaryota; kingdom Metazoa; phylum Chordata; class Mammalia; order Artiodactyla; family Bovidae; genus Oreotragus; species Oreotragus oreotragus. Next base: position 178,999 of record SJYX01014378.1, read on the forward strand.
GCTATCTGTAGTTTCTTTTAATTAGTGTTAGCATAATGTATTTTTCTCTAACCATTTACTTTTAATCTACATGGGTCTTTACATTTAAAGTGAGTTTCTTATAAACATATAGTTGGGTCATATCTTTTTAAAACTACTTTTACAATCTCTTTTAACTGGTGCATTTAGACCATTGACATTGAAAGTGATTACTGATAAGGCTGGATTAATATTTACCATATTCATTACTATTTTCTATTTGGTGCCTTTATCTTTGTTCTTATTTTTGTTTTTCAATCTGTTTTTGCTTTTGTGTTTTTAACTGAGCATTTTCTATGGCTCAGTTTTCTCTCCTTTTCTAGTATATCAGTTAAGGGCCTATTTTAAAGACAGTGGTTGCCCTAGAGTTTGTGATATATTGATACAATTGCAACTAATTCAGGTTTACTTTCAAATATCATTACACCACATCACAGGTAGTGTGAGCACCTTATAATAATAAAATAATCCTGATACCTTTTGCTTCCATTCCTTGTATCACTGTTGTCATTCATTTCACATATACCTAGGGGTGTGTGTGTGTGTGTATGTATATCATATGCATACATATGATATATGGATAAGTGTACTAGTTTAGCATATTGTTGCTACTACTATCTTGAACCATTATCTATTAGATCAATTAAGAAAAATAAATTTGTTTGGAGATACAAGAGACTTTGAATAGCCAAAGCAATCTTGAGAAAGAAAAACAGGAATTGAGCTCCCCGACTTCAGACTATACTACAAAACTCCAGTCATTAGAACAGTATGGTACTCTATCCATTCATCCCACCCACTCCTCCCTCACCCAATGTCCACAAATCTGTTCTTTATATCTATGTAGCATGAAAACATATACACTATTATATGCAAAATAGATAGCCAGTGGGAATTTGGTGTATGACACAGGGAGCTCAAACCAGGGCTCTGTGACAACCTAGAGGTGTGGGATGGGGTGGGAGGTAGGAGGGAGGATCAAGAGGGAGGGGACACATGTATACCTATGGCTGATTCATGTTCATGTATGGCAGAAACCAACACAGTACTGTAAAGCAATTATCCTTCAATTACAAATCAATTTTTAAAAAACAGTATGGTACTGGCACAAAAACAGAAATACAGGTTGGCAGAACAGGATAGACAGCCCAAAAATCAACCCAGACACCTATGGTCAATTAACTATGACAAAGGAGTCATGGCTATACAATGGAGAAAAGACAGTGTTACCAGGAAAAGTGGACAGCCACAAGTTAAAAAAACCGAAATCAGAACATTCTTTAACACCATACACACAAATAAACTCAAAATGAATTAAAGATCTAAATGTAAGACCATATAAAGGAACTATAAGACCAAACTCTTAAAGGAAAATATAGGTAGAACACGCTTTGATATGAATTATAGCAACGTCTTTTTTCAATTCATTCTCCTAGAGTCATGGACGTAAAAACAAAAATCTATACAATGGAGAAAAGACAGTGTTACCAGGAAAAGTGGACAGCCACAAGTTAAAAAAACCGAAATCAGAACATTCTTTAACACCATACACACAAATAAACTCAAAATGAATTAAAGATCTAAATGTAAGACCATATAAAGGAACTATAAGACCAAACTCTTAAAGGAAAATATAGGTAGAACACGCTTTGATATGAATTATAGCAACGTCTTTTTTCAATTCATTCTCCTAGAGTCATGGACGTAAAAACAAAAATAAACAGATGGGACCTAATTAAACTCCAGAACTATTGCACAGCAAAGGAGACCATAAAAAAAAAAAAAAAGCTGAAAAGAAAATCCACAGAATGGGAGAAAATATTTGCAAACAATGAGACTGACAAGGGATTAATCTCCAAAATATACAAACATCTCATGAAGCTCAATATCAAAAAAACAACCAACTCAACCAAAAATAAGGTTAACAATGTCAACCTAAATAAATAGACATTTCTCCAAAGAAGACATACAGATGGCCAAAAGGCACATGGAAAAAGGTCAACATCACTAATTATTAGAGGAATGCAAATCAAAATTATAATGAGATATCACCTCATACCAGTCAGAATGGCCATCATCAAAAAGTCTATAAACTGCAAATGCTGGAGAGGATGTGTAGAAAAAGGATCTCGCCTACACTGTTGGTGGAAATGTAAACTGATACAGTGGCTATGGAGGAACAGTATGGAGATTCCTTGAAAGGTTAAAAATAGAGTTACCGTATGATCCAGCAATCCCACTCCTGGGCATATATCTGGAGAAAAACATGGTTCAAAAGGATACATGCACCCCAGTGTTCTCTGCAGCACTGTTTACAAAACTCAAGACATGGAAGCTACCACTGACAGATGAATGGGAAGATGTGGTGTGTGTGTATGTGTGTATATGTACATAAATATACATGAATATTACTCAGCCATTAAAAAGAAGGACACAATGCCATTTGCAGCAACATGGATGGACCTGGAAATTATCATACTAAGTGAAGTAAGTCATACAGAGAAAGACAAATAATATATTGGTTATATGTGGAATCTGAAAAAAAATGATACAAATGAACAGACTCACAGACTTAAGAGGCTGGGGCTAATGTGTAAACGTTCCTATATTTAAAATATAGGATCTACTGTATAGGCCAGGGATCTCTGCTCAATACTCTGTAACAACCTAAATGGAAAAAGAATTTGAAAAAGCCAGATATATGTTATGTGTATAACTGAATCACTTTGTTGTACTCCTGAAATTAATACATTATTAATCAAGTAAACTCCAAGATAAAACTTAAAAATAATAAGAAAAATAAAAGTTGTTATTTTACTTTGACATTTCTTCTTTGATGTTCTTCTTTTCTTTATGAAGATGTGACTTTTTGACCTATACTACTTTCCCCCTCTCTAAAGCACTTTTATCATTTCTTGCAAGACAGATCTATTAGCAATAAATTCCCTTTTGTTTGTCTGAAATGCCTTTATTTCTCCTTCACCTTTGAAGGATTGTTTTGCAGAATATAGGATTCTAGGTTGGTGAGTTTTTTTCTATCAACACTTTAAATATTTCACTCCATTCTTCCTGATTGCCTAGTTTCTGAGGAGCAGCTTGATAAAATTCTTACCTTTGTTTTTCTATAGATAAAATACTTTCTCCGCTGGCTTCTTTCAGAATTTTACCTATGATTTTTTGTAATTTGAAAATAATATTCCTAAGAATTAATTTTTGGCATTTATTTGATATGCCTGGTTTTCTCTGAGCTTCCTAGATCTGTGACTGTCTAAACATTAATTTAGGGAAATTCCAGTCAATACTGTTTCTGATACGGCTTCTGTTCCTTTCCCGTTTTCTTCTTTTGATATTGTCATTATACTTAGGTTACACCTTTTATAGTTACCCCACAGTCCATGATATTCTGTCCTGCTTTTTTTGCTCTCTCTTTGCTTTTCAGTTTGTGAGAATTCCATTGATATATTCCTAGCTCAGGGATTTTTTTCCTTAGTCTTAAATATAGACCACCAAAGATATTCTTCATTTCTGCTGCAGCACTTAAAAAAAAAAAATCTTTAGTGTTTCTTTTTTATTCTTTACTAGAATTTCCATTCCTCTGCTTATACCACCCATCTGTTCTTGCATTCCACTGATACATTTCAGCCCTTAGCATATTAATCATAGTTGTTTTAAGTTCCCAAACTGATGATTCCAACATCCCTGCCATGTCTAGTTCTGACACTTGCTCAGTCTCTTCATATTGCATTTTTTGCCTTTTGGTATGCCTTGTATTCATAATTTTTTGTGGCAGCTGGATATGATGTTCCAGGTAAGAGGAACTGCTATACATATAGTAATGTGGTAGTGTGTTGTAGGGTTTGGAGGAGAATTCTATTGCTTTATGCTTAGAACTCAGAGTCTTACCAAGCCTATGCCTCTGGACTGTGAACTTCAGAAGTATTTTTCAGTTTTTTCTCACTCCACCTTGCCCCCCTCCCAGGTGGAACAGGATGGCTAGAGTGGACTGGGCTTGAGTATTTCCCTTTCCCAGGTCAGTTAGGCTCTGGTTCACTGGCTTCCCCTGAGGGCAGGCCTTGTTGAGAACAGAGTGCTCTGGCATATTTTCTTTGTTCCTTTCTAAAGCCCAAGGGGATTTTTCTCTTATATTTATTTTGCAGCCAAAGATGGAGAAGCTCTATACGGTCAGCAAAAAAAAGACCAGGAGCTGACTGTGGCTCAGATCATGAACTCCTTATTGCCAAATTCAGACTTAAATTGAAGAAAGTAGGGAAAATCACTAGACCATTGAGGTATGATCTAAATCAAATCCCTTATGATTATACAGTGGAAGTGAGAAATAGATTTAAGGGCCTAGATCTGATAGACAGAGTGCCTGATGAACTATGGAATGAGGTTCGTGACATTGTACAGGAGACAGGGATCAAGACCATCCCCACGGAAAAGAAATGCAAAAAAGCAAAATGGCTGTCTGGGGAGACCTTACAAATAGCTGTGAAAAGAAGAGAAGCGAAAAGCAAAGGAGAAAAGGAAAGATATAAGCATCTGAATGCAGAGTTCCAAAGAATGGAAAAGAAATGCAAAAAAGCAAAATGGCTGTCTGGGGAGGCCTTACAAATAGCTGTGAAAAGAAGAGAAGCGAAAAGCAAAGGAGAAAAGGAAAGATATAAGCATCTGAATGCAGAGTTCCAAAGAACAGCAAGGAGAGATAAGAAAGCCTTCCTCAGCGAGCAATGCAAAGAAATAGAGGAAAACAACATAATAAGAAAGACTAGAGATCTCTTCAAGAAAATTAGAGATACCAAGGGGACATTTCATGCAAAGATGAACTCGATAAAGGACAGAAACGGTATGGACCTAACAGAAGCAGAAGATATTATGAAACGGTGGCAAGAATACACAGAAGAACTGTACAAAAAAGAGCTTCACAACCCAGATAATCATGACGGCGTGATCACTCACATAGAGCCAGACATCCTGGAATGTGAAGTCAAGTGGGCCTTAGAAAGCATCACTACGAACAAACCTAGTGGAGGTGATGGAATGAATTCCAGTTGAGCTATTTCAAATCCTGAAGTATGATGCTGTGAAAGTGCTGCACTCAATATGTCAGCAAATTTGGAAAACACAGCAGTGGCCACAGGACTGGAAAAAGTCAGTTTTCATTCCAATCCCAAAGAAAGGCAATGACAAAGAACGGTCAAACTACTGCACAATTGCACTCATCTCACATGCTAGTAAAGTAATGCTCAAAATTCTCCAAGCCAGGCTTCAGCAATATGTGAACCGTGAACTTCCTGATGTTCAAGCTGGTTTTAGAAAAGGCAGAGGAACGAGAGATCAAATTGCCAACATCCACTGGATCATCCAAAAAGCAAGAGAGTTCCAGAAAAACA
>SJYX01014378.1:186410-230212 GCA_006410675.1 Oreotragus oreotragus
AGTGAAAAAGTTGGCTTAAAGCTCAACATTCAGAAAACGAAGATCATGGCATCTGGTCCCATCAGTTCATGGGAAATAGATGGGGAAACAGTAGAAACAGTGTCAGACTTTATTTTTGGGGGCTCCAAAATCACTGCAGATGGTGATTGCAGCCATGAAATTAAAAGATGCTTACTCCTTGGAAGGAAAGTTATGACCAACTAGATAGCATATTAAAAGCAGAGACATTAGTCTGCCAACAAAGGTCCGTCTAGTCAAGGCTATGGTTTTTCCTGTGGTCATGTATGGATGTGAGAGTTGGACTGTGAAGAAAGCTGAGCGCTGAAGAATTGATGCTTTTGAACTGTGGTGTTGGAGAAGACTCTTGAGAGTCCCTTGGACTGCAAGGAGATCCAACCAGTCCATTCTAAAGGAGATCAGTCCTGAGTTTTCTTTGGAAGGAATGATGCTAAAGCTGAAAGTCCAGTACTTTGGCCACCTCATGTGAAGAGTTGACTCATTGGAAAAGACTCTGATGCTGGGAGGGATTGGGGGCAGGAGGAGAAGGGGACGACAGAGGATGAGATGGCTGGATGGCATCACTGACTCAATGGAGGTTGAGTTTGAGTGAACTCCGGGAATTAGTAGATGGACAGGGAGGCCTGGCGTGCTGCAATTCATGGGGTCACAAAGAGTCGGATACGACTGAGCAGCTGAACTGAACTGACGGTCAAGTTCTAAGAGGTAAATATCATAACATGTGAGGGCTGTCCTATGACGATTTCCCTGGAGCCTTTAACTCTCTGTTAGTTTGCTGCAAATGAGCCTCCAGCAGTTCATCAATTACAATCTGGGTTTCCTTACCCAGCACAGGTCCTTGTGTAGTTTCTGTTTGTGAATCTCTGCTCTGGGAAGTGGCAACCCAGTGTGTTTGTCATTCTCTCCAATCTCAGGGGCAGCAGCTTGCCCTTCCCTCTCTTGTGATCCAATGAGAGTTACTGAATTTTCAGTTTGTTTAGCCTCTTGCTTGTTAGGCTGGAGTGGCAAGTTCTAAATTGTAGAGCTAGAATCCAGTAGTCTGTTTATGTGGTTTTTTATTATCCTGAATATAAACAAGACCACTTAAAAGGGCCCACATGACATTTGAAGGAAACACTTTTAAATGCTGAGCAACTCATTCTTTGGAGCTTCTCCATTAATATTGTTACTTTGGTGCCATAGAGAGCCACATGGAAAAGCAGAAAAACAAAGACATTTAGCCAGACAGACATGATTATATATTCCTGCTTTGCTATGGTGACTTCCAAGAATTTCAACAGCTACATCTAAAAAATAAGACTTACTTGAATTATTTTAGAGATTAATAATAAAGCATGTATATGTGTGTGTGTGAGAGAGAGAGATGGTGGATATTAACTAAACTAAGTATGGTAATCATTTCACAGTATACGTTAAGTCAAGCCATTAGCGTGCATACCTTAAATTTACACAGTGCTTATGTCAATTACACCTCAATAAAACGGAGGAAAAAAGATAAAAATAATATAGTATCTGAAGCCAGTGCTTAGTAAGTGAAATCTATCATTATTAGCATCAGTCTGTCTCAAGGCCTTGACCCTTGCTACTTTGTCTTCCTGGAGCCCTTCCCACAGACATCTGTGTGGCTGCCCCCTCATTTCCTCAGGTCTTACCTAAGTGCCACTTCTCAGGGAGTAACCTGACAAGTTACAACAGTCCTCACCTAATTCCATTTACTCCATCCTCCCTTCCTGCTTTATTAAAGAGTCCGCCTGCAATGCAGGAGACCCGTAGTTTGATCCCTAGATGGGGAAGACCCCTAGAGAAGGAATGGCTGCCCACTCCATTATGCTTGAAAATTCCATGGACAGAGGAGCCTGGCAGGCTACGGTCCGCGGGCAGCAAAGAGTCGGACAAGACTGGGTGACTAACACACAGAGAATTTTCACCGTCTACTTAGTACATGTTTTCTTTATTTACTTTATTATCTGTCTCACCTTTCTAAACTGCTCAGTGAGCGTAGTACCATTGTCTGTTTTGTTCATTACCATATCCCTAGTGTCTAAAACATATGATACATAGTAGCAACTCAATATTTGTTGAATGAATGGATGACTGAATAAATAAAGTGTCTTAAATAATGATGGGCTTCTCTGATAGCTCAGTTGGGAAAGAATTCGCCTGCAAGGCAGGAGATCCTGGTTCAATTCCTGGGTCAGGAAGATCCGCTGGAGAAGGGATATGCTACCCACTCCAGTATTCTTGGGCTTCCCTTGTGGCTCAGAATGACCCTGCTGCTGCTGCTGCTAAGTCACTTCAGTCGTGTCCGACTCTGTGTGACCCCATAGACGGCAGCCCACCAGGCTCCCCCGTCCCTGGGATTCTCCAGGCAAGAATACTGGAGTGGGTTGCCATTTCCTTCTCCAATGCATGAAAGAGAAAAGTGAAAGTGAAGTCGCTCAGTCTGTCCGACTGTTAGCGACCCCATGGACTGCAGCCCACCAGGCTCCTCCGTCCATTGGATTTTCCAGGCAAGAGTACTGGGGTGGGGTGCCATTGCCTTCCCTGCAGAATGACCCTAGGTACCACGTAATTTTCTCCAAGTCATCTTTTCTCAGGTGCAAATTAAATTATGGTAAAAAAAAAAATATGCAGCACAAAGTGTGCCATTATTAAATGTACAGCCAGTGGCATTCGGTACATTCACATTACTGTGCAACCATCACCACCACACATCTTCAGAAGCTGATCATCCTCCCGAACTGAAACTCTATGCCCAGTTAAACACTGACTCCCCCAACGCCCCCCTCCCTCAGTCCCCAGAAACCATAACCCTACTTTCTGTCTATTCTATATATCTCACTTAAGTAAAATAATAAAATATGTATCCTTTTGTGTCAGGCTTATTTCAATTTTAAAGTTTTCAATGTTCATCCATATTGTAGCAAGTATCAGAATTTCCTTCCTTTTTGAGGGTGAATAATATTCCACTGTGTGTATATACCCTTTTTAATCTATTTATCTGTTGGTAGACATTTGGGTTGTTTCTATCTTTTGGCTATTGGGAATAATGCTCTTATGAATACTGGTGTATCAAATGCACTTTTCATAGAAAACAAAAACAGAATAAAGCCTTGCTGCTGCTAAGTCGCTTCAGTCATGTCCGACTCTGTGTGACCCCATAGACAGCAGCCCACCAGGCTCCCCCGTCCCTGGGATTCTCCAGGCAAGAACATTGGAGTGGGTTGCCATTTCCTTCTCCAATGCAGGAAAGTGAAAAGTGAAAGTGAAGTCGCTCAGTCGTGTCCGACCCTCAGCGACCCCATGGACTGCAGCCTTCCAGGCTCCTCCATCCATGGGATTTTCCAGGCAAGAGTACTGGAGTGGGGTTCCATTGCCTTCTCTTGAATAAAGCCTTAGAAGTCATGATATCCAAGCTATGCCAACATACCAATGTCTTTTCTTTGCCTTTGTGGCAAAAAGAAAAAAAAAATCTGTGAAGCAACCTAGCTACTTGAAGAAATCATTACCTCTGAGTTGGTAATGCCTAAAATATTTTTCCTTGATGCTTGTGAAAGAGGCCTACTCTATGGAAAGGTCCAGAGAGAGATAGGAAGGTTGGAAGACATAATGGAAAGTGAAATTTTGAAATTACATGAGAAAAAAAGTGTCCAAGACAAACAAAAAGCAACTCTATAGCTTGAAAAAAGTTTCAGAAAATGAGAAAAAAGGGTTATAGCAACCCTAAGTAATATCAAGTACTTCCCCTACTCCTGCCATAAATGTTGATATATAGACACAGGAAGCAAGGTGGAGCCCATTCACAACCAAGGCCACCAGTAATCAAGACTTGGCTTGAAGATCCTAGAAGAATCAGAGATCATATCCTAAGGATCAGATGTTGCCATCATATCAAAGATGCTAACAAAGATGAAACATTTAGTGGTACTTGAGAAAGGGGGGATGTGAGGGTGAATGGAAGAAATAGAAAATTTGTGATTTTGTAAAACACTAACTTATAGCTTTGACCCCTTATAAGAAAATGAATGTGTTATACTACTATTCAGCTCTTCCTCTGAAAATCCTTTCTAAACTGCTCTATCTACTAATAACCCCTTTGCCTGGCATCCCTCATCCTCCTTCTCTACCTGGTAATTCCTACTTATTCTATAACATCAAATTCACATGGCCCCCCTCCTCTGAGAAGTCTTCTCAGACTGATGGTGTGCTTAGTTGCTCAGTCATGTCTGACTCTTTGTGACTCCATGGACTGTAGCCTCCCAGGCTCCTCTACCCATGGGGATCCTCCAGGAGGGAATACTGGAGTAGATTGTCATGCCCTCCTCTAGGGGATCTTCCCAACCCAGGGATCGAACCCAGGTCTCCCTCATTGCAAGCAGATTCTTCACCATCTGAGTCACCAGGGAAGCCACCCATCTCAGACTGATGAGATTATTATAGGTATGGATGTTCTCTCCTAGATATCCTCATAATATACTGTGTATTCTCTTCTAGATCTTAGCCCATTGAACTATGATTATTTGCTTACATGACTTTCCCATTTTACTACCATGGCCAAGGCACATATTTCGATTATTTTTAGGTTACCATCCCCTAGTAACTGATCCTGCTAGACTTAAACAATGACAGGGAAGCAAAACTAACTTATGAAGAATCAACTGAATATTTTGCAGAAACACTGATATGACCAAAGTATATATAACAGGTCAAAAAGTTCCAACCCTAAAACACAGTGACATTTCGAGATGTCCACCTGGCCAGTTGTTCTCTGCATTTCCAAATGCTATTTGTAGCCCGTCAAGTGAATCGAGACATTTGATTTAGGTTTTAATTTTGTTTAAAAATCATGTAAAAATACCTGGTAACAAGATTAAAATTAGTGCCAAGTGCTAAGATTTTCCATTAATTAAACTGTCTGCCAAAACCAGGAGGATAAAGGAAGTCGTCTTTTTTTCATATAGGACTAATCTCTGTAACTTGAAATGTTTACCCCATGAAAACACTTCATTATGCAAACTTCTCAAGATTAATAATGTCATATGTTTTATTTTCTTAACAACACAGATTACTGGTGGTTTATTATTAAAGGGGGACCAAAGTGTTCTGGAGTATTACTGTGCTAGATACTATGATGAGTTCTCCTGCTAAAACAAAGTTCTGTTGCACACATACAATACAATCATAAATAATAACAAACTTTTCAATTCACTGCTGAGTTGTAAGAAAGTAAAGAAAACCTATGCAGGCAAGCAAACTGTCAACCAGTGAGCTGAAACCCAACTTAGGATAATGAGTACCAGAAAGCTGGTGTTGTCTTGGGGAAACTACTGGATTCTAAACAGAAATCTAGAAATTTGACTTTGGATCCCCTCAAGGTGAGAGAGCTGAATCTGCATATGCTACATTAATTTAGCCTGGGCTACAGCAGGCTTCCTCAGTGGCTCAGCGATAAAGAATCCATCTGCTATGCAGAAGACATGGGTTCCATCCCTGGGTCAGGAAGATCCCCTGGAGAAGAAAATGCAACCTGTTCTAGTGTTCTCTCCTTGGAAAATCCCATGGACAGAGGAGCCTGGCAGACCACAGTCCACGGGGTCTCAGAATAGCTGGAGAAAACTTAGAGCGTAAACAACAACAACGTGGGCTACAGCAGTTGCAGACTGGCAAGTGTCCCTAGAGGCCCTTAGCTTCAAGGGGGGTGCCTAACCAAATCATCTTTGAAGGAACACACTCCTGATTTAGTCTTGCAGAATTACCAAAGGTTATTCAACCAGAAATGATCGCAGAACCAAAAACTATAAAACATACAAAAAGCAAACCATGGATAAGTCAGCAGACACATTGTTCAGCAGATGCAGAACCCAGTGACTTCAGGATGAAATGATCAAATAAAGAATATAAACTGATAATATATAAAACGTTCAAAGAAATAAAAGATGAAAAAAATTTTAAGTGGGACTATTAGAATAAAAGTTTTTTTAAGAGAAAAATGTATTATTTAAAATATAAAATTTAAATGTCAACTCCAAATACTGAAAAGATAAATAATGCAATAGAGGATACATATGAAGATATTACCATAAATATGGCAAAGAAACAAAAGACAAAAATATGAAAAGACAGTTGAGTAAGAAGGTCTAAAATAGGTTTAATTGGAGCCCCAGAGTGATTTAAAAAAATAGAAAAGACACATAATATTGGAAGAGATAATACATTAAAATTGTTTAGAACTGAAGAAAAGCACAAACCCACAGACCTGAGAAATACAACATATACCAAGCAGGGCAAATGGAAAGAGAGCCATAATCAGACACTGTAATAATATAACAAAATTGTAAAAAAAAAAACAAAAAAAACACAAATCTGAAAAGTCAAAGGAAAATGGATTACAGTCAAAGGAATTGACATTACAAAGACTACAGATATCTCAACAGCAATAACGAAGTCTGGATATACAAGGGATAAATAACATTGTCAAAGTCCTGAGTGTCAGTCATCTCTGTGCATGAGCTCTGATTATATAGCCAAAGTGAAGTGAAAGTCACTCAGTCATGTCTGACTCTTTGTGACCCACTGGACTATACAGTCCATGGAATTCTCCAGGCCAGAACACTGGAGTGGGTACCCTTTCCCTTGTCCAGGGGANTGAGTGTCAGTCATCTCTGTGCATGAGCTCTGATTATATAGCCAAAGTGAAGTGAAAGTCACTCAGTCATGTCTGACTCTTTGTGACCCACTGGACTATACAGTCCATGGAATTCTCCAGGCCAGAACACTGGAGTGGGTACCCTTTCCCTTGTCCAGGGGATCTTCCAAACCAAGTATCGAACCCAGGTCTCCCATATTGCAGGCAGATTCTTTACCAGCTGAGCCACAAGGGAAGCCCATTATACTGCTGAGCATACCCTAAACTGTTCAGATAACAATGGTTGAATAAATCAACTCTATTCTTCTATATGCCAATTAAGTGATTAAATTAGCCACTAGGAAGACTAAACTGAGACTCACAGTAATAAAATCTGAAATTGGCTTATTTCCTCATTTTGTTAGAGTCTTAGGGCAGAAGAAGGGAACAATAAATTCACCACAAAGTGAAAAGTATCTGTTAATAAGAAACAGTCCCTATACCCTATCACTCTTGTTCTCCTTCAAGAGAAATGCCTTTTATTCAGTACAGTTGGCATGGAATGTTTCTGCTTATAATAAAGATCCATATCATCCATGTAAATGTTGCTGCCTGTGCTGTGAGCGCTGACGGCCATCACACACGTTTGTGACAGACCACTGTACCACACTGACTAGAGAAAGTCTGACTCAGCTCCAATTTCAGTTTACTGTAGGGTTTCAGATTCTGCTGACTACACACCAAGCTTTCTTCCCCAACAACGGCTGCATACATTTAGTCATCCCCATAGAATTCCACAGGAATTTGAATTGAAATTCAGGAATGCATAAGGTAACTAACAAATAGAAAACACTTCAAACCATTCTAGAGTTAGTAATTTTCCAGTTAAGTAAAAAGAAAATATTATGAGTACAGAAATAAATTTTATTTCTTAAAACAAAGCAGTGTAAGCTAATATAGCTTCATTTGAATTTTTTAATTTCCTCTTTAAGAGACTAGGAAATTGGATGTACAAATTCACTGGAGACAAAACTGTAATATTTTCCAAATTATCCAAATATAAATGCTCCAAAATCCATCTAAATTTAAATTTTCATTTGCACATGGAATGAAATTAAATAATTGGTTTAATCTGCAAGTAATTTAATGAGTTCATATGATAATTATGTTCTTCTGAAATCTGTGCATTTTTTAGCATTTATTGTACACCAAAATTAACTCCTAAGTTAACTAAAATATTGCCATGAATCAGATTTATATTTACAGTTAGTTTATTTATGCCCTGTCTCTCCCCACTCCACCACACCCCCCCCAAAAAAAAAGACTTAAAGTGAAAAAAGTCTTTTATTTAGAAACTTTGGTATCTTTGAAAATTTGCCTCCATGGAATATTTTAGCAGACTACAGGCTACGACAGTTTTAGAAACTGAAGAGCACTTACAAAATCAGTCCTGAGTGTTCATCGGAAGGACTGATGCTGAAGCTGAAACTCCAATACTTTGGCCAACTAATGCAAAGACCTGACTCTTTTGAAAAGATCCTGATGCTGGGAAAGATTGAAGGCGGGAGGAGAAGGGGACGACAGAGGTTGAGATGGTTGGATGGCATCACTGACTCGATGGACATGGGTTTGAGTAAACTCCGGGAGTTGGTGATGGACAGGGAGGCCTGGCGTGCTGCAGTTCATGGGGTCACAAAGAGTCAGACATGACTGACTGAACTGAAGACAACTGCCTCACCCAGTGACTTTGGAAAGATACTTAGGCCCTGTTCTTATCTATAAAATGGGATCACTATACAAGTGGATTTCAAAGGTTTCTGTTTCCATCTTAGCAATCTCATGATGCTTACAGAATCTTTATACCTCCCAAGTTCCTGGCTTCCTTAATTATTCACTAAAAATCTATCACCATGGCTCTGAATTATAACCACAGTGACACTGTTTTGCCAGCTCCATTCTTTATATCTCTCTACCCTCCACACAATAGCCCCTTTTCAACTATTTATATTTGTTCAATATAATATTTTACAGAACAGGCACATCAATTGGGACAGACCTTTTCATGTTAAAGACAATAATTGAATGTACCACAATAAAAATGTTTCATTGAATACTCAGGTTTAAATTAAATAACAGAGTAAACTAAAAACATGTCTTAGCTCCAAAAAAGCCTTTCAGAAGTCTGCACCTTAAAGCATAAGTAGAATACATTTTGTCAAGTCGAAAAATATATGCTTTTAAACTAGTAATCTGAAAATACAGATAATGCTGAAAGGAAATTTATTTCCATGAACTGATGGAATATAAAAATACAGTTGAAATACATTGCTCAAAAACTCCTTAGAGCTCTCCTTGGAGCTCTTTGGGGATGAACCACTGAGATACCTTAGACAGAAAATATGACTATTACCTTGACCAGTAGATCTTTAAGCCAACACAGAAATGCCCCCACTCCTACCACATTGATATTGCCTCTTTACTTGTCTTAACGGTAAAAAAGCTGCCTTCAATGCAGGAGCCACAGGAGACATGGGTTCAATCGCTGGGTCAGAAAGATCCTCTGGAGAAGGAAATGGCAACCCACTGCAGTATTCTTGCCTAGAGAATCCCTTGGACAGAGGAGCCTGGTGGGCTACAGTTGATGGGGTTGCAGAGTCAGACACGACTGAAGAGACTTAGCACTTTACTGGAAATAAAACCACCCCTTTAGCTCAGTGCATAGCCACCGAGAAAGAAACCACATTTTCCAGCTTCCCTTGCAACTGGGTATTGCCCTGTAACTAAGGGGTGGAGGGGTGTGGGATGGTGAACTGTGGTGACAGGTGCAAATTCTGGGTCATGATCTTAAAGGGAACATGCTGTACCCACCACTACCTTTTGGTGTCTATTCTTTATCTATGGGTTAAGGAAATGCTTGTGAAAGTGAGAGCAGCCATTTGGAATCACAAAATGGAAGTGTGCACAGCAAAACATCCAAATGGAAGATAGCTGGGCCCGCAGCACCAAGAAGCTGTCTTACTAGTCCTAGACCACTGATGGAGAATTTTACGTGAGAGACAGTGATATTTCTATCTTGCTTCTGCCTACTGTATTTTAGTCTGTTTATGATAGTTGCCTAATATGTATCCTAATGAACTGAACCATCACCTGCCTTGTGAGTCCAAAGGCCTTTCCAGATGGCTGGTGCACTCCCCTGAAGCAAATATCTGGCAACAGGGAACTCAACTCATCAACACCTCATTTTTGTACTCACTATTTGCTTCATGTCAAATGGCAACAGTGCTAAGCAGAAAGAACAACCTTCATTTGTTATCATGAGTTCACGCAGAAGTTTTTTCTTGCTCTAATATACTCAGGCCGCCCATGAAACAGTTTTTCTAGCAACTACAGGAGATTTAGCTTTCCTGATGAGCAAGCATTCTCTTTGTAGGTTGTTTTATTGAGATGGTTTTGACTCATCTCTCATCAGGGGGAGAAAACACTTTTAAAACAAGTTAAATGAAATATAAAAATGCCCTCCCCAAATAGAAGCCAGATAACATCACTAACTGCTAATTGACTCACAGAGTGTGTTACCTCAGGTCACAGCAGTTGACTTAGGGCTGAATCAGGGAGACACATAAACCAAAGGGAAGTATGTTCAGTTCGGTTCAGTCGCTCAGTCGTGTCCGACTCTGCGACCCCATGAATTGCAGCACGCCAGGCCTCCCTGTTCATCACCATCTCTCGGAGTTCACTCAGACTCACGTCCATCGAGTCCGTGATGCCATCCAGCCATCTCATCCTCGGTCGTCCCCTTCTCCTCCTGCCCCCAGTCCCTCCCAGCATCAGNAGGAGAAGGGGACGACAGAGGTTGAGATGGTTGGATGGCATCACTGACTCGATGGACATGGGTTTGAGTAAACTCCGGGAGTTGGTGATGGACAGGGAGGGCTGGCGTGCTGCAGTTCATGGGGTCACAAAGAGTCAGACATGACTGACTGAACTGAAGACAACTGCCTCACCCAGTGACTTTGGAAAGATACTTAGGCCCTGTTCTTATCTATAAAATGGGATCACTATACAAGTGGATTTCAAAGGTTTCTGTTTCCATCTTAGCAATCTCATGATGCTTACAGAATCTTTATACCTCCCAAGTTCCTGGCTTCCTTAATTATTCACTAAAAATCTATCACCATGGCTCTGAATTATAACCACAGTGACACTGTTTTGCCAGCTCCATTCTTTATATCTCTCTACCCTCCACACAATAGCCCCTTTTCAACTATTTATATTTGTTCAATATAATATTTTACAGAACAGGCACATCAATTGGGACAGACCTTTTCATGTTAAAGACAATAATTGAATGTACCACAATAAAAATGTTTCATTGAATACTCAGGTTTAAATTAAATAACAGAGTAAACTAAAAACATGTCTTAGCTCCAAAAAAGCCTTTCAGAAGTCTGCACCTTAAAGCATAAGTAGAATACATTTTGTCAAGTCGAAAAATATATGCTTTTAAACTAGTAATCTGAAAATACAGATAATGCTGAAAGGAAATTTATTTCCATGAACTGATGGAATATAAAAATACAGTTGAAATACATTGCTCAAAAACTCCTTAGAGCTCTCCTTGGAGCTCTTTGGGGATGAACCACTGAGATACCTTAGACAGAAAATATGACTATTACCTTGACCAGTAGATCTTTAAGCCAACACAGAAATGCCCCCACTCCTACCACATTGATATTGCCTCTTTACTTGTCTTAACGGTAAAAAAGCTGCCTTCAATGCAGGAGCCACAGGAGACATGGGTTCAATCGCTGGGTCAGAAAGATCCTCTGGAGAAGGAAATGGCAACCCACTGCAGTATTCTTGCCTAGAGAATCCCTTGGACAGAGGAGCCTGGTGGGCTACAGTTGATGGGGTTGCAGAGTCAGACACGACTGAAGAGACTTAGCACTTTACTGGAAATAAAACCACCCCTTTAGCTCAGTGCATAGCCACCGAGAAAGAAACCACATTTTCCAGCTTCCCTTGCAACTGGGTATTGCCCTGTAACTAAGGGGTGGAGGGGTGTGGGATGGTGAACTGTGGTGACAGGTGCAAATTCTGGGTCATGATCTTAAAGGGAACATGCTGTACCCACCACTACCTTTTGGTGTCTATTTTTTATCTATGGGTTAAGGAAATGCTTGTGAAAGTGAGAGCAGCCATTTGGAATCACAAAATGGAAGTGTGCACAGCAAAACATCCAAATGGAAGATAGGTGGGCCCGCAGCACCAAGAAGCTGTCTTACTAGTCCTAGAACACTGATGGAGAATTTTACGTGAGAGACAGTGATATTTCTATCTTGCTTCTGCCTACTGTATTTTAGTCTGTTTATGATAGTTGCCTAATATGTATCCTAATGAACTGAACCATCACCTGCCTTGTGAGTCCAAAGGCCTTTCCAGATGGCTGGTGCACTCCCCTGAAGCAAATATCTGGCAACAGGGAACTCAACTCATCAACACCTCATTTTTGTACTCACTATTTGCTTCATGTCAAATGGCAACAGTGCTAAGCAGAAAGAACAACCTTCATTTGTTATCATGAGTTCACGCAGAAGTTTTTTCTTGCTCTAATATACTCAGGCCGCCCATGAAACAGTTTTTCTAGCAACTACAGGAGATTTAGCTTTCCTGATGAGCAAGCATTCTCTTTGTAGGTTGTTTTATTGAGATGGTTTTGACTCATCTCTCATCAGGGGGAGAAAACACTTTTAAAACAAGTTAAATGAAATATAAAAATGCCCTCCCCAAATAGAAGCCAGATAACATCACTAACTGCTAATTGACTCACAGAGTGTGTTACCTCAGGTCACAGCAGTTGACTTAGGGCTGAATCAGGGAGACACATAAACCAAAGGGAAGTATGTTCAGTTCGGTTCAGTCGCTCAGTCGTGTCCGACTCTGCGACCCCATGAATTGCAGCACGCCAGGCCTCCCTGTTCATCACCATCTCTCGGAGTTCACTCAGACTCACGTCCATCGAGTCCGTGATGCCATCCAGCCATCTCATCCTCGGTCGTCCCCTTCTCCTCCTGCCCCCAGTCCCTCCCAGCATCAGAGTCTTTTCCAATGAGTCAACTCTTCGCATGAGGTGGCCAAAGTACTGGAGTTTCAGCTTCAGCATCGTTCCTTCCAAAGAAATCCCAGGGTTGATCTCCTTCAGAATGGACTGGTTGGATCTCTTTGCAGTCCAAGGGACTCTCAAGAGTCTTCTCCAACACCACAGTTCAAAAGCATCAATTCTTCGGCGCTCAGCTTTCTTCACAGTCCAACTTTCACATCCATACACGACCACAGGAAAAACCATAGCCTTGACTAGACAGACCTTAGTCGGCAAAGTAATGTCTCTGCTTTTGAATATACTGTCTAGGCTGGTCATAACTTTTCTTCCAAGGAGTAAGCGTCTTCTAATTTCATGGCTGCAGTCACCATCTGCAGTGATTTTGGAGCCCCCAAAAATAAAGTCTGACACTGTTTCCACTGTTTCCCCATCTATCTCCCATGAAGTGATTGGACCAGATCAGAGAGACACATAAACCAAAGGGAAGTATGAAAATAATGAAATATCTCTGAAAATAATCCTTTGAAATATTAAGTTTAAGACAAGAACCTATATAAGAACCATATTACAAAACACCTTATCTTACTCCCCTGTTGTTGTTTAGTCACTAAGTCATGTCCAAATCTTTGTGACTCCATGGACTGTAGTAGGCTCTGAGTCCATGGGATTTCCCAGTCAAGAACACTAGAGTGTGTTGCCATTTTCTTTTCTAATCTTACTTCCTTACGAGTCTGTTGGTTTGCTAATACAATATTGCTTCAGATCAAAAGGCCATGATCCTACTCTCTTATGTAGGAGAATCATGGCAATTTTGACCTAAAACAATATTTGCCACTAGCAAACCAACAGACTGGTATCCTTAAAAATATTGGTCTTAATAGCAAACTAACATTTTAGATAAATTAGAGAAGCAATTTCCAATTTTTAATATACTTTCAATTATAATACACAATATTCTTATTTGATTTCAAGTAGCTCTTCGTTATGCAAAATGCTTTCACAAATTAAAGTTTAAAAATTTAAGCTGACCTGGTAGAGAAGGGAGAGAAAAGCCTTCCAGGGAGACGCAGAAGCTGTCTTAGACTTTATGGATTCCAGGAAGTCAACATTATCCCTTATCTCAAATAGATCAAAGTCTAATGGGGAGGGGGAGACAGAAGAGGAATCCTCAAATCCAACCACATGCAGACTAGTATTTGCCCTAACAAGTGGCAACATAAGGTACAGTGTGGGGGGCACATAGGAGGGGTCAGTTATACCCAGAGAGAAGAGCAGAAATATTCACAGAGGAGGTGACATGAAGGATGAGCCTTTATGCAAGGCAACTTTGAAACCTTCAGGAATGGAGGATTAGTACCATGAAACCAGAGTAAAGGTTCCCAACCTGAATGACATTGTCCCTGTCAGGGGCATCTAGAAATGGGAACAGGGGCGTGGGCTGGCAGAATACCTGGGGAGCACTACAGTTTTAGTGTGAAGGTGGAAAGGGGGGCCAGGGGCACTAAATATTGTTCAGTGCCCATGGCAGACTTGGACAACCAAATCCAAAATGCCAACTACATCTTTTGTGGAGGACAGAATGGGTGAAGTTATGTGGTAGGATAAAAGACTACAAGGGTGAAAGTGTCTTCAAAATGGCCTTTATAATTTTTCTCTCTTCTCTCCCAATCTGCAGTCTTTACTCCCCAGGGCAGTAACATATGGCTGTATATTGTACATTTAGATTACATGCACATTTACTGTATACTTACACAGTTAAAATTATAGATATCATAGATTTGTGTATTGATTATAAAAATTTTCCAGCAGAAGCAGTGGACTGTCTTAAGGAAACATATGTATACCTATGACTGATTCATGTTGATGTTTAACAGAAGACAACAAAATTCTGTAAAGCAATTATCCTTCAATTAAAAAATAAATAAATCTTTTTGAAAAGGCCAAAAAAAAAAAAAAAAGGCCTTTTCTTATTCCTATTAAGGTACCATCTGGACTAGTGGTAGTTCTATTTTTCTCTCCAAGTCCACACATGTACAAAGACAACTGGTCCCAGTGGGGAAGGAAGGGATAGTTCTGATGATCTGTACGAATGGAGAGAAGAGAAGGGTAAGGCAGATGGTCTGGTTTCTCACCGTGTCCCATCCAAGTGTTCCATAAACATGAAAGATCATCAACAGCTGAGCCCAGCCTTTAGTCCACCAACACTGATCTTCTGCCTGTAGCCTGTCCTCAAGGCTTGGAACTGGCTTCTGTTCTCAAGGTAGATGAGAAAGCTCTAACAGTCATAATCACTTGACGTAGTCCTGGCCCCAGGCTTCAGACTGCTATACACTGCTGCTCTCAAGTTCCCATTCTGGGATTCAAATTTCCTGCTTTCTGGTTTCTGTTGCTGATTACTGTTCCCTGGCAGGGGCCTATCTCCAACTGGGAGAGTCCTCCAGGCACATAAGTCGCCCAAAGGAAAAGGTATCAAACGGGGTTTTTAACTCTATTCATTGTCTACATTAAACTTGAATTATTCCAATACTTTAATTTAAACTACTGCTTTAGTTACTAAGAGTAAGTTAAACTGTACGCGCATGCACACAGGCACATAACTGAAAATACTTCAGTTTAACTGTGATTACAATCTTTGAGTGAGACCATCAGACTCTTAATTAAACAGAAGTCTAAGGTTAATTTGTAACGAATGAATGTTTTTCAAAATAAAAGCATGGTACATAAAAGTTAATAAAACTGGCTCCATGTTAATTATATTTATTTTCCTTCAAATTTACTTGCTCCCCTCCAAATGCAACATGAATAGCCTTGTGAAAGCAAGGTAGAAAATCATGAAACATACAAATCAGCAACTACTAACAGAGAAAAATAACGAGGGATATTCTAATGTATAAATACAAATCTACAAGGTTGGACTTATTCTAGAATCAGCATTTTTTTTTCAAGATTTTGCTCAAGCTGTGATCAAGAAGACAACGCTTAACAATGACCCAACTCTTAACGACATACCAGGTGCTGTTCCACACTCTGCATGTTATTTGTTTGATCTTTAAAACAGGTTTATGAAATGGTTCTATTATCATCCTCATTTTATAGTCTGAGACCTTCCTATCCTTTTAGGTCTGATTTAAATTTCAGTTGCTCACAAGTTCTTCTTTAATTATGCCTACCTCACTCACCAAGTCAAATTTTGTCTGCCTCCCCCTCTCCACTATTTTATTTGCCTCTCTTTTGTTAGATTTACCATAGATCACCTCAAGAGTTCTTTATTTATGGCTCCTCTCGCCATTACGTCACAAATTGTCGGAGAGGCAGACTTTTTCTCATTCCTTGCTGTATACCTATGGTGACTAATGGAGAATTCTTGCACAAAGTACATGACCAGCAAATGCTGATGGAACTAGCACTAGCATTAATGGGAGAAGAAAGAAGGAAAGAATTTAGCAGCAACTTTAGAAACAGTCATGAGTACAGAGCAACTAGCAATTATTCTCTGTATTTGCTGAGAACAGAAGAGATCCAGATATTATGGGATGACACACTTAATTAAATAAAAGGTAAACATATAACCATAATTACACTGAAAGAAATCACGGAACGTTTATGTAGTCTTAAGAGGTGGAAGGCATGTTTCTAAACATGACACCAAAAAAAACAAAAGCAAGCAAAAGAGGAATGAAATAAACAGTCAAGATGGCCAGTTCTGTGTCAGGCTGCAGACTCAGTTCCCAAGATGCCATTTGTAGAGTCAGTTTCTTCACTGTAAAACAGGGTGATAATAATGCCAGTCTCATACAGTTCACAAGGTGGAATTAATAAGATAATGACTGTAAACTTCATCCCACAATGTCTGACACAGTGTCTTCCATACATGTTTAAAAGCAAATCAACAGAGGAAAATACACAGATGTGGCTGCATGAAAACAACCTTTGTAGTCTAAAAAAGAGCACTCACAAATAAATGAATATTAAACACTACACAGGATGAAAGAGGATGGGTATCCTAAATATATGAAGAGCGTCAACAAATTGACAAGGAGAGTAAAACCCTAATAGAAAAAAGGAGGACAGCCTGTGCACTTGGCAGCTCGGTTAAGTCTGAGTCTTTCCGACCCTTAGACTGTAGCCCGCCAGGTTCCTCTGTCCATGGGATTTTTCAGGCAAGAATACTGAAGTGGGCTGCCATTTTCTTCTCCAAATATATTAAGAACTTTAACAAATTAACAAGGAGAGTAAAACCCTAATAGGAAAAAAAAAATAGGAAAGCTGAATTGAGCATTTCACAAAATATGAATAAATACAATGAAATATATAGTCAAAGCTATGGTTTTTCCAGCAGTAATGTACGGATGTGAGAGTTGGACCATAAAGAAGGCTGAGCACCCAAGAATTGATGCTTTTGAACTGTGGTGTTGGAGAAAACTCTTGAGAGTCCCTTGGACTCCTAGGAGATCAATTCAGTCAATCCTAAAGGAAATCAGTCCTGACTATTCATTATACTGATGCTGAAAAGCTGAAGCTCCAATACTTTGGCCAGCTGATGCAAAGAACTGACTCCTTAGAAAAGACCCGGATACTGGGAAAGATTGAAGGCAGGAGGAGGAAGCAACAGAGGATAAGACGGTTGGATGGTATCATCGACCCAATGGACATGAGCTTGAGTAAGCTGTGGGTGTTGGTGGTGGACGGGGAAACCTGGCGTGCTGCAGTCCATGGTATCGCAGAGTCAGACACAACTGAGTAACTGAACAACAACAGTCAAATGACCAAACATGAAAAAATATCCACCTTAATTAAGTAATGGAAGGTCATTAGTTAAAATGAGATATAAGTTTTGCTTACTAAGTCAGCAATACTGATGATGGTATGAAGCAATGGGCATGCTTACAGAGCTTTGTGAAGAGTTTAAATTCGCACATTTCTATAGACCATTTTGCCAAAGAGCATCAAAGTCTTAAAATGTATGCATGTTTTGACCATGGAAATCAGGTATTTTTAATAAAGAAATCATCAAATACATAAACTGAATGCTTGTTTGCAAGAGTGAAAACTGATGAGAATAGTAAATTACAATGTAAGTTACAACACTGAATAATGTGATCTCATGGGAGATATTTAATATCATTAATGAAAAAAATGCTATAACAGCACTACTACCTGATTCTATTTTAATTAAACAGAAACCATAAAAGAAGATGTGTGTGTACGTATGTGTGCATGTGTACACAGACACAAAAAAAGGTTTGAAAGGAAATATACCAAGAGGTTAATGTCAAATATCTCTAGATAATGAAATTTTAGGTGCCTTTGGAAAGCTAGAACATATTTTAAATTTTTTATAATGACTATATTTTTACAATCAAGAAAATAAAAACTGTCTTTTTCAAAAGAAAAAAATTTACCATTAGGGGACAGTCCAGTCCTATCAGAGACCCTTCATGTTAGATGGTATTCATTGCCACCAATCAATAGTGGCTGCCCTATGTTCCTTGAAATGGGCATACAAGAATGAAAATCAGCCTATAGGTTCTATGCATATATACGCAATTCAAGTAATTCAATGCAAAAGTTCAATTAAATACCAAAATAACTCAAGGGACCATCACATGCTTAATGGTTAAATGGCATTAGGGTAAAACAAAACGAAACACAACTAAGCAGTACTGGATAAAGTTAAAACCTTAATCTCATGCTTACTTAGCAGCAAAGAGAAAAAAATAGAAACAAACATTAATTATGAAAGATTTAGTGATCTGTATGGTTATAATTCTAGAAACACTTCAGTGAGTGTTTATCTATGCTATAACTCATTGCTTTCTGCAAATTTAAAGGGATCTCTCGGCTGACAGGTCAAATGCTTGGTCACAACTAAGGGGAAAAAAATCAGTTCAATCATTTTAGAAATAGGCAAAAGGAGAAGGTCCTCATGCTTCAAACATGGGGCATATCTTGTGTGTGTGTGTGTGTGTGTTTAGTGTGGCTTTCATAATAAATCTAAGAAAGGCCTTACTCAGAATGAAGTGAGTGTGAATACAAATACATTTAACTCCCACCACCCCGCATGGAAGGGAGGGAGCAGGCACAGATTGTGTAACTAGGTTGGACATTGATTCATTCTAACATTTAATATTGAACAAAAGTCTCAAGAATTCAGAGTAAGTCCTACGGTATTCACTTGTGCCTTTTTAAAACTAATGAAAGACTAGATCAATTGAAGATTCTTAATTTCATCTAGCAAAATCTTGAACACAAAATGTTAAAAAAAAAAAAGGGTGGGGGAGACAGAGAGAAAGACTAAGTAAATAACTATTTAAATTGCTATCCACTGTCTATCCCAGGTAGGCTGGTCATTTGTTTTTTCTGCCCAGTATCCACTGCTCCTTCTCTGGTTAAGAGCACCCAGGTTTCCTCTGGAGGAGTACTTCTCACGTTTTGGCCCATATGGTGGAGTTGACCTCATTTCCTAACTTCAGGAACTAATGAGTAACCCAGGAATGGTCATGCAATATAATTCATTCCCCTAGACAGAATGAATATTCAGCAGCCACAGGCCCAAGTGAGGACCATTTGGGGCAAGAATTAAGAATAAGAATAAGAATTAAGAATTCTTTAAGCTCCTGGGAAAGAAGCATATTCTTTCCTCCCTAGCTTCCATGCAAAGAACATAAACTTATTGCTGAAGACATCTTTGTCATTACTTTGCAGTCCATCTAAGAAATAAAGAACGGAGTAGATCCATGAAACAGAGAGAAACAGACTTGTAACAAACTATTTTTAAAAGTTGGGTCAAATCATGCCTGAAGCCATTCATATCATTTGATTTGGATTTCTGTCAAATGAAACCAAAAGGAGACAACAAATACGGGGAAAGGGAGGTTGGACAGTCATGTCTCCCTCCCCAGTGGATCTACCTATCTCAGCAGGGGAAGCTTTTTTTTTTTTTTAAATTGGAGTATAGTTGTTAAACCATGTTGTGTTAGTTTCAGGAGTAGAGCAAATGGGACTTCTTTCACAAAATACCATGGACTGGATGGCTTAAAGAACATTTATTTCACACAGTTCTGAAGGCTTGACCTCTGAAGGGTGCCGCATGCTCAGGTTCTGGGGAGGGTCCTCTTCCTCGCTTTCAGACTTTGCTGCCTTCTGGCTGTGTCCTCAGATGGTGGAGAGGGCATAACCTCTCCTAGTACAGGCACTAATCCCACAATGAGGATCTCAGCCTCGTGACCTCATCTAAACCAAATCACCTCCAAAAGGCCCCATCTGTCAATGTTACCATACGAAGGGGTGTGTGTGTGTGTGTGTGTATGTGTGTGTTAGTCAGTCATGTCCAACTCTTTGCAATCCCATGAACTATTGCCCACCAGGCTCCTCTGTCCATGGAATTTCCCAGGCAAGAATACTGGAGTGGGTTGCCATTCCCTTCTCCAGGGGATCTTCCCATCTCAGGGATCGAATCCTGGTCTCCTGCACTACAGGCAGATTCTTTACTGTCTACAAATGAACTGTGAGTGGACACAAGCATTCAGTCCATAATGTGACCTAAACCACCTTTAGACATACACACAAATAGATTGGATGAGGTTAGACTATGCTACTGCCCAGCACATATGTGTAACCTTCATTGTACTAGAAACCATCACTAGGATGTTGGTTCTACCCTTAAATACACAGCACTACTTACTCCAGAGTTTTGTCCAGTGGCTGGCACATAACATCACTCAGTAAGTATCTGCTGAAAAGTGAATGACATATATGAAAACACACAGGAGGTGTCTAATACCATAAGGGAAACTAGAGATTCCGGTTTTGCAATCCAACACTTGATCAGTCGACCTATTCTTCATCTTCTCTTTAGCCTGACATTCAACTGGCACAAAACACTTTAATCAATGGAAAATAATCCCCAGTCAATGGCCTTCTCTATTAATTAAATGGGGAACCAGTTCTGGAATTTTAGTGGAGACAGATACTTGAGAGTGTGTGTGTCTGTGTGCGCGTGCTGTGTTAGACCACAGTCTACAAGGTCCTACAGGGTCTGTGTGACCGCATATCCTTCCCGTGCCTGCTCTCTTCCAGCCCCACAGGGCTGCTAGGTCTTCTCTGAAAGATGTCTGGCACCTCTCACCTCAGGACCTTTGCTTTTCTGTAACTGCTGCCTGCACAGGATCTATGTGGCTTACTGGCTTATCTCTCTTTAGGTCTTTGCCCAAATATCACTTCAGTGAGGCCTTCCTGACCACTCTATTTCCAATTACAAACTTCTCCACCACTAGTACTTCCTATTCCATAGCATTTATCACCTTTTAATACACTACATAATGTACCTACTTATATTCTTTATTCTTTTTCATTTTCTCCACACTAGAAGATAAACTCTATGAGAGCAAAGATTTCATGTGGTTTTTGTTCTCTCTTGAACCCCCAATGCCAGGGAAATAACTGATGCTAGATAAATGAATGAAAATATGAAACAATAAAACCACAACTGGGTTATTAAATGCTCTGATTCAAATTAAATTAAATATGAATAGTTTCCAATCCAATAAACTATAGCAGGTATATATGTGACCTCTTCCAGAAGTTGAAACCAGAGAGTTGCTTAAATATTTTTAAAACCAGAGTTGCAATAAAAAGGTCCCTGACATTATAGAAATTAAAATATATAAAATTATCTGAGAACCAAAATATGTCATCACAAAAACTACAGTGATATTCAAGAAGTATAAGGTATACATTTACTTTGCTTTAGATCTAGAACAGTATTAAAGATAAAAGTTGAGCAATATTTGCTAGCAGAAAAATCATGTTTGAAAATATTCATGAATCATTTTTTCCTACATACATCAAACACAGGCATGATTATTTGGCTTCTTAACAGAAATAGGTAAGGCATGGTCATTGAAATTCCAGAAAGGGGTTACTATAGGAAAATTGAAAAACGTCCATTGGGAAGGGGTTTCCTAGATGCCCTAAGGTCCCACACCCACTGCCCGTAACTTTCCCTGTCCCAGAGTGTTAGTCATTCAGTCACGTCTGACTCTGTGTGACCCCATGGACTGTAGCCCATCAGGTTCCTCTGTCCATGGAATTCTCCAGGCAAGAGTACTGGAGTGGGTTGCCATTCCTTTCTTCATTCCTGTTCTAAGAACACCTCTCTCATGGTCTCCTTTCCAGTCCACCACCCATGATGTGGGGAAAGATGAGTTCAGTCCCAGGGGTGGCCTCAGTTCTGGCTGCTCCTAAATGCGTAGACGGAAGAAGAGCAATATTTATGTCAGGGGTCCAAAGCTACAGGCCCCGGAAATCAAATGTTTTATTTAGGAAGAAGGGTATTCGAAAATCAGGAAATTTCCCCCCAAATATTCAAACTTCCAACTTCTCTTAAAAATCCACAAGTTCAAGCAACACTGAGGTGCAACTACTGAATAAAAGGAGAATCTATGAAGAGTCACTGTCCCCTTGAGGCCGGGCATCTCCTCCCCGGGCCACTACTTTCCCCACGGCTCCCTATTATCTTCCACCTTGTTTACATCACCTGCCTGGCCCCCAAGTCCAACACATCCCCTTGTTGACTTTAAGCATAAACCCTAGATTTAAATCCTGCTGCAGAGTACCATGAAGTCAAGGCCAGAGCACTGAGTTATTCCTTGACACTGACTATGTGACTGTATACGAACCACTCATCTTCCCTCATTCGCATCTGTGACATGGGGATGACGACTCCTCCCCTGCCTTCCTCACAGGGTTGTTGCGATGAGTAAATGGAACAAGAGTATAAAAGTGCTTGATGGAGAAGTGAAGTCACCACATAGCGAACATGAATCCTTGATTAGGATAGGCACATTTTAAAAATATTATAAAACAACAGCATCTTACATGAATGTTTGAGACTGGTACACAGAGAAAGCTTGATCTTCTAGTCATGATTAATGGCACAAAAGAAATTAGTAGGCCTAAGACTACAAATTCAGGAAATGCAAATATATATTTATATATACTGAAAACCATCTCCTTTTAAGGAACTTTATAAGCATAAATAACATTAAACTTGTCATGTTGCTAAACTGGGAAAGAACTAAATTTCCTGAGAACTAAAGATAAGTTTAAGGTCAAATCAGGTCAGCCAAAAAACGTTTTCAGGAACTATACACATGACCAAAAAAGTCTATCTAGGAATGACGATATAAAACATGTGCAAAATTAGTCTGTGAAGAAAACTTAAGACAAATGCTGGCATTAAAAGGCATGTAATGAGCCAGGATTATCAACCTCCAAAGAGAGCATAACAGGGTTTTATAAGTGGTTAACCAGCTTTACGATTCCAGACAGTCAAGGTTGCTGTGATTATCTGTGACAGAGAAACAGATCTCCAGAATACTAATCTATTCCAGTAGCAGTAATGAAAAGGCAAACATAATCTAAGAAAGTCCTTGAGGCGTCATGTCACTATATCCATCACTTAAATCTATGGGTCTCAGTAATTTGGGATTGAAAATTAATCAAAATGGTCTACAGGTCATTGGTCAGGTTTATTTAGTCATCAACAACACTGGCCTAATTAACCAGATTATGAAAAATGTCTTTTCTGGAAACCTTCACCTTACCAACAAAGAGAACTTCTGAGACCAAACAAAACTAAGTAAAGGCAGTTAATTCTTCATACCCCTGCTTAAGGGGACAAAGAAAAGTGGAATGGAGTGCATGAGGGAATATTTTGTTCTTTCTTTTTTAAAAAAGTAGAGTCTTGAGTGTTCTTTTGTTTTTAATCAAGTGGGGGTTTTTTGGTTTGTTTTTGGTTTGTTTCGTTTTCTTGCTGTGTGGCATGTGGGACAGCAGTTCCCTGACCAGGGATGTAACCCAGGTCCCCTGCAGGGGAAGCAAAATCTTAACAACCAGAAATCTAAACCAGGGAAGTCCCTTAATCAAAGTTCTCTTAAAAGAATTATTCTTATCAAAGTAAAACATGAATATGATTCATAAGATTTGATTCAAATAGTTCAAGGGGTTGTAATGGAAAACAACAGCCTCCTGCTCACTGCTTCCCAAGTCCACTCCTACTTGCTAAAGGAAACCACTTTTGGCTGATTTGGGGTTTTGGTTTCTTATATTCTATGCAGCCAAAGATGGAGAAGCTCTATACAGTCAACAAAAACAAGACCAGGAGCTGACTGTGGCTCAGATCATGAACTCCTTATTACCAAATTCAGACTTAAATTGAAGAAAGTAGGGAAAACCGCTAGACCATTCAGGTATGACCTAAATCAAATCCCTTATGATTATACAGTGGAAGTGAGAAATAGATTTAAGGGCCTAGATCTGATAGATAGAGTGCCTGATGAACTATGGAATGAGGTTCGTGACATTGTACAGGAGACAGGGATCAAGACCATCCCCATGGAAAAGAAATGCAAAAAAGCAAAATGGCTGTCTGGGGAGGCCTTACAAATAGCTGTGAAAAGAAGAGAGGCGAAAAGCAAAGGAGAAAAGAAAAGATATAAGCATCTGAATGCAGAGTTCCAAAGAATAGCAAGAAGAGATAAGAAAGCCTTCTTCAGCAATCAATGCAAAGAGATAGAGGAAAACAACAGAATGGGAAAGACTAGAGATCTCTTCAAGAGAATTGGAGATACCAAGGGAACATTTCATGCAAAGATGGGCTCGATAAAGGATAGAAATGGTATGGACCTAACAGAAGCAGAAGATATTAAGAAGAGGTGGCAAGAATACACAGAAGAACTGTACAGAAAAGATCTTCACGACCCAGATAATCATGAGGATGTGATCACTAATCTAGAGCCAGACATCTTGGAATGTGAAGTCAAGTGGGCCTTAGAAAGCATCACTAAGAACAAAGCTAGTGGAGGTGATGGAATTCCAGTTGAGCTGTTTCAAATCCTGGAAGATGATGCTGTGAAAGTGCTGCACTCAATATGCCAGCAAATTTGGAAAACTCAGCAGTGGCCACAGGACTGGAAAAGGTCAGTTTTCATTCCAATTCCAAAGAAAGGCAATGCCAAAGAATGCTCAAACTACCGCACAATTGCACTCATCTCACACGCTAGTAAAGTAATGCTCAAAATTCTCCAAGCCAGGCTTCAGCAATATGTGAACCGTGAACTCCCTGATGTTCAAGCTGGTTTTAGAACAGGCAGAGGAACCAGAGATCAAATTGCCAACATCCGCTGGATCATGGAAAAAGCAAGAGAGTTCCAGAAAAACATCTATTTCTGCTTTATTGACTATGCCAAAGCCTTTGACTGTGTGGATCACAATAAACTGTGGAAAATTCTGAAAGAGATGGGAATACCAGACCACCTAACCTGCCTCTTGAGAAATCTGTATGCAGGTCAGGAAGCAACAGTTAGAACTGGACATGGAACAACAGACTGGTTCCAAATAGGAAAAGGAGTACGTCAAGGCTGTATATTGTCTCCCTGCTTATTTAACTTATATGCAGAGTACATCATGAGAAACGCTGGACTGGAAGAAACACAAGCTGGAATCAAGATTGCCGGGAGAAATATCAATAAC
Organism: Oreotragus oreotragus; assembly: GCA_006410675.1. Lineage (NCBI taxonomy): Eukaryota > Metazoa > Chordata > Mammalia > Artiodactyla > Bovidae > Oreotragus > Oreotragus oreotragus. The sequence continues at coordinate 211,688 of SJYX01014378.1, forward strand.
CTCAGATATGCTGATGACACCACCCTTATGGCAGAAAGTGAGGAGGAGCTAAAAAGCCTCTTGATGAAAGTGAAGGAGGAGAGCGAAAAAGTTGGCTTAAAGCTCAACATTCAGAAAACGAAGATCATGGCATCCGGTCCCATCACTTCATGGGAAATAGATGGGGAAACAGTGGAAACAGTGTCAGACTTTATTTTTTGGGGCTCCAAAATCACTGCAGATGGTGACTGCAGCCATGAAATTAAAAGACGCTTACTCCTTGGAAGAAAAGTTATGACCAACCTGGATAGTATATTCAAAAGCAGAGACATTACTTTGCCGACTAAGGTCCGCCTAGTCAAGGCTATGGTTTTTCCTGTGGTCATGTATGGATGTGAAAGTTGGACTGTGAAGAAAGCTGAGCGCCGAAGAATTGATGCTTTTGAACTGTGGTGTTGGAGAAGACTCTTGAGAGTCCCTTGGACTGCAAGGAGATCCAACCAGTCCATTCTGAAGGAGATCAACCCTGGGATTTCTTTGGAAGGACTGATGCTAAAGCTGAAACTCCAGTACTTTGGCCACCTCATGAGAAGAGTTGACTCATTGGAAAAGACTCTGATGCTGGGAGGGACTGGGGGCAGGAGGAGAAGGGGACGACCGAGGATGAGATGGCTGGATGGCATCATGGACTCGATGGACGTGAGTCTGAGTGAACTCCGGGAGATGGTGATGAACAGGGAGGCCTGGCGTGCTGCGATTCATGGGGTCGCAAAGAGTCGGACACAACTGAGCGACTGAACTTAAGTGAACTGAAAGATCACCATCAAATCATTAAATAACATGTTATATTAATACTATTTCTTTTATGGATCACCTTTTTCCTACATTACATTGACTTTCTACCATGAAAGACTAGAATTAAGCTCATTTGCATCCCTACCCCATTCTCCCAAAATCTAACCACACATATCCAGGTATCAGTCATTTGTATTACAACTCTGGCTTCTCACTGATCTCCTTCATTTTAAATACTGTAAGTGTGATAGGTCCATCTTTGTTTCTTCTTCCACCCACTCTAGACCACACATCTTATCTCACAGATCAGCACTAGTGGTTAGGAGGGTTTTCTCCATTTTCTTCTCCTCCTCCTCTTATCATTACTATCACTGCTAGCTTCTGCCTTTTGGGTTTCCTTTTTTATGGGGTAGGGGGTTGTCCAGTTATGTGAAGTAAGGAAGAAATTCACTATCATCTATCACAACCTCTTTAAAGCCTAAAATGATGTGTTATTTCTGGTGATAAATTTGTGCCTTACTTTTGTTTTTCTTTTTTCTTTTTTTTATGCCTTATTTTTGAGGAGAGACTGCTATTCATTATAAAAAAAAATCCATGTTAATAACATACACATTCTGTTTGTTACGTTACAGGTGAATATAAATCAAATTTCTCAAAGAACCAAGTTTTACTCAACCAATGAGGTCATAGTTATAAGTGATTAACAGTTCTGCTGCCTTTGAGTAGAGGTCAGCTTACCTTTGAAACTGGAGGTCTTCCTGAATAAAACTCTAATCCTCATTGGAAGACAGTATGGATTTAGAATAACTTAATTGTTTGGAAGGACAGATCACAGGCTAATCACAGATTAACAAGAATCATCCTTTATCTTAGTCCTTCTGTACAAAGAGTTCCTTCTATCACTACCTGACAACCTCTGAACAGTCTCCCTACATCCCTTCTGCCTCCATCCCAGTTCACAACACAAAGCCATTCATTATCATGCTCAGGGCCACTCATCTGAGTAACATGGCTATAGGGGCGGATAGAGCTGATGATAAAAAAAAAAAGTCCATGGATTTAAACTGGACAGCATTTGGCAATAACAGGATTCCAAGTCGAAACAGGAAAAATCAATATGTGTTATGCCATGGTTAAGTAAACTAAGAGCACAGCTCTGCACTCAGAATTCCCAGTTTCAATGACCAGCTCTTTCACTACCAGTGGTGTGACCTGAGCACCACTGTACCCTGGGTTCCTCACTTAAGAAAATGAGTTGTTGCAAAGATGAAAAATAATGATACGTGTGAAGTACGTGATACATGGCATATAATCAGAGCTTAACAAATGAGACTCACTAAGATGATCATTAGGCTTCCCAGGTGGTGCCAGTGGGAAACAACACACCTGCCAATGCCAGAAACACAAGAAAGGTGAGTTCGATCCCTGGGTTGGGAAGATCATCTGGAGAAGGAAACACCAACCCACTCCAGTATTTTTGCCTGGAGAATCCCATGGACAGAGGAGCCTGGTGGGCTACAGTCCATGGGNCTGTCTAGGTTTGTCATAGCTTTTCTTCCAAGGAGCAAGTGTCTTTTAATTTCATGGCTGCAGTCATCACCTGCAGTGATTTTGGAGCCCAAGAAAATAAAGTCCCTCACTGTTTCCATTGTTTCCCCTTCTATTTGCCATGAAGTGATATTTGCCATGAAGCTACTGCTAAGAAGCCTAAGGAAAAAAGATAACTTGATCTTAGGGCCCTGTTCAACAAGTGTGGGGCAAAGGAAAGTACACTTTTACGGAAATTTTAAAGATCTTAAAGTTATTTTTAAGATAAAGACAAATGAGGGAAAAACAGAAATTTAGCTCATGGACTCAAAGTCACCATATGCAAAATATCAAATAAATAGCAACTCTAATCTCAACTGGTAATCTTTCCTTGCAGCCTTTCTCATTTTATTGGGCCAAATATTTCAAGCCTCATCTGTGTTCCATTACAATCCTAAAGACAACATGAAATCTAGGATAGTGTTTATATATAAAAATCATATTCAGTTAGGAGGTGATATAAACGGACATCCAGATTCCCTTATCCCCAAGTCTTCATATAAATATATTGTCTTTAAAAAAAAAAAAAAATCCTGGAATGACTATTTTCTTCTTTGGCACAGAGTTTTTTTACTCCATTTTTTATGCCAACATAGTCTCATCAGGAAAGTAAATTAAAAGTAGGTGGTCTGGTTAGTCTTCACAATGCTACATTTTAATCAGGCGAAGCAGTGAAAAAGATGATTGTCGAACTCCTGGCGTATCTTCAAACAACAGTGCAAGCTGTCCATTTTACTCACAATGAAAAAGCTCTTGAAGAGATTTCGATAAAGGTTTCCCTCCTACTTGCAGTCCACATTTGTAATGTTTATATAAGTGGGGGATATAAATCTTCCTCCAATGAACCTCTGGTTTTTCAAGCCGACCTTGCGTTATAAACTGCCTGTTTCCGTTTTGCCTGCCTAAGCAAGCCAGGCGAAGCCCATTCGAGAGGGACTGGAACTAATTTAATGTGCTCCAGGTTGAAGCCCCCAGCCTCTGCGTCCTCCAAGGGAGATTTTACGCAGTGGATTACTGCTGACTTTAACAATGATTCATATGATAAGTGGCTTTTGATTTCTATTTTAATGTCAGAAAATATGCATTGGCAAAAGAAATGTCATCAGAATCATTTTGTTAAACCAGTATCCATAAAAAAGGAAAATTTTCAACTTTTCAAAAAATAAAACAAAAAGGCAGCCTAAATCGTATTCATGCCAAAGGCTTGTTCACATGTATTTGCAGCTTTACTCAACGTAAAAGAATACAAAATTGTTTACAGACAGTTTAGGATTGGATAAACTCCAAGATATGATTGGTTGAGTTGATATATTTTACTCCAAGACTCATTCCCATTATTCAAAATACCAAAGCCACACCGAAGACAGACAAAAGCATCATTCTTTATCCAGCCTCAAAAACACCCTGTGTGCTTTTTTTTCAAAGATGCAAAATTCCTTGAAACCAACACAAATTAAAACAGAAACACATTCACAAAACCGCTAGTAAGATCAATCCTCTCAAAGTATGTCAGGGGAGGAAAGTTTCCTCTTTTTAACAAAAGGAACAGAGCAGCAAAGACATTAATTCAAAAGAAGACAAACTGAGAAACAAAAGCATATATTTTATTATTATTCTAGATTTCTGCATTTAAAGGGCCTAAACCATTCATCAGAGTATGCTTTTAAAATGCCAAACGTAATAAGATATACTTGCCCCCGTCATCAGTTAGTTTCTCCTGATTTTTTCTTGATGTTCCTTTGAAAGGGTCCAGTAAAGTTATACAGTAGGGGGCAGTATTGTAACATCATGCTCACACTTGAAACAAGGCCTGACCAAGGGAGGAAAAAGAACCATTATTCTTCATTAAGATTTAATCACGTTGGCATAATTATCCTAATTTATTACAAATTTTAGATTTTTTCCTCCTGATGTCCAACTTGCTTTTTTACCACCTACCTACAATAATAAGATGTCTTAAATAATACAAAAAGGAAATGCTTTTATGAAAAAGAACACCTAAATATCGGAGACATGCTGACAGTTACTTAGCAGTGGAAGGAGAACTATTTATTAAATGTCATATTTCAAAAGCATGAATACTTCTCCAGTTGCACATATCCAGATGTTCTTTATTGTAAATATCACATTGGGAGCTGGCAAAAAAAAATAGAATGAATATTTCATCTTGGTCTAAAATGAAATGCAGAGCTGGTTTATAAACACAAGTCAATGTGATCCAGTTAAATGATGTTAATCTCAAAATGGGGTAGGAAAATATTTACAAGAATGTATTCATATTTTCTAGAAATCAACTTCTTTGCACTTGCCTAGGATGGCTCTTGGCTGGCCTGCAAGGAAATATGGAAACTGAAACTGTTTGCACTGAATGCTTGGCTTCCAATGACTAACTATGCTTTGGGAGTTTGTGGAGGAAAATAGCAAATTCTTGGCCAGGTACTAAGAATAAAACCTATAGATACATAATGGAAATTTTTTTATCATACATACTGGTAATCCATATGGCTTTCTCTAAATTCTTTGAGTATATTTGAGTGACTAGACATAAATTTACACAAAAGCCTTAAGATCACTAAGCAAAACAATAACTAATTATTTGATTTTAAAAGAATCAACTTTTATACAGTCTTAACTGTTTATGTGTATCTTTGTCTCTAATTTTGACTCAAAGATTTGTTTGTTTACTTGCTTTAAGAGAGCAAAATATTATAGATTCAAACAAGCATTTTCCCTACCAACCTAATAATTCTACTGAAAAATTCGATATTAAAACTATTCCTTTACAGAGATATAAAGGATTAGTTTTAAGGTTCATAAAGGGATCCTAAAAAAAAATTATTGAGACATCAGGAGAACCCAGCAAGAATTCATGCAATTATTGATACGTTTAAATTTAAATTTCAGTGCTTCAAGTTATGGTAGAGGTTATTCCTTACTCTTTCTGTACTTCTCCACTTCTGTTTAAGTTGTTTTGGAGTTAGAGCTTTTTTGACTGCATGTATATGTGTGTGCATATATGATCCTTCAAGACTCTACAGTGCACGCCTCTTGCAGAATGTGATCTGCCCCTATGCCTTTCATCAAGGTCTTCTCAACTGTGATAGTTTCCTTTTTCAAGGCTTAACAGAAAAACTGGGTCTCTAATTACCACCAAACTTCCTCCAAATTGAGCTAAACAATGTACATTTCTGTTGCCAGCTGGGACATAATTCTTCATAATTATTGTACAAAAGAGCCTGTGACAGTTGCAACAAAGTAATTGGCTAAACAGGTATGCATTTCCTTGAAACATCTGTTTGAAACTCTGGGTCATTTGAAGTGTATGTAAAATAGTCTCATCTTCTAATTAGTTTCTCACCAGCCAAAATATCATTGCCAAAGTCGTTTTAAGCAGGATACAGGAGCTAAGGTTCTGTTCTGTAGCAAAACCTGATATAACCACTCAGTTCTCCAAAGGCAAGCATCGTTTCATCTATAAACGCTGTCTGTCATTTGTGACAAGAGAATGGAGCAGCATTTTCCTTTTAACAATAATATATTTTCCTTATTATTTAAGACATTTCTCATTTACCTAGTCAAAAAGCATTCTGACAAGACACATGTTCCCTTTTAGTTTGTATTTGACTCTAGTGAGATCATGGAATATAACTGAAGATTCATAAGTCAGATTTTCATAGAAAGATCACAGGAATTCAGGGTTCAGATGGTGGATTAAACATTTATCTCTAAGTATGCTACCAACTAAAGCCCTACTGAAACTACCCAAGAAAGGTAACAGAAAAAGAAAGGTTTTGTATTTTTAATAAATAAACCCACATATACAAAGAAAAAGCCACTGAGGAAATAACAGCAACAAAATGTTGGAAACTTCAAAGTCAATGCGTAAGTGTTAAATGATTTGGGAGAACCAAGGAAGCCAAGCCTTGGGATTTCCCTGACGGTCCAGTGGTTAAGACCACATTCTTCTAACGTAGGAGGTAAGGGTTCCAACCTTGTTTGAGGAACTACAATTCCACATGCCATGAAGAGTGGCAGAAAACAAAAGAAAAGCCAGGCCCTAACTAGTGGCAAAGCTATTACAAGAAGCAAACCTACTTAAGACTGCAGAATCCACAAAAGGCTCAGCAAATGGCAGCAAGAGGTTTTCCAGCAATTGGGAGGAAACTGGGGTACATTAGTAATAGGTGTGATAAAACTGAGTCTCCTCTAACACTCTACATCACTTGGCAGCTGCCCCTTCCTTAGGCTGGCAGCAGACGAGAGGTTTATTCTCTGGAGAGAGTAAAGCAGAGGGCTTTGGTCTACAGGTTGGCTGACAAAGACATAGGAATTAATTGATTGTACATCAAAAGCCGGATGCTAACACTACCCACCTGGTACAGTTGGATGTTTGGGTCAACGTAATTCATGTGTTGAAAGCCTAACTTCCAAAGATGATGGTATCAGGAGGTGGGACCTTTGGGAGGTACTTAAGTCATGAGGGTGTAGCCCTCCTGAATGGGATTAGTGCTCCAGAGAGATCCCTCGCCCCTTCCACCATGTGAGGACATCGCAAAAAGATGCTGGTTATAAACCAAAAAGACAGACTTCACCAAAAGATAACCATGCAGGCACTGTGATCTTACATGCCTCAGCCTCCAAAACTGTAGAAAATAAATTTGTTTATATGAGCTACCCAGTCGGTGGCATTTTGCTATAGCAGTCTGAACAGACTAAGATACCACCCTTTCTTCTAAGTGACTCTCAGAAGAAACAGACAGACCTTTCCCATTCCATGAAGGAAATTGGGAGAGTACCCTTGGGGGAATACTTCTAGCAAAGACCTATTGCTAATCCAGATGGTTTATCAACAAACAACTCACCTGACCACTTAGAGTAAACTTCAAATTTGCAAACCTACCATAGGTTCAGCATGTCCAATCAGCTGGCTGGACATCTATTCTTAACCTTTCCTATCAGGAATTATCCAACATCTGAGGAAAACTTTTGACATGGAAGGTGGAGGAAAAAACAACTTACAGGGGAAAAAGGCAATGTGGAAAAATTACGCAGAAAGAAGATAATGTAGCTATAAAACAAAGACAAAATGATATTTAAAAAATAATTATAACATACAGACTACATATACACCCATATATAGACACACTCACAAAGAACTCTTGAGAATGGAGGTTTAAAACAAAAACAACAACAAAGACTGAAACCCTGACTCTGATGTCATTAATCTTATGGATAATTATAACAACAGGACTAAAAAAAAAAAAAACAAAACTTTTTTTTGAAACATGTACAAAAAGTTAATTGGTACAAATCAAACCACAAATTAAGAAGTTATTTCTTAACTGTAGAAAAGCAGAAAGTAAAAACGTAAACACAATCACAGTATATTACAAGGCTCAGTTGTGTATATTATTTGTCTAGGTGTTATTAACACTAATTAATAGCCTCAGTTCCCCAAAACACAACTCAAATTTCAGTATGTTACCATGAATAACTGTAGAAATTCCACTGTGAGTTCGTTAGTCCACAAACACTACACAAATGACACATGTGCATCACGGTCAGTGACCAGTCACAGCAGTTCTTTCCAAGTTTGCTGGTGATCGGTTACTGCACACCTGTTACTCGGTTCACACACAGACAGCAAAGTATGTAGTGGTGTTGCCTCCTTGTCTGCGAGTGATGAATTCACCCGACATTTTACAAAAATGGATATCGGAAAGTAGAAATTAGTCTAAAAAGATGAAAGTGCAGCAAATAAAACAGGATAACACTAGAAATGAAGTTCAAATAGAGTGCTGATGTAATTACACAAAGGAGAGCTGACTTTGAGAATGTTGATATTGCTGCCATTCAAGAAATTCCACATATGCAGTCAACAGAAGGTAAACTGAACCACATAAGTGAGGGACGTGGTCACAAGGAGGACAAAGATGGTCCAGAGGGAGTGACACACGCAAAAAACTTCACATTAAAGGAACTCTCAGAGGCAGTCATAACATTGAAAGCACAGAAGATAAAATGATGGAAGCTGCTCCAAACTTAGAGAGGAGTATGATATTCACCAAGGCACAGAAAAGATGCTTGCTCCACACTGTAAGTTATACAAGAAGACAAGCAATGTTCCAACTACTCAATAATTTTTTTAGCCAAAAACTCCCCACAATTTTCAATGTTTCTAATATTTCAAACTACAATGCAAGAAATAAATATTAATTTACCCTTATATAAGCAAAAGTAGATGGGTTGTCAGTTTTGACAAAAAAAAATGTTCAAGGTCATGGGTCAACTGTAACTTATCTCACTGACTGTTAAAGTTGCTTTGCACAGCTCCAGTCACTTTTTACAGTGATTTTTGCTATTGTTCAAGTGATGACTGTATCTGATTTATAAAAATTATACTCATGTATTACTCTGCTAAAAATTAAATTAACAAAGACATGAAAACTAAAACTGCTGTATGAGTAAGAGAGCAAGATCAATGAAGAAAGAGTTTCAAGAATCAAAGGACAGTCCTTAGTGCGTGCTAAACATGAATGTTATTTATAAACCAAGTGCTATTGTATACACTATCTTATTTTTGCTTCAAAAAACTGTGTGATGCGGGTGCAATTCCTTTCTCCAAAACTGGAAAAAAAAGAAAAAAAGATCTCTGGGAAGTAACTTGTCCAGAATTATACAGCTATAAAGTGGTGAAAAGTACATGAAGCCATGCACTTTCCACATCATTTGCCTTTAAATACCTTTATTTCTTTGGTTGTTAATCCACTCTCTTTGCAATCCTTCAAGTTTTTGAAACTAGCTGGAAATATCGAGAAAACTTCTAATAGATAAAATAAAGGACATAAAGTTTGGAAGTTCCAAAAAAGCAGGAACCAATGTTAACCCATGTGTGTCTAGTGCCTAGGTCTAAATATGGCAAACCTGGGAACTTAATACATTTTTGCAAAAAAGTGAAAATAGAAAAGTAGGAAAGGAGGTGGGGAGGGTTTTTTTAAAAAAAGAATGTTCATACTTCACATTTCTAAAATTATTGTGTTGACAACTCAATAATCTCCAATGTTCAAAAAGGCCAACCTTAAATAACAGAAGTAGATCATGAACAAACAAAAATGTGGCTGAGTAGTTTGAAAAGTCAGTAATAGAAAGTGTTAAGTAGTTATATCAACAAATAATCACATTTTACACCGATTATGTTCTAAAAATAAAACTTGACATTGGAAACAATAGTTTTATCTGTGAAGCAATAAGTGGGTACTGCAGATATATCAGCAATCGCTCTACAAACATTTATTGAAGAATTCAGTATGTATCATATACTTTCCGACAAGTTGTCCCTCTTAATAATAATCAAAATAATCTGTGACATTGCTATTATAATTGATCCCATTTTACAGAAAAAGAAAGCAAGGCTCAGCAAAGCTAGGTCACCTGTCCCAGGTCCCAAAACCCGGGTTTGTGGCAGAGGCAGTGTGCAGACCCAGTCTTGCCTCCCAGCCACATGCTCCACACTGCGCCACGGCTGGCAGGGCGATGCCACACGTCTTGTATTCCATCATGAGACAAATGGGCACTGTTTTTTGTGGACGTGAAGGGATTCTGTGGTTCAGACTTGCTCAGTCCCTGGGAGGGCAACTGCCACGTTCTTCCTCCAACTTTCCATCCCTGACCTCTCACCCCACAGCTGCATTTCCAGTTGCCTTGAAGCTGGGGTTGTTTGTGACAGCTGGTGAGGATCTGAGGGAAATCTCCAGACTTAATACACTCACTGGTAAACCAGGGGAAGTCTCAGGTACAATACACTGGGTGAGATCATCATCCTAAGGAGGCTGCATAACATCAGGGGGTACACATCCCCCAATCAGACAATGCCTACAGAGTTACTAACACAATATCAACAATTCAAAAGCTTAGACCTTAATGCATCCTCCCATATCATTGATCAAGGCAGACAAGAAGATACTCTAGATGAGGGCGTAGCAGCCAGCAAGCCTTCCCTTTTGAATCAAAGTCTGACTTTGGTTAATCTCTGTACCCCTCAAAAACTGGAAGCTGACATGGGAAAATGCGGTAACTCTCTTTAAAGATGAAGTTGATGTTGTTCAGTCACGCAGTCATGTCCAACTCTGCAACCTCGTGAACTGCAGCACGCCAGGCTTCCCTGTCCTTCTCCTGGAGTTTGCTCAAATTCATGTCCATCGAGTCAATGATGCCATCCAACCATCTCATCCTCTGTTGCCCTCTTCTCCTCCTGCCCTCAACCTTTTTCAGCATCAGGGTCTTGTCTAGTGGATTGGGTCTTTACACCAGGTGGCCAAAGTATTGGAGCTCCAGCTTCAGCATCAGTACTTTCAACGAAAATTCAGGATGAAGACGTAGTGGAAGCACAAAATTACTAGTTTGTTCCTCTTTGAATACAAGAATGTCCACTTATCTGTTCCTCCCTGTTTTGCTAACAGTGGAGTCAGAAAGAATTTATAATGAATTTCGTCATGCAACCTCTGCTTCATTCATTCACGGATATATGCCCATACTATAGACTCAATCAGTATTGTGAGGAGTATCTTATGGTTGTCAGTCACTGTGTTAAGACTGGGAAAAAGATGACAAAGAATGGTCTCTGTCCTCAAGAAACTACATCATAGAGAAATGACAGACCAGTGTTTGTAGAGCCCTTGGCTTGTTTTGCAAGTGACTTTAAGATCTTACTCCGCATTCTAAAATTGCAAAACTAGAAACAGTAGATGATGCATTTTGAATGTGGTTTATGCAAAAAATAGGATGGAGAACTCCAATTAGCAAATCCTTAAAGAGAAGACCGGACACTACATGAAGAGATTGGTGAATGAACAGATATGCTTTATATGAGTTTTTAGATGCTGATGTGTGGATGAATCTTTTTTTATGTTTCTCTCTTTTGAAATGCTTTTAAAATTAAACAGTCATCTCCTGGCCCTGATCACCATGATAAGACTTCAACTATAGCTTTAACTTCAGAAAGTGGGTTCATTCATTCTCAATTTACTCTTTTGTTATTTTCATAATATCTGGAGGTGAACCCTTCCATGATAGACACAAGTACTGGGTAGATTCCATTTGACTCTAGTGCTTAAAATTCTGGTCTCCAAACTGTGGGCAGCTGGGGCACAGGTGGGTGGGAGCAGGGAGAAGAACAGGCTGACGTGTTAATACTAAGAGACTCCATGGGGAGCTGACACAAGAGTGTGACTAGAAAAATTTGTCAAGGCCAACAGTTCTCAAACTGTGGTTAGGGGACGCTGGGGAACCTTTTCAGGGGGTCCACAAGGTCAAAATTATTTTCATAATAATACTAAGACATTATTTGCCTTTTTTTCACTCATTCTCTCAGGAGCATAGGGTGAAGTTTTCCAGAAGCTATGTAACATGTGATATGACAACAGATTGAATGCAGAAGCAGATAGGAGAATCCAGCTGTCTTCTATTAAGCCAGACATTTTAAAGAGATTCATAAAATGTAAAACACTGCCGCTCTTCTCACTAAATGTTTTCTTGAAAAAGTTATTTTCCATGAAAAACGTACTATTTATATTAACATGCAATGCATGTATTATTGTTGCTTTTAATGAATTTTTTAAAAATTTCTAAGATGCCTAATAATCAACAGAACTCATATAAACAAAAGCTCTTTGGGGTCCATAATAATGTCTAAGAATTAAAAGAAGTTCATGATCAAAAAGTTTGAGATCCATAAGTTTAAACTATAAACTGAAAGGTTAAAACTGTCAGCTACGGAGACTGAACTTTAGGCTTAATGAGGTTATTTTCTACTTCCTATTTTACTACTTCACCTTCACTTTTCCTTCCATTGTTTGGTTGTCTTATAGTATCAGATGGGTGGCATATGCCCAAGCTAAGCTTCCTCCAGCTGAATTTTAAATTATTCAGGCATGACACCTGTATTCCTTCTGCTGGGGAAAAAGAAAGAAAAGTCTAGCACTTAGCAGAATTCACTGTTGGGAAAACATTCTCCTCCCCTCAAAACCAAATGCTCTTTTCCTTCCCTGAAGTTGGTAAAGTTAACCACGTATCATATAGCTTTAAAAGGACTTGAAAGGGTCAAAACAATACAAAATGTGGGAAGTGTGATTGGCTTGGGGCTTCCTAGGTGGCTCAGGAGTAAAGAACCCGCCCGCCAAAGCAGCAGACGCAGGTTTGATCCCTGGGTCGGGGATCCCCTGGACAAGGAAATGACAACACACTCCAGTATTCTTGCCTGGGAAGTTCCGTGGACAGAGAAGCCTGGTGGGTTACAGTTCATGGGGTCGCAAAAGAGTCAGGCATAACCTGGCGACCAAACAGTAAATGTTCAGCCTGATGTTCTCAGTGCACCTATTGACACAACTGTGATGAAAGCAATTAGCTTGTCAGGAGGAATCTGCCCATCTCACTTTTCAAACCAACAACACAGTCCAGAACAGGCTGAAGAGAGCATCCGAACCAAAAGAAAGCAAAGGCTATTTGCCCGTGAACAGCACAATAAAGTATTAAGGAGATAGGGAATTGGGATGGAGGGGAAAGACACAAGGAATTAAAGACAAACGACTAATATTCACTAAAATACGAAGAAAACTGTTTACTTTAGACGTGGAGTTTAGTTATTTTTATACAATGGCTACATGGAGTCATTTGTTCTTTTGAAATGATGGCAGTTTTTTAAAGGAAACCAATGGAATCATTCAAATTCTGCTTTACAAGTGAACCTTAACTCATTTGCAATGATTACATCAATATATATATATATTTTTTAACCAGCACATTCTACTTTTTCTATCTTGTTAGAAAATATAGTTGATAAAAAAAAAAATCCACACATAATTAGGTGCTGGTAGACAGCGGGCCAAGAAAAATATTCAGCCTGAATGTATTCAATATGGCTGTTTCAACTGTTAAAATATTAAAACACTTCTGTAATAATGATAAATGAAGTATGTTTAAGCACATGTGGTACACATAAATAGTTTCTAACAGTGGTGATTATACTAGAATTATTTAGCAGGTTTAGAATTAAAAGTACTACCTTTTTACAAAGCTTACTGTCCAAAAACAACCCAACTGCACAAAAGCATTTAGATGCAATTGTCTCTAGCATAAGCATGAAGAAATGATGAGTTAAGATAGAACTCAAGTTCACAATCCTTTTACTTTTTATTGCTGCAGGTGTATGGGGAAAAAATTCCTCCTGGAGATGCACAGTGCCAAAACAAAAACTCCAAAAAGAAAAAAAACCTTCTTAGGAATAGAATTAGAAAAAACAACACCTCTGACTTAATTCACTTCTCTTCAGGGACCTGACTTTTATTACAGAGAGAGGGCTGAAATTCAAACCAGAGTGAGTGGGGCCTGCGAAGTCCACCTGCCTTCAGTTAGGCTCTGTAAAAAAGTTTTCCGTCACAACTCTTAAGAGCTCATACGTAAAAACTTCATGCTGCTTCAAAATAAAAGAAAATTTAACAATTAAGATGCACAAACAAATGGCATAGGATATGAGTACCAGTGGAATTCTTCTTCAAAGAGTTCTTACATTTTTTTCATTCATTCAATTAATAATGCCATGTGTGTTTTCCCCCAGTGTTTAGCATTATTTAAAATCTACTAAGATCAAAATAGAGCTTCCCTGCTGGCTCAGATGGTAAAGCATCTGCCTGCAATGCGGGAGACCCGGGTTTGATCCCTGGGTTGGGAAGATCTCCTGGAGAAGGAAATGGCAGCCCACTCCCGTATTCTTGCCTGGAGAATCCCAAGGACAGAGGAGCCTGGTAGGCTACAGTTCACAGGGTCGCAAAGAGTCGGACACGACTGAGCAACTTCACTTTCACTTTCAAGATCAAAATACCAATAATAATTATTAATCATAACAATTGATAATAATAGTTACTACCACCACCACTAGCACTAGAGCCTACAGGGTCTCAAAATCCGGCCCCTGCCACACCTGAGCTCACCCCCACTACCTGACACTCACTCCCCAGCTATGGCCTCCAATCTGCGCCAGGGTTTCGGCCCTTCCTGCCGCCTCTACCTGGAACACTCTGGATGGCCTCATGGCTCACTCCCTCTCTTCATTCAGCTTTCCACTCAGAGGTCACCTCAGAAATGTCCAGCCTTCACCACATGATATATGATCGTTTCCCCAGCCCCCAGTATTTATTATTCCCATGACCCAGATTCATTTTTCATCAGAGCACTTATCACAAACAGGGTTACTTAAGTATTCAAAGCCAGTAGAGGAAGCAGCAAACAGTGGAATAGAGCTATAGACAACCAGATCAGTTTATAAGCTCAGTATCACACATGCTTTATATGTTTGCTCATTGTCTTGTTTCCTTAACTAGAATGTGCATTCTATCAGAGAAGGGATTTTGTAATATTCACTGTTCTAGTCCTACCAGACGGAACATGAGTATTAGAAACAAAGTGGGCATTCAATAAGTATTTGCTGAAATGAATAACTGAGTACTTTCTGTGTCTATATATGATATTCTAACAAATTATCAGAAATATAAAGAATATTATTATATGAAATATAGTTGCAGATTGAGTTATTTAAAGATCATATACAAGTACACACAGGCAGAATTTTATAGCATTACATACAACAAAGCAGTTAATAATAACACCTTACTAACCATAAATCAGTATCTTTGCTGATTCAGAGGTCAGCTTCAAGGCTTCACATACAGAACAAGAGTCCCAAAGACTTAGCCAGTACTGACTGATTCTACTGCTGAGAGTCTAGAGGAGGGGGACAGTCTCTAAGAAAATAAACATGCCTTACTTAAATAAAAAATTTGAAATGCTAAATTATATGTAGGGGTATTTGAAATGTTATCTTCTCTTTCCTTTTCAATACAAAACTTCCTTTGCAGGAAGTGGTACAAATGAATCTCAGCCATATCATGATGCTTATTTTAATCATGAAAAGAACTAGTATTGACAAAGTCCTAGGAAATAAGGAGGTAATGACAGGACTCGTAACAGCAGCAGAGTAATAACAGGCGCAACAGCAGTAACTGCAATGGTCAAATCTCTCTTTTGAGGAACCATGATGACCTAGCAGGCACCTTGCCTAATGCAGTGCATACATTATTCCTGATGCCCAGGACCACCCCAAGGTCAGCCCAGTTAAACAACTGAGAAATGGGGGGGGGCGGGATTAGAAAGATAAAGCAACTCTTCTTCGAGACTTGAAAGTCACATAATATTGATCATTAGAGTATTTCCATGAGGAAAGAAGGAAAGAAAATGTTTGTGTTTGACTGATGAAGAAACGAAAAAGCAAAGGGTTTAAAGACTGAAAATCAGGTCTCCTGACTCCCATTCACAGGAGTCTTTGTCTGTTGAGACTAAAAGGAAAAAAAATACACCCATGCATTCTTAATTTTGTCAATAATCTGCCTCGGAACAAAAAAAAAGTAACACTGAAACCGTTGTTAAGAGTATCTATCCACTCTTAAGAATATTACAACAGTTTGGGATGTTTATGCCTCCCCATCTCTAACTCCTTCTTCAGTGGTGATTTATAATATGAATCCCCATCCAACAGGTATTTCCAGATTTTACATATAACTTTTAGAATGTGATTGCACTGATTGCTTGCTTACTTTTTTACTTATTACTTAAATGAATTTCAAATCAAGACAATTGTAATAGAAAAAAAACAACAACAAGCTAAGACCAAAATGGCATCACCAGGGGGCAAGTTAGAGGAAGGTGAAACAAGATTAACATTGCTGGAAGATGGTGATGCGGAGTTTAGGAATGGGGAGAGGCCAGAAGTTCCACCAGAGCCAGGCCTTGACCCGCCCCCCCCATCAACACCATGGGAGGCTACAAGAAGAGGCAGCAAAGGAAAAACAAAACAAAACAAAAAACTGTTTTCTCAACACATGGGACTGATTCTGCTCATCAAGCCCCTGTGTTCCTGGTACCTGACCTGACTTTGAAGGAGTCAAATTTCAGTATCACTGAGTTTCCTGACCACATTGTTTTCCCATTTGGCTTATTGCTAAAACAGCTTTTTACAACATCAGTTAACACTTTGGAAAAATCTGTTTCAATACAACCATCTTATCTGGATTATGTCTTTCCAGCTTTTCCCCCACTTTGTTTCTTTAACACAGGAAAAATGGTACAAATTTTAATCATGTTCTAAAACAGTGGGAGAAGCAACAGTGACTCAACGAATTAAGAAGAGAATAAAAACCCTAGTGCTGAAACACAGAACTCTGATTGTGTTACCAGCACAGTCTTGCACATATGTGTGCTTCAGCATTCTTCTCAAAGCTTTGGTCAAAGAAATTATTTTTAAATGACTGCAGAGCATACCAGTACAAGCGGTTGCCAAAAAGCTTAATTGTCATTTTTATCCATGGCACAGTGGATATCTATGATCAATTTTAAAAATATTAAGTGATAAATGTCTGTTAATGATATCTTGAACTAACTTCTTATTTGAAGTTTTTATTTGGTTTAATAACTTATGATAACTACTTTAATGACAGTTAAGGGGGGGGGGAAGATAAAAGTTAAATTCATTAAATTTAGCAGAACTTTTCCAAATAGCATTTTTTCCCCTATAATATTGATTCGGAATTACTTGCCAGTACAATAAGCCAGTACTAGCTTTGGTTACCATATTTAATCACGATTTCAGAGATATGTCAAAAGATCAAAGGGCTATCATCGCGAGTAATAAGCTGGAAGGGAAGACTTAGTGCCAAAGAGTTTAAAGCCCTAATTTGTATTGTGTCTTATTTAATCACTGTTATCTTTGAAAAGTAACACAATTTCAGCTTCATGCATCTAATTTGGGACCCAGATATTTGCAGACATGGGCAGTAGCAGATTCTACAGAAATGTATTTATGTAGTACCTCAAAGGGAATTTTGTTTTTCGCCCCTAAAAGACCATGGACTGGTCACCAGATGTGGAAGCCATATGGCACATGCATATGAGACCTGGGACAAAAGAATGGAGCTAATAAGCTCAAAAGGCTGGAACAGCCACTCTGAGATGACGGACAAGTCTTCGGTTGCTGACTTTCTCAAAAATATATGTATATATTAATCACTTTACTTTTAAACCAAGAAATACAGCTGAGCCAGTCATTTTTCCCAACTCTTTATTTTTTTGGTTTGAAAGGAAATTTATCCATGTGTAGTTTATTACTAGCTCTGAATTCTGTCCTTTTCACATACAATTCATGCTGAAGTTAAAAGAAAAGGGAATCAGGAACAGATAACCAAAGCTTTAACTAGAGAACAGATACATTGTATTTGCTATAACTCTCAAGGAATTGTTAGAGCTAATCAGTTACTAAAACCTATATACTCTGATACTGGATTACCTCTTGAATTTAATCCTATTCTCAGCCCTTTTCTCCCCAGATGTGCATCTCATATTCAAATGCTGCACACTAAAAGATTCTCCAGCACCCACACACTACCCGGAGTCCGTGTCTGAATACACAGCTCCTACTTCCCTGAGTGCCTTTCCCCCTCTTCCCAAACTGGTGAATTCCCTTTTGTCCTTCAAAACATTATTTAAGAATCAACTGCTCATGAGATCTCATTTGGCTTGACCAAGCAAAATTATGCCTTTTCTTTTTAAAGCCTTTTTGAATTAGTGAATAAACCCACGAATACATTTCTATTATAATGAGAAAGGAATAAAGATAATACTGATGGCATCTGGCATCTTATTTTTGCCAGATACACTGTTAAGTATTTTATGGGAACTATTTCACTCAAACTTATAACCTTAATATATAAGGGGCTCTTATAAATGTACACGAAAATACATTCATTACAGACTTTACAGAAACAAGAAAAATCACTCAATTCAATTGAGGTAGACTAAGTTCAGTTAGTTCAGTCGCTCAGTCGTGTCCGACTCTTTGCGACCCCATGAATCGCAGCACGCCAGGCCTCCCTGTCCATCACCATCTCCCGGAGTTCACTCAGACTCACGTCCATCGAGTCCGTGATGCCATCCAGCCATCTCATCCTCGGTCGTCCCCTTCTCCTCCTGCCCCCAATCCCTCCCAGCATCAGAGTCTTTCCCAATGAGACAACCCTTCGCATGAGGTGGCCAAAGTACTGGAGTTTCAGCTTTAGCATCATT
>SJYX01014378.1:234504-264485 GCA_006410675.1 Oreotragus oreotragus
TCTCAAAAACGACAGAATGATCTCTGTTCGTTTCCAAGGCAAACCATTCAATATCACAGTTATCCAAGTCTATGCCCCAACCAGTAATGCTGAAGAAGCTGAAGTTGAACGGTTTTATGAAGACCTACAAGACCTTGTAGTACTAACACCCAAAAAAGATGTCCTTTTCATTATAGGGGACTGGAATGCTAAAGTAGGAAGTCAAGAAACACCAGGAGTAACAGGCAAATTTGGCCTTGGAATGCGGAATGAAGCAGGGCAAAGACTAATAGAGTTTTGCCAAGAAAATGCACTGGTCATAGCAAACACCCTCTTCCAGCAACACAAGAGAAGACTCTACACATGGACATCACCAGATGGTCAACACCGAAATCAGATTGATTATATTCTTTGCAGCCAAAGATGGAGAAGCTCTATACAGTCAACAAAAACAAGACCAGGAGCTGACTGTGGCTCAGATCATGAGGTAGACTAAAGATGGTCACAAATCCTTTGTTTCTCCTCACCTTCTGAAGTCCAGTTTCACCTCCTTGATCCTGGGCTGGTTAATAGAAGCAATGTTCTGGGACTTCCAAGGCTAGGTTATCAGAATTAGAAGCCCAGCAGCTTCCACCAGTTTCCCTGGAACACTTTCCCAGGAAGACCTGAGCCTACCCCATAAGGAGTCTGAGCCCCCTGAGACTGCCATGTGAAGAGGTCATGTGTAGGAATTGCAGCTGAGCTCATCCTCCCAGCTCTTCCCTTCAGGTCCAGACATGTGACTGACAGTGCCAGGACCCGCTATTTCAGCCTCCCTCCCAGCTGAATACCACCACCACCAAGCCACCTCATTAGCTGCTACATGGAGCTTTAAGAACTTCCCAGCTTTCAGCTGGGCTTCCCTGATGGCTCAGATGGGAAAGAATCCATCTGTGATGCAGGAGACCCAGGTTCGATCCCTGGGTTGAGAAGATCCCTGGAGAAGGGAATGGCTACCCACTCCAGTATTCTTGCTTGGAAAATTCCACAGACAGAGGCACCTGGAAGGCTGGGGTCCATGGGGTCGCAAACAATCAGTTGAATTGTCCAGCTGATTACTGCTTAAAATCCTGCCATACAAAATAATTGTGAGCTATAATAAAATGCTTGTTTTAAGACACTAAATTTGGGGGTAGTTTTGCTGCTGCAACAATAGGTAACTGGAAAGCCCACTACAAACTGAAAACTATGATAATCATTCCCATGTATTTTTTCCGTTGTTTCTTCTAATTTTGTCTACATACCTAACCTTCTTTACTTTCTTCATCTTTTGCTGTTGTTATTTAAGAGCTGGATTCATACTATATGCAGTTTTGTTTTTCATATTCATGATTAAACTCTTATTCCATTAGCATTACATGATTAACATTTTCTCACCTCATCAAAAATATTTTTCAATAACTTGATTTTTAATGACTACATACTGTATTCTACCATTCTACTGTGGAATATTTGTGTGTGTGCGTGCTGAGTCACTCAGCATTGACTCTTTGTGACCCGATGAACTATAGCCCACCAGGTTCCTCTGTCCATGGAATCTTTCAGGCAAGGATACTGGAGTGGGTTACCGTTTCCTACTCCAAGGGATCTTTCTGACCCAGGAGTCAAACCTGGATCTCTTGCGTCTCCTGCATCTGCAGGCAGATTCTTTACCACTGTGCCACCTGGGATAGTTAGGCTGTTCCTAATTCTTCATCATTATAAATAAAACTGCAATGAATACATATCAAAGTGAATCATAACAGCATCTCTGATTGTGTCCTTAAGATTAATTATCAGAAGTAAAATTACCAGGAAAGGTATAAATCTTAAGAGTCTCACCATACATTGTCAAAGAGCTTTGACAAAATTCATCTTCCCAAGAGTAATGTTTCTTGATCATGACATTGAATTCTGCCTAACACTAAATTATCAATTGTCAATCTTTTTTAATTTGAAGTGGTAAACTGCTTTTCAGTGTGGCTCGAGTTTACTTTTTTAACTAGGAAAGGTGACTATTTTTTCACATGCTCACTAACCACAGTTATTTCTTCATCTGGATAATGGCTGGCCACATTTTTTAACCACTGTTTCCTCCACTGAACTGTTATGTTTCTCTTATCTATGAGTGGATTGTTTCGTTGTTGCATGTCATGTATTACTGTTGTTTAGTCACTAAGCTGTGTCCGCTAAGTCGTGTCCACTTCTTTGTGACCCTCATGGACTGTAGTCTGACAAGCTTCTCTATCCGTGGGATTTCCCAGGCAAGAATACTGGAGTGGGTTTTCATTTCCTTTTCCAGGGAATCTTCCTGACCCAGGGATTAAACCTGCATCTGCTGTGTCTCCTGCATAAGCAGGGATATTCTTTACCACTGAGACACCTGGGAAGCCCCATGTCATGTATATCAATCTTCATCTTTATGGCAGTATTTTTCCTATTCTGCTTGCCCTTTATGGGATTTTTAATTTACCAACTTCCTATATAAAAATTTTAAGGGTGGTAATGGTGAAAAATTTTTGCACTTTTCATGTGATTGGCAAAGGGTACTTTAGGTAAATTTTTGTATTCTAAAGATTTAATGAGTTTGCTATTATTATCAGCCCTTCCAATTTATAGAGGAGGAAACTGAGGCTTAATGAGGTAATAATTTGCTGTAAGTTCACTTGCTAGGTCTCAAAGGCAATATTCAGATCAAAATTCAGATGGACAAACTGATTTAAAGTCCTTTCTCTTACACACTAAGCTATAGTGAAAGAAAAAGAAAGTGAAACTCAGTCATGTCCGACTCTTCGTGACCCCATGGACTATACAGTCCAAGGAATTCTCCATGTCAGAATACTAGAGTGGGTAGCTTTTCCCTTCTCCAGGGCATCTTCCCAACCCAGGGATCAAACCTGGGTCTCCTACACTGCAGGCAGATTCTTTATCAGCTGAGCCACAAGGGAAGCTCTAACACTTTCCCTATTCCTAGATAAAACATATGCTTACCAATATTTCATAGAAGACTTACTTTGGTTTTGGTTTTTAATATACCATATTTACACAGTAATAAAAAGGCACCAGTTGCTTTTGCCCATTTATTATTCTTTGCTTTTCCAGGGCTTATGGTACTGCTTTCATTAAATAAACAAAATTTATTTATACACTAAAATACTACAGCATCTATTTCTGAACTATTTTATAGCAGGGAAAGGTAGTGATTATTACTGAATTAAAATGGGAAATACAAGAACAAAAACAAAAAATACTAGAAAACATTAACAAGTATTATTGACACATATATTGGTAGTATCATAATGTAGGCTAAAATGGACAAGTGTTTCAATCAGCATTACTGTTTTTCATGTCTTTATTGGCTATTTTTAAGAATAGTTTAATCAAATTTAAAAAAATCATTCAGGAATTCAGAATGACATTGCATTAAATTCACAAGTCAAGAGGAAACCTTTATTGAACAGCTACTATGTGGAAGACAGCAATAAACAAAACTTACAGGATCTCCACCCGCAGAGAGCTTAGTAGGTAAAAATAAACTAGGCAATAAGAAGACAGGGTGATCAGCAAAACTGGCAGGAAGCATCCAAGGAAAGGCAGCTAATTTGAACTTGAAGGAGGGGGGAAGGTATTCTAGATAAGTAGAGAATATGATCTAGTAAAAGCAAACAGCATATGTGAAGACACAGAGGACAATGAAATGACTGGATGTGCACATTAAGATCACTGTGGCTAAGAATCTCCTTAGAACACTCACCGCTACTACCACAAACCAACTGCCCTACAAAAACCCCTCATCACCAACAAAATGATTTTTAACACACTCTTCGCACAGTGGTCAGATGACTACATTTGCTATGGGCTACTTAACCCCAAGGGAAAAATGGAAGGCCCAGAGAGGTATACTTGGGAGACCTAGATGTTAAGGACGTCTTGGATTTTCTCATGCCTTCTTACCATTCTGTCTTCCCAAGGGAAAAGATGGGAGCACGCAGCTGGCAGAATAGAAAGGTAGCTAGCATGGGTGGCCCCTGCGAGCATCTCTTCTGGCCTCTTGGTTGGGTTGAGTATCCATTGTCCTTCAATAATAAAGATCCTTCCTACCACCATCCATAATCTTGTATAAAAGAGCACCAAATGTAATTTCAGCCATGGAAAGATGACAAAATGAAGGACAGTTTGAGAAAAGAGCATTGTATATATAAGAGTGCATCTCCGTGCTCAGTCGCTAAGTTGTGTCCGACTCTTTGTAGCCCACCAGGGTCCTCTGTCCATGGGATTTCCAGGCAAGAATACTGGAGTGGGTTGCCATTTCCTACTCCAGGGGATCTTCCTGACTCAGGGATGGAACTCACGTCTCCTGCATTTCCTGCATTGCAGGTGGATTCTTTACTGCTGAGCCATTGGGAGAAGCCCATATATAAGAGACACCAACATAAAATTTTAAATAAAGAAGTCTTTTTTTTAAGAAAAAAAGCAAATAATCCATTGCCTCAATTATGTTACCCCCTCAAAGCTAAGAGCAAAATCTGTGCATGCAATATTTAGAAAGAAATCTAGACTTTAAATGTAAATAGACTCCCACAAGCTGTCCATAGAGAAAGGTGCCATAGAGGGATTCTTACATAGATGACCACTAAAGTACTTCCCAGCAAAGAGCATCTATGGATGGTACAATCAAATACAGCTGAGAGTGCTGAAATAAATGAAGACAACAATTCAAAGTCTTTTCAAAAACTCAAAAGCTGTGTCCATTTGGATTAACCTCACTATGCTTGAACATCCAAGTTTTGCACCTCAAACTATGGAGCCTAAACCCTCTGCTCCTTATGCATTGCTCATCGTTCATGAGGTATAGCTGAAAAGCAGCAAATAAAATGAATTTGACATAGTGAAGGGGCTTGTTCCTTGAAAAAACTACAAGAAATTTTTTATTTCTACAAAAAAAAATCAGTGAGACTGAGTATATTTTTTGGTAAATTGATGTACAGATGGTTGGTTCATAAATAGGCAGATTTTCACGTTCTATACTAGACATGTAGCTTGACAACATTATTGAGTTCACATTTTCAAGAAAGCCTTTTGAAGTAGTGTAGTATAATTGCTGAGAGCACAAACTTTGAGGCTGGGTGGAGTCAGGACAGAATCTAGTCTCTACCACCAGCATGTAACCTAGGTTGGCACTTCTCTAATCTTCTAGTTCCTCATCCGTCATAGTTGCTGGAATGGTATGTTAATGTTTAGTCACTGAGTCGTGTCTGACTCTTTTCGACCCCATTAACTGTAGCCCAGCAGGCTCCTCTGTCCATGAAATTTCCCAGGCACAAATACTAGAGTGGACTGCCATTTCCTTTTCTAGGGGATCTTCCCAACCCAGGGAATGGTAAGGTTTGAATAAAACAGTGCATATAAAGTACTTAAGTCTGGTTCCTGCACTTAGCAAAAGCTCAGTGATGGTGGTATTGAGGATTGATTATCTTGTAACTTCAGTACAAACATCTTGTACAAGTTTCAGAATGATTTCACAAAGTGTAAGGTAAAAAAGAGAGTGGTTTGGCAAAAGAAAGATGATGAATTTTTGATAAGATTTGTAAATCTGACATTAGACATGATCAGTTACACCATTCTTGATGACCTTTCACAACAAAAATGGGAAATTTAGGTCCAAAGAAGTATTCTTAAAGTTGGCTTGTCTATGACCCATGATTCTTTCATATGTGCATAAAAATATATGTATTTTCCATGTAACCATACTGCTACTGCTAAGTCACTTCAGTCGTGTCCGACTCTGTGTGACCCCATAGACGGCAACCCACCAGGCTCCCCCGTCCCTGGGATTCTCCAGGCAAGAACACTGGAGTGGGTTGCCATTTCCTTCTCCAATGCATGAAAGAGATAAGTGAAAGTGAAGTCGCTCAGTCTGTCCGACTGTTAGCGACCCCATGGACTGCAGCCCACCAGGCTACTCCATCCATTGGATTTTCCAGGCAAGAGTACTGGGGTGGGGTGCCATTGCCTTCCCCGCCATGTAACCATAGTTGTCACTGAAATCCTTTCATCTTCTATTGCTTCAACCATTAAATTACCTCACTTACACGGATTTGGTGAGAATCAATTTGAGACAAAAATCAGATGAAAATGTCTCACTAACTGTGAAGAACTACATTCAGTGAACCAATATACACCGTGAGCCTCATATATCACATAGGCAAGCTCCAAGTGAAGGGGAAGCATGGGTAAATAAGTCCTAAGATGCTAGTCTGTCAGTGTTGGTGTGGCTATGACAGATGGAGCTGGATGCAAGCAACTATCACTCATGTTATAACTAACATGCATATTATGGATGCATGTGAAGTGGGCTATGGCATACCCAAAAGGAATCACTCATGAGTTCAAACATGCATCTTTTATCAATTGAAAACTAATTTTTTTTAAACCCTTCTTAACTTCTAATAAGATGCTTCACACCAAACTTTTAAAAAACATTTATTTATTTGACTATCTCAGGTTGCCTGGGAAATCCCATGGATGGAGAATCCTGGTAGGCTGCACTCCCTGGGGTCACTAAGAGTCGGATATGACTGAGCAACTTCACTTTCACTTTTCACTTTCATGCATTGGAGAAGGAAATGGCAACCCACTCCAGTGTTCTTGCCTGGAGAATCCCAGGGACGGGGGAGCCCAGTGGGCTGCCGTCTATGGGATCGCACAGAGTCGGACACGACTGAAGCGACTTAGCAGCAGCAGCAGCAGGTCTTAGTTGTGGCACGTAGTATCTTCCTTGCATCATGTGGGATCTGTGACATGCAGACTCGCTAGCTGTGGTGTATGGGCTCGGGAACAAGTGGGCTCCGTGGCTGTGGTGCATGGACCTACCTGCTCCTCTACATGTGGGATCTTAGTTCCCCAACCAAGGATCAGACCCACCACTGGACCACCAGGGAAGTCCCAAGATGCTCAAAATCTGTGCTGACTGCAGGCTCATTATTTAACTGTCTGTTGCTTGACTTTACTCATTATATGATGTAAGCTCCACAATAGCTGCTGCTGCTGCTAAGTCACTTCAGTCGTGTCCGACTCTGTGCGACCCCATAGACGGCAGCCCACCAGGCTCCCCCGTCCCTGGGATTCTCCAGGCAAGAATAGTGGGCTGCCGTCTATGGGATCGCACAGAGTCGGACACGACTGAAGCGACTTAGCAGCAGCAGCAGCAGGTCTTAGTTGTGGCACGTAGTATCTTCCTTGCATCATGTGGGATCTGTGACATGCAGACTCGCTAGCTGTGGTGTATGGGCTCGGGAACAAGTGGGCTCCGTGGCTGTGGTGCATGGACCTACCTGCTCCTCTACATGTGGGATCTTAGTTCCCCAACCAAGGATCAGACCCACCACTGGACCACCAGGGAAGTCCCAAGATGCTCAAAATCTGTGCTGACTGCAGGCTCATTATTTAACTGTCTGTTGCTTGACTTTACTCATTATATGATGTAAGCTCCACAATAGCTGCTGCTGCTGCTAAGTCACTTCAGTCGTGTCCGACTCTGTGCGACCCCATAGACGGCAGCCCACCAGGCTCCGCCATCCCTGCGATTCTCCAGGCAAGAACACTGGAGTGGGTTGCCATTTCCTTCTCCAATGCATGAAAGTGAAAAGTAAAAGTGAAGTCACTGAGTTGTGTCCAACTCTCAGCGACCCCACGGACTGCAGCCTACCAGGCTCCTCCATTCATGGGATTTTCCAGGCAAAAGTACTGGAGTGGGGTGCCATTGCCTTCTCCGAAGCTCCACAATAGCAGAGACCTTGTTTTCCTTGTTTACTGATGCAGCCTCAGTGCCAAGATGGTGTCTGGTGTCTGGTAGGTGCCCAATAAATATCTGTCGGTTAAGCAGACAGATTTTATATTCTGGGTACAAAAGAAATAATCTTCATTTGGAGGTGATTTCACCAGTACAAACGTGAAATGCCTTTGCTTCTAAAATTTGATCTATATTTCCCTTTTTTCCCTCTATTCTTTTATCATGTTAAGCAAGAACACAGTGAATTAGCCCTTTTCACAATCAGTATAGTAATTATTCATAAAGAGAATTTCAATCAGGTGGGTGTCATTAGAAACTATTGTTGTCAGTTGAGTGCTGGTAACCCATGCCTTGGTTATTGTATTTTATCCTATTTAAACAGGCAGCTTTCCTCTAAAGAGATATATTTATGGGATTATTGGTAATGTATCTTTTTCTTTTCTCTTCTAATTTAGACTATAATCTTTAAAAAAAATTCTATGGGAGCAAAGGAAAAAAGAAACCCATCAAACAAAATTACCTTAAAAATAACGTTTTTCCAATTTCATTTCCTTATTTTTTTCCATTTAACATTACAAATCCAAAATGTTGCAAAGAAAACAGCACTTACTAATACATCAAACAAAACAGTAACACTGAACAAAACAACTCACTTAAAAGAAAAAGGACTATATCAACTCTATGTGGACTAAGTAAAAAGGAATCTTTTGTACTCTCTTTGTCAAACTGCAATAGATTTAAAAATATATAATAATAATAACAGAAATAGCTCCATGTGGCAGCATGGTAATCTATCAATTTTTAACACATTTTGTCCCTAGGAATAGGCTTATTGGCAACTGTTTTGCTTATTTGTTACTTTTTTTTAAGAGCTCAAAACCAGGAAATTAAAGAAAAGTAAGAACAGTGTTTCTGCATACTGTAGCAGGGAAAATTCCTGTTAAAGACATACAGTACAACCAACATGGAATCGCCCAGTTGTGGATTTTTTTCTGTGCAGATATGAAATTGCATCAATTACTCTAGAAGAACTATTTCTGTAATGTTTGTAAAGTGATACTGCAACAGTGTCTTGCAGGTTAGAAGCTAACACTGCTCCTTGGAACCTCGAGCGTGCAGAAGTGCCACGTACAGCACCCCTCACAAGGGATGTCTGCTTTAGGAGGTTCCGATCATTCGATGTTCTTCTCTTCAAGGGCCAACGCTTTCTGGAGAAAAAGGGACAGACTGGTCAGCTTCCACTCAGTCCTCTTGCCCTTCTGCTTTGAGCCTCTCACCTGAGAAGCAAAGATGGAAGTAACAAGGGGGCTACCAAGGCACACACGTTTGGTCAAGGTGCAAAAGTAAAGCAGGTATGGCCAAATCCCCAGCGTCCCTCACCAGAAAGAAACTGGAGATCAGTAGCACTGTTCTCCTCCATAGAAAGAAAAATCCTCAATAAATAATCCATTTTATGCAACTCTTTGCGAGTGGTAAAAAATAGAAAACTTTTTAGATTTCTCCACACCCAGGCCCAAACCCACCATCTAGTCTCAGGTGCTCGTTAGTGATGTTAAGCAAGTCTCTTGCACCTTAGGTATTCTACGTCAGAAGTGAAGCACTGGGGTCCTTGAGACATTCAGCCAGCCTAGGCATAGGCTGAATCCCCCAGTGGCTCAGGAGATAAAGGATCCACCTGCAATGCAGGGGACACTGGAGACACAGGTGTGATCCCTGGGTCAGGAAGATCCCTTGGAGAAGGAAATGGCAACACACCTCCAGCACTCCTGTCTGATAAATCCCATGGATAGAGGAGCCTGGCAGGCTACCATCCATGGGGTCGAAAATAATCTGACTCGACTGAGTAGCTATGCATGCAGGCAGACACAGGCTTCCTTCAGAAAGACCTGCCATTAGGTTGCACCCAAGACATCCTGTGACGAGGCATAAGCAAGACTTGGTTTCTCCAAGACTGGCGAACACTATAAAAAGAAAACATCAATTAGACAGTGTTATTGCCTTCCATTCTTAAGAACCCAGATGTTTAAATAGGAGAAGAGAACCCCAGCATTGGAGTGGCCAGCACAGTACAAACTGCTGGAGGGAGAGGCTTAGAGAGGAGATTCAGTCCATGCAGGGAAGCACGAACCGTTATTACTTCTCTTTTGGTGAAGCAAACCAGAATGGCTGTACCCTTCTTGTTTTTCACAAAGCGAAGCCCCACCCAGATGTACCTTTGGCCACTGGCATAAAGTCTGTATTTGAAACTTTTTTGGTAGACCCACAAAACGCTAGAACCAAAATTGCTAGCCTTGAACTTACTTTGCCTGATTACTAGCTCTAGCTTCCAGCTGGAATAACATATGATATCATTGCTTCTAAGGCAAACCCAATTTAAAAGCAACAGTTTACTTAGTCCATATATTCAACTCTCACTTTCTAATCAAATGCTTGGCACGAATTCACCTAACTCCAAAACCTGGCAATGTGCCCTCCCTGGGCAAAGGAACAAAAAGTTCATGGGTATTTTTCTATTTTCCATGTGTCTTTCCCTTTTATTATTCAAAAACATAATACCTTAATGTGATAGAAGAGAAGAACCAGATTAAAATATTCTGTGGGATAAAAAGTGAAATAGAGACATTGCATCCTTATAGAGAAATGTGTAAGTCTCACGCGGTTTCAACAAAAGGCTTGCTGACGAGCAAAGCTCAAGATGAAATTCTAACCTGGATGCTAGATTTATAGATGTGTCAATAACAAACAAATTAGTGAAAAACACATTTAAATGATCTCAGTATTCACAGAGAAAGTTATCAATTTAAATGATATAAACTGAAGTCTTAATTAATGAATTATGTAGACCTTATTGTGTTTTGAAAACTTTTTTATACTAATGCCTGAGAACAAGCCTGAGTGGAGTATGAGAAGAAAGTGGCCGACAGTCCCTTGATGCCCTGCCCCAGGATAAATATCCCAGCACTACACAGCAGTGAAGGGCATGGCCTCAGTATCAGACATATCTGGGTTTTAACCTGGTTCTGACTCTAGTGGTAGGACCGTGGTCAAGTTCATAACTTGTCCAACCTCTGCTATACAATCCTCAAAGTTAAATCAGCAGTTCAAAAATTTTGTTTTTAAAATACTATAAATGCAGTACTCAGGTACTCAGACCAGGCCAGGAAATCCTACTTGATCCTGTATCCCTGAAAATAGCACAAATGGTACTAAGTACTGACATCTAATCCACATTACAGAATATACTGAACACTCATCCAAGAAACCATATATGCTTTTGGTTTTATAACTTCACTATCTGGCAAACAGCTTGCGTTCAATAGATTTTTATTATATGAAATGGAAAAAAATATTTTCTTTTGGAAAATGTGTTTGGGTTTTTCCCTCCACCATCTGGAAGTGACACCTCTCTTGGCAAGGAACTAGAGGGCAGAGCTTCCCTGAAGAGGCAGAAAGTGATGAAGAGACGATTTATATTTCCTAAGGCCAGTAAAGTTTATTCTATCTACAGATGAGGCAGTGTCTCCCCAGGTGTTCTGAACTGTGGGGAGAAAGAAGAATAGAGGTCTTTTGAGTTAATATAGAGTCTAATTACATGAGCCCCTAAACAACCAACATCTTAGGCTACTCAGATCTCTTTAATTACAGATGTCTTTCATCTGGAAATTTACCCATAAATTTCTGTGGAAAAAATTTTAAACTCTAACAATTTAGTGTTTCATAAAAATAAGTTAAATCTCTTACACTATTCCAAATAACTCAGAATCCAGGGATGTTTAAGAGTACAAATATTAAGACACTCCATTATGGTGATCACTTCCCCATGAGATCATAAATGATCAGAATTACAAGACTCACAGCACAGACTTCTGTGATGAAAATTACAGTTAAAGATGGCCATGTTAATTAGAATGCTTGGCCGCTCTCACTGAAATTCAAAACTGCAGTGGCTTAAACAAAATAGGAATATATTTCTCACTCACATGAAGACCAGGTCAGGAGTCCAGGGCTGGTATGGTGTTTACACCATCTCCAGCGAACCAATTATGGTTCTTCCATCTTTCCATTAAATATCTTCAACACAGCAGCTTCCTCTCATAATTCAAGTCAGCCACATCCTATTCTTACATTTCAACACAAAGAAAGTGTAGGAAAAGCACATACCTGTCCTTTCACTGCACAGCCTGAAAGTGGCCCACATAATCCTACTCATTTCTCACTCAGGAGAACTTGGTCACATTAAGCTGGTAGACAAACTGCAAATCACTGTCATTATTTTGGGCGATCACATAACATGTATGGAAAAAGGTGACACTAGGTGGTGGGAACATTAAGAAGCCTCTGTCCTAAAGGCCATAGGGCAAGATATCATTTAAGACTCAGGTAAACCACTCAAATCTTTACTTACTGCAAGCCAGTCAAGAAATGGGAATACCAGATTACCTTACCTGTCTCCAGAGAAATCTATATGCAGGTCAAGAAGCAACAATTAGAACCAGACATGGAAAAGTGGACTGGTTCAAAATTGGAAAAGGAGTACATCAAGGGTGTATGCTGTCTCCTTGCTTATTTAATTTATATGCAGAGTACATCATGTGAAATACCAAGCTGGATGAATCACAAGCTGGAATCAAAAGTGCCAGGAGAAATATCAACAACCTCAGAGATGCAGATGATACCAGTCTAATGGCAGAAAGTGAAGAGGAACTAAACAGCTTCTTGACGAGGGTGATAGAGGAGAATGAAAAAGCTGGCTTAAAATTCAGCACTCAAAAAACTAAAATCATGGCATCTGATCTCATCACTTCATGGCAAATAGATGGGGGAAAATGGAAACAGTGACAGAATTTCTTTTCTTGGGCTCCAAAATCATTGCAGATGGTGACTGCAGCCATGAAATTAAGACGCTTGGTCCTTGGAAGGAAAGATATGACAAACCAAGAGAGCGTATTAAAAAGCAGAAGCATCACTCTGGTGACAAAGGTCCATATAGTCAAAGCAATGGTTTTTCCAGTAGTTATGTACGGATGTGAGAGTTGGACCATGAAGAAGGTTGAGTATCAGAGAAACGATGCTTTTGAGTCATGGTGCTGGAGAAGACTCTTGAGAGTCCCTTGGACAGCAAGGAGATCACATCAGTCAGTCTTAAAGGAAGTCAACCCTGAATACTCATTGGAAGGACTGATGCTGAAGCGCCAAAGTTTTGGAGCTTCTCAGAGAAAAGTTATCCAGGGAAGGCTTCCCTGAGGAAATGGCATTTCAGTTTTAATCTGACCAGCCAGGAGAAGAGCTGGAAAAGAACATTCTAATAAGAGAGATTAACAATTGTTAAAGCCCCAAGGCTCCCTATTTGTCAGAATCGAGTTGTTTTAGCTCTAGTTTCTTTATTAGGCCTGCTATACATGGGACAGGATGAAAGAACATGTGTGTGTTTGTGTGTATGCATGCATGTGTTCACGCTTAGGAAAAGGAGATCTATGATTTCACTCCTAGGATTAATATTTAACATCTAGTAATAATGTGGAACACTCCAAAACCAGGAAGAAAGAGAGCCTGGGGCGATACAGAGAAGAGATGAAAAACAAATGGTTACAGAAGCTGAGAGACAGTATAGCCTTTTTATTTAAAAGATTTTTTGTTGTTGTTTTCACTTGTTCTAAATAGTGTTTCTGGGTACATATATTTCTTAAATAAAGCTAACTAATTTCAGGTATATTGTTCTAACTAACTTTTAGCTCCCAATGAGAAATTGGCAACTGTAAATAAAATGTCTTACACATTTTATTTTAATTAAAATGAGAAGGCTGAGCACCAAAGAATTGATGATTTCAAATTGTGGTGCTGGAGAAGAGCCTTGAGAATCCCTTGGCCCACAAGGAGATGAAACCAGTCAATCCTAAAGGAAACCAACCCTGAATATTCACTGGAAGGACTGAGGCTGAAGTTGAAGCTCCAATACTTTGGCCACCTGATGCAAAGAGCTAACTCATTGGAAAAGATCCTGATGCTGGGAAAGACTGATGGCAGGAGGTGAAGGGGGCATCTCATCCTCTGTTGAGATGGATGAGATGGTTGGATGGCAGCACTGACTCAATGGACATGAGTTTGAACAAACTCCAGGAGATACTGAAGAACAGGCAAGCCTGGCGTGCTGCAGTCCATGGGGTCGCAAAGAGTCAGAGACAACTTAACAACATACACAACAACATACACAAAACAGGTTAAAAATAAGCAAATTTAATAATCAAATATTTGTACATTAGCACCATGAATTAATATATATTTCAAATATCACACAGCTTATATTTAGGGATCCAAACTAAGTCACATTCTTAAGCTGTCAGGAATCCACTCATAAAAATCTTAACCTAAGGGTGCAGTAGCACTAGCCAAGGGATCTTTCCCAAAGCATCTATTCCTCGGTCTGAGAGCAGTTTAGGAGAAAGTTCAGTACTGCTTAAACTATCATGATGTATTCACAGCACTGTCTAATAGTCACAAATTTGAATAAAAGAAAGACCAACTTAACTTATGAAAGGTAGTACAGTGAGATAACTACTCCAAGTGACAAATCTTTCTATCATACTCATGATTGGGCTTCCCTGATAGCTCAGCTGGTAAAGAATCTGCCTGCAATGCAGGAGATCCCAGTTTGATTTGAGGATCGGGAAGATCCACTGGAGAAGGGATAGGCTACCCTTCCAATATTCCTGAGCTTCCCTTGTGGCTCAGCTGGTAACGAATCTGCCCACAAGGCGGAAGACCTGGGTTCGATCCCTGAGCTAGGAAGAACCCCTGGGGATGGGAAAGGCTACCCACTCCAGTATTCTGGCCTAGAGAATTCCATGGACTGTATAGACCATGGGGTCACAAAGAGTTGGACACGACTGAGCAACTTTCACTTTCTTTCACTTTTCATGATCAGTGAAGGCAAGCTGCCACTCAAATGTCACAATTTTAACACAATGGGTTTGCCAAAAGAGCAGTAAGAAAGGTACCAAGTCAGACTCAAGGTCTGGGGAAATTTTCATTGACTTATACCTTCAAAACCCAAGCTCGCTGACTCTAGGACACAACTGACTGTAACATACATCATTATTTGATGTACCCTAACAATGGGGGAAATAAAATACTGCACTTAAAGTGAGAATTGCCACTGATTCCAAGATGCATCCCAATTTCAGAAACGTGAAACAAAGGATTTCTTAGAATCAATAGAAATAGTAGTATTCTTCAAGCCAAATATGCCTCTTTTCTTTTCAGCATGGAAAATGACTTTCACTATTTTCAGCTCAGTCATAAAAAATGTTTTCTTCTGTACTATCTTCATCCCTACCTCTTTGTGTACAACTCCAAAGATATAAGTGATAAATCCCCATTTGACATTTTCTCCCAAATATTTGACATTTCATTCAAAATAACCAAGCTACCAGAATAAAGAATAAGAAGGGTAGAAAAAGAAGAGGCTGCCAGCCAATAAGAGCAGATTCTGACTTTGAAAGAGCTGAGCCTCACACTGCCCTCCGCAGGCAGGACACCTCCCAAGAGGAGAAAAGAGAGCTGAGCCCATTCACTTGTCCTGAACTTGCTAATTGGATAAAAACCCCTCTCCCTATGAAAGGAGGGAATAAAGGGTCAGAAACAGACCAAGAGCATGCCTAGGAAGAACCTCTCCTTGTGGAAATCTGTGGTGGAGGTGGGGTGTTTCCTCCTAATAACTTGCCTTCACAGTTAAAAATGCATACTAGGTCTCTGCCCAAAGTTCCAGGCACATAAGTCCTTGTAATTTCCTGATCAACAGGGGTGCCAGGAATATCTTTGTTTCCAATATTTGGTCTTGGACCCTGATTCCTGGCACACAGAACTCCCAAATCTCTAGGAATTTCCTGGGTGATAAGGAGTATCTTTTGTTCTAATGAGGAGGTTATTGGTGGGCTCCTGGGTAGCTCCTAGACAGGGGCCGTCACCAGAAAGGCCAAGCCAAGAGTAGAAGCTTGGACTTTCGGTTACATACCCACCCTCCATCCTCCAGGGAGGGGAGAAGAGCTCGAGACTGACTTACTAATCATGCCTACAAGATGAAGCCTCCATAAAAATCCCTAGAGGACAGAGTTCACAGAGCTTTGGGGTTAGTAAACACACCCATGGGCTGGGAGGGTAGGACACCCCAACTCCATGGGAACAGAAGCTCCTGCTCTCAGGACCCTTTTGGACCTTCAGTTCAGTTCAGTTCAGTTCAGTTGCTCAGTCGTGTCCGACTCTTTGCGACCCCATGAATTGCAGCACACCAGGCCTCCCTGTCCATCACCATCTCCCAGAGTTCACTCAGACTCACGTCCATCGAGTCCGTGATGCCATCCAGCCATCTCATCCTCGGTCGTCCCCTTCTCCTCCTGCCCCCAATCCCTCCCAGCATCAGAGTCTTTTCCAATGAGTCAACTCTTCGCAACAGGTGGCCAAAGTACTGGAGTTTCAGNGCCGTGATGCCATCCAGCCATCTCATCCTCGGTCGTCCCCTTCTCCTCCTGCCCCCAATCCCTCCCAGCATCAGAGTCTTTTCCAATGAGTCAACTCTTTGCATGAGGTGGCCAAAGTACTGGAGTTTCAGCTTTAGCATCAGTCCTTCCAAAGAAATCCCAGGGCTGATCTCCTTCAGAATGGACTGGTTGGATCTCCTTGCAGTCCAAGGGACTCTCCAGAGTCTTCTCCAACACCACAGTTCAAAAGCATCAATTCTTCGGTGCTCAGCCTTCTTCACAGTCCAACTCTCACATCCATACATGACCACAGGAAAAACCATAGCCTTGACTAGACGGACCTTAGTCGGCATAGTACATATATCTATATATACTTATTTATACAAGACATGTCTAGAGAGATATTCATTAGAAGGTTAGCAGTGTTTTTCTCTGGATCATAAGATTTCCCATGCATTTTTCTGTATTCCTTCAGTTTTTAAACTTTTGAAAACATTTTTGCCAAAACAATCACATTTCCAAGTGAAATATGTAAAATAAATTGAGAGAAGTAAGCAAAGAGGGAGAGAGAAGGGAAAAATGGGTGTAAGGGAGAGTTGTATTCAAATGAAGCTGTGATGATCTCCTTCAGAATGGACTGGTTGGATCGCCTTGCAGTCCAAGGGACTCTCCAGAGTCTTCTCCAACACCACAGTTCAAAAGCATCAATTCTCTGGCGCTCAGTTTTCTTCATAGTCCAACTCTCACATCCATATATGACCACAGGAAAAACCATTTGGACCTTACCTGAGCTCTAATGACCCCATAAACTTAAATAAATGTTTCCTTGAGTTCTGTGAGCCATTATAACAAATTATGGAACCCAAGGAGGTGGGGGTGGGGGTGGGGCATGGGAACCCTGATTGATAGTGGACTGGTCAGAAGTATCAGAGGCCCAGACTTGTAATTGATGTCTACAGTGGGGAGCAGTCTTGTGGGACTGAGTCCATAACCTGTGGGGTCTGTGCTCCTCCATTTAGTCAGTCATAATTGAATTACAGGACACCCTCCAGTGGGTGTGACACCCAGGAGTGAGTTGGAGGATTGCCTGGCATGGGAAAAACTCCTACACATTTGGTATCAGAAGTGTTAAGAGTAGAAAGTAAAGAAACAAGAGGTTTTCTTTTAAGCATGCTCCACAATTTTTCTTCTCAGGAAAAATCCTATGAAAAATCTCCATAAATGTCAACAACACTCTGGCCTGACTTTAGGGATCACCATTTTCTGCTTTCTCCCTCACTCTTTATCGAAATAATGTTGCCAGCACTTGGCAAGTCAGGACCTCCCAGGGTGTTGGCAAAGTCAGGAACAGACCTAAAATGAGCCATTACATTTCCAAGCCCAGCCACCTGGCTGGGGGGCCTAACAGAAGCACTAGAGGACTGAGATGGTAAAGCTCATCAATTTGCTACAGGACAAGCAGACACACTGTCATTTAGTTAAACCTGATCTGTTACAGAACAGATACTCTGAAATGTAGTATCTCATAAAGAAAACTAATTCTACCTATTAAAAACTACCTTGGCAACTGACAAGATGCCATGCCTACTTTTCACTACAAAGATGAGAACATTTAAAACTAAAGCAACATTTACCTGGGAAATCATGAGTGGCTCTATTAATCATTTACATTTTATTTAAAGGCCATTTTCCAAATTGGACTTTTTAAATTTAGCAATGTAAATTCTTACCTAAAAAATAACTGGAGCTAGATATTACATACATATTTATAAAGTATGCTTTTCAGAAAGCATAAACACAGATGCTCCCTCTGCTATACAGTTTGCGATCGTTTCATAACCATCATCAAGTTATGATCAATAAAATTTTTCTTTGAAACAATTAGCATAAATATCAGATATGCAGTGTAGAAACAATGGTATTTAAATCTGGATTTAAAGAAAAATACTGTTAAACATTATCAAATAGTAAGTAAAAAAGATGGTAATATATTCCTATGTAACAGCCTCATTATTCCTTAATAAATTTTAATTTAGAAAAACAAAATCTAGGTGAGAATATGTTAAAACCATTATTTACATAAAGTAAACTGGCAAGCATCGGCAATATTTCTGGCTCAGCTAAAAGAATAATGACTAATACTTATTGAGCATTTACTATATGTTAAGCAGTATAACTTAGTGATATACATATGCAATCTCATTCAATCCTGATGATATAACACTGTGATATAGGTACTTTATTCCCATTTAATTGAGGAAGCTAAATCAAACTTTCTTGCTAGAATATAAAAAAATAATTCTACATAGGCTACTGAAAGAATTCTTTATAGGTTATAAATTCTTCATAGGGTTTACTATAGTAAACCCGGCTGCACGTGTGTCTGCATGCAGTCATGTTTGACTCTGCAGCCTACCAGGCACCTCGGTCCATGGGGATTCTCCAGGCAAGAATACTGGAGTTGGTTGCCATGCCCTCATCCAGGGGATCTTCCCAACCCAGGGATCAAACCTGAATCTCTTATGTCTCCTGAACTGGCAAGCAGGTTCTTTACCACTAGTGCCACCTGGGAAGCCCATATATATATACATCTAAAAATTCAGACTCTGTATTAAGTGAAATTCAATACTTACACATGACAAAAATAGCAATAACAATTACTCAGCAAAATATAATTAAGAATAAACTTAAAAATAAAAAATAATATTTAACAGTAAAACTTTAGAACATTTTCTTTATAGTCAGGAAAAAGATGAAAACACCTACTTTCATTGTAAGTTTTAGTATGCCTGGTCAGTGCACTAAGAAAGTGCTATCACACTGGGATGACCCTGAGGGATAGGATGGGTAGGGAGGTGGGAAGGGGTTTCAGGATGGGGAACACATGTATACCCATGGCTGACTCATGTCAATGTATGGCAAAAACCACTACAATATTGTAAAGTAATTAGCCTCCAATTAAAAAAAAAAAAGTGCTATCACATGTGGAAAGGAAGAAACAAAACTGTTATTATTTACAGATATTACTGCCTACAGAGGAAATACGACTCAGCATCTTCACTTTCACTTTTCATTGGAGAAGGAAATGGCAACCCACTCCAGTGTTCTTGTCTGGAGAATCCCAGGGACGGGGGAGCCTCGTGGGCTGCTGTCTATGCGGCTGCACAGAGTCGGACACGACTGAAGCGACTTAGCAGCAGCAGCACCAGAGGAAATACAGGAGAACCAATAACACAGCAAAAAAAGGAAAATAAGCTCAACCCAGTGCTGTGTAACAACCCAGAGGGGTAGGATGGGGTAGGAAGTGGGAAGCTGGAGGGAGATTCAGGAGGAAGGGAACATATGTATACTCATTATACATTGTATGGCAGAAGCTGACACAACAATGTAAAGCAATTATCCTGCAATGAACATTTTTTTTAAACTGGATAACAAATATAAATGCAAAATGCAATTTATATTTGTACCAATCAAAAGAATATTCCAAGATACCAGTAAGCAATTAGAAAGTTCAATTTACACATAGTATTAGAATTATTAAAATACCCATGAAAAATCTAGTGGTCAGTTTGGTCACAGATATTTTTTAAACTCATCAATATGCACGGTCAACAAATTTAACAATCCTCTCCAAGGTATGTGCCCTAGAGACACTCTCTCACACGTAAACCAGAAGACAAGCTCCAGGATATTCATCTCATTCTTTCTAACCACACACACACACGTGTGTGGGACAGTCTAGTTACATATCAATATGGATTGGATAAATTGTTGAATATTCATACAATTAAATCTGTATATGTCAATTTGGAATACCTTAAAAACAGAAGGCTGAGAGGGAAAAGCAGGTTGTTCAGGGATATTTATAATATGACATCACTTACATAAAAAGTAAAACCTGTAGCACAATACTGTGTATTACTTACGGAAGGAATCAAGCTTCTGATTACCCCAGGGAAGGAAAAAGCAGAATCAGAGCATGGGAAGGGTTAAGTATCAGAGATGTTTCAACCTTACCCCTAGTTTCATTTCTTTAATAAAAATGCATATAAATATAAAAATTACTAAATTATATTGAATCTATGTGTAAAATACCTAAATATTCATAATATTTTGTGTTTCAAAATGCCTTATAATTTTAAAAATACATGTTTTTTAAAGTATCCCATGTAAATATTTTAACAATAATGAAAAGGCCATACCCCATGTACATATCTCTTCATAAACCTACAAAAGGAGTTTGCCTCCCTTTCATCTGTTATTAAACATCATTTTAAGCCACATGTTACTATATGTTGTTAAGGATTAGAAACTATTGTCAGAAGAAGTGTAAAAAGTAGCATATTCTACAGGTAAAGTAGCAAGTATTGAATAAAGATGCCATGAAGATTAAGAAAGGTCCAAACGGCATAAAATCGAAAAGAGATTTTCAAAGTTTAAATACTCAAAAAAAAACATTTATCTAAGTATTGAATGAGAAGCCAAAGACATTACTGTCAAGAGAAAAAAATGTAGAAAAACTAAAAAAAAAAAAAATAGAAAAAGCTGCTACTTGCATTTTAAATTGGGGGCACTTACAGAATATGATATAGGGCACATGTCAACAGTATGATTTATTACTCAGATTATAATAAATATTAAATTTTTCCCTGGAAGTAAAAACTTTAATTATTAATATCCCAAGAAGCTCCCAGAGCAACATACCTGGAGAAGGATCCTTTCAAAAGCCAGAAAGTTGTCCCACTTGGCAGTCTGTGGGTGTTTCAGAGTTTGGACAGTGGCCAGCCCAAGCTGTAGAAGCCCACAGTGATTCCCTAGAGATTTGAGGTTGTTCTTGAAGAGCTGAATATAGGACATGAGCTGCCCCGGAGTGACTCTCCCTGGAAAAATATACAATTTATCAGTGTAGCCTCTTCAGGGAGCGGTAAAAATAAAGAGGAGTGTGCCATTAATACTACTTCCGCCTTGCTCTTGTTCAGTTGCTCAGCCATGTCCGACTCTTTGTGACCCACCGACTGCAGCACGCCAGGCTTCCCTGTTCTTCACTATCTCCCATCAGCACAAAACTTCAGAGTCAACTGCAAGCCTGCCTAACCTTTTGTGACTCTTAANGGTAAAAATAAAGAGGAGCGTGCCATTAATACTACTTCCGCCTTGCTCTTGTTCAGTTGCTCAGCCATGTCCGACTCTTTGTGACCCACCGACTGCAGCACGCCAGGCTTCCCTGTTCTTCACTATCTCCCATCAGCACAAAACTTCAGAGTCAACTGCAAGCCTGCCTAACCTTTTGTGACTCTTAAAACAACATGGTGACAACAGCAAAGTTGAAACTACCAACTGCATTTTGCAAGCAAGAAAACAGATGCTAAGTGCTCTTGCCAAAGCCATATTGCTATTAGGATTCATTTCATAACTCTGCAATACCCCATAAATGCATTTTCAAATAAAGTCTTAGAATAAATATTTCTTGAGGTCGACGTGGAGTACCTCTGCAAGACATATGATATAGCAATCTGAGAGCCAAAAAGGCAAGGTTTCCAACTGTGTGTGTTATGTATATAAAGCAAAGGAGAAATCTGTTAGGACTATAGCTAAAACTTTATCATTGATATCAATGGGTTTACGACAATATCCTTGAGCATAAAAGCAGACTGTTGTTGGAACAAAAATGTATGGAGAACCAGAGTGGAAAAAACCCTGGAAGATGAGATAGCCAAAGAAAGGGTTTCTTGTAGGTGAGAGCACATTTACTACCATGGTCACCTAGATCTAGAACAGGACTCTCACCTCATTAAATACTGGAGTACCAAAAACACAAACAAACCCTGTTGAAGATTCAGTCTTTCAGACCTCTAAGTCCAAGCTTTTCCTAAATAGCACTCCTTTCATTTAGTCACTTCCCATTCTATTATGTCAGATCCCATTCCTGCCATTCATCTATGCAATGGGCGGAACTCCAGAACACTGCAGTTTCTCCTCACTGGGCAAGAAGAGTGCAATGGAGCCGAACACAAATGCAAGGCCAGTAAATCCTTCCTGCACATTTCAGCCACGCTGTCTTCCTAGTTTACCCTCTGATGCCTAAAATCCAGGTTTGTTTGCTATGCCTAGGTTTGTTAATATTTGGCAACAAAACTACCTGTATTTATTTAGCACATGTCCTCTTCTGATTTTCATAGCAATTCTACGGGGTAGCAAACAAGTGAGAGTTCAGTGTCTCACATGGTGCTAAATGGCATTTGTCAATTAGTGGTTTTGCTACAGATTATAATACACAAAAAATAAACACCTTGTCACAAGAAACTTACAAGCCCGTAATATAGTCTACCTTCTTACTGCATATTTTGGAGAGATTAAGGATTCTAAAGTGCCTTATTACCCACTTATATGGGGCTTCCCTGATACCTCAGTTGGTAAAGAGCAATGCAGGAGACCCTGGTTCAATTCCTTGATTGGGAAGGTCCACTGGAGAAGGGACAGGCTACCCACTCCTTGTGGCTCAGCTGGTAAAGAATTTACCTTCAACGAGGGAGACCTGGGTTTGATCCCTGGGTTGGGAAGATCCCCTGGAGAAGGGATAGGCTACCCACTCCAGTATTCTGGCCTGGAGAATTCCATGGACTTGTATAGTCCATGGGGTCACAAAGAGTTGGACATGACTGAGCAACTTTCATTTTCAAACAATAAGAACAGTTGGCGGCAGGGAACAACAGTGGAAATGAATAGTACAGAGCTGAGTCTCACTAGTTTCCTCGGTAAAGCATAGTTCATTCCTGATTCTCAAGCAGCAAGCTAACAATTTGCTAGCTTAAGTACGAACAGAGAAGAGCCTCATTAATCCCTACTTTGCTTGGTTTTAAGTTGGCTTGATTAAGGTATAATTTACATACAGTAAAATTCACACTTTTCTGATTCAGGGTGTTCTCAAAATAGTTCTATGAATTTTGACAAAAACACAGTCATAATCAAGATAGATTATTTCCTTTACTCCCCAAAGTTCCCCTTTTGTAGTCAATTCTCTTTTGCCACCCCCAGTCCTTGGTGAATACTTGTCTGTGTTCATCTGGTTTCTGTCCCATAGTCATTCCCTTCCAGAATGTTTTATAAATGGAATCATATAGCACATAGCCTTTTGAGTCTAGCTTCTTTTACTTGAGCATAAGGTATTTGTGTTCATTCATGTTGTTGCTTGTATCAGTAATTTGCTCTATTTTCTTGTTGAGTAGTAATCCGTTGTAAGAACCATAGTTTGTTTAAACTTATCCATTCACCAGTTCATGATCATTTGGGTTGTTTTCAATTTTTAGAAATGATGAATAAAAACTTCACAAACATCTTCATACAGTATTTTATGTGCATATGTGTCTGTGGACATACGATTTCAGTTTTTTCATAAGTAAATTTCTAGGGTTGCTGGATCATATGCTAAATGTATGCTTAAAGGAATTCCATCACCTCCACTAGCTTTGTTCTTAGTGATGCTTTCTAAGGCCCACTTGACTTCACATTCCAAGATGTCTGGCTCTAGATTAGTGATCACATCCTCATGATTATCTGGGTCGTGAAGATCTTTTCTGTACAGTTCTTCTGTGTATTCTTGCCACCTCTTCTTAATATCTTCTGCTTCTGTTAGGTCCAGACCATTTCTGTCCTTTATCGAGCCCATCTTTGCAGGAAATGTTCCCTTGGTATCTCTAATTTTCTTGAAGAGATCTCTAGTCTTTCCCATTCTGTTGTTTTCCTCTATTTCTTTGCATTCATCACTGAAGAAGGCTTTCTTATCTCGTCTTGCTATTCTTTGGAACTCTGCATTCAGATGCTTATATCTTTCTTTTTCTCCTTTGTTTTTGGCCTCACTTCTTTTCACAGCTATTTGCAAGGCCTCCCCAGATAGCCATT
This sequence comes from Oreotragus oreotragus, assembly GCA_006410675.1. Taxonomy (NCBI): domain Eukaryota; kingdom Metazoa; phylum Chordata; class Mammalia; order Artiodactyla; family Bovidae; genus Oreotragus; species Oreotragus oreotragus. The sequence continues at coordinate 258,667 of SJYX01014378.1, forward strand.
TTGCTTTCTTGCATTTCTTTTCCATGGGGATGGTGCTGATCCCTGTCTCCTGTACAATGTCTCGAACCTCATTCCATAGTTCATCAGGCACTCTATCAGATCTAGGCCCTTAAATCTATTTCTCACTTCCACTGTATAATCATAAGGGATTTGATTTAGGTCATACCTGAATGGTCTAGCAGTTTTCCCTACTTTCTTCAATTTAAGCCTGAATTTGGTAATAAGGAGTTCATGATCTGAGCCACAGTCAGCTCCTGGTCTTGTTTTTGTTGACTGTATAGAGCAGACTCAGAATGCTAATTTCCCTTCTCTGATGATGCTTAAAGACATCAATATGGCTCAGGAAAAGAAAACAAATTGCAGAGTTAATTATCTTTGACTGCATTTTAGGCTTTATCCTTTGAGGTCACTACATTCTCCATCTGTAAAATGGGCATCAGGTAACATATCAATTTTCAAGACAACTCAGGAAGAACCTTAAGACAAGGCATTATTAATACACTAAAATACAGGTCTTCAAGTCCATAAATAAAGTTGATTGTTGTTGTTTTTTTTAAAGGCTTTTCTACAGGACTTTAGAAATCACCAGAGAAAAGAATCAGTCTAACTGGCTTGCTTATAAATAGAGATGTTCTATAAAATTCACAAAATTTCTGGTATGTTTTAATCTAGTTATAATATATTTTAATAATATGGACATAACAAATTTAATTATAACCAAAGGCTGGCCAGATTAAATTTTCTTGCCTATAAAAGAGGCATTTATAAGTACTTTTGCATTAGCACCGATCCAGCCATAGGGCTTTGTTGCCTTCAAGTTATTTGATTTTTTGTGAAATCTGGAGATATCCTGAAAGGGATGCCATCCTAGTTCACTTAATGGTTAACAGCATGGGCTTTGGAGTCAGTCTGAGTTCAAATCGCCTCAGTTACCACTGGTGTGACCTTGAGCATATTTTCTAACCCCTTCAGGTTCTTCATCTGAAGAGTGAAGATAAAAAATCATGATTTGTCTCATGAAATGGTCATGAGCCTGAGTGTGAATTCTCTCCAAGGAAGCACCTCGCACACTTCCTGGTCATACATCAAGGGTTCACCAAACACTGGCTATTTTTACTACCCTTTCATCAGCATATGTGAATTGGTTTTATTCTTAATTCCTTTGAATGAACCCAGCTCGCCCATGCGAGCCCGCATCCACATGCTGCGGGCCTTCAGAATTCTGCCAGCCCATTCTTTTTTTATTCCACTGTCTCTCCACATTTGGCTTCCACAAAATGCCCCAAGGAGAAGAAACACACTCTCTTCCTCTGCCAGACTCATATACTGGGTTGGCCAAAATACTCACTCACATTTTTCCATAACAATGTACAGAAAAATCTAAACTATCTTTTTGGCAAATCCAACACTTACTTAGGATGTCCTAAGTGGCACTAGTGGTGAAGACGCACCTGCCAGTGCAGGTGACATAGAGACGTGGGTTCCATCCCTGGGTTGGGACGATCCCCTGGAGAAGGAAATGGCAACCCACTCCAGTATTCTTGCCTGGAGAATCTAACGGACAGAGGAGCCTGGAGGGTTACAGTCCATGGGGTTGCAAAGAGTCGGACATGACTGAAACGACTTCGCACACGAGACTTATTNCCCTGGGTTGGGACGATCCCCTGGAGAAGGAAATGGCAACCCACTCCAGTATTCTTGCCTGGAGAATCTAACGGACAGAGGAGCCTGGAGGGTTACAGTCCATGGGGTTGCAAAGAGTCGGACATGACTGAAACGACTTCGCACACGAGACTTATTTATCTGTCCTAAGATACTTCTTTGGACATTTGATAATTTGGTAGAGGAAATGAATTCTCCTATCATGCTGGCTTTTCTCACAATATCTAAGGTGTTAGCCAAAATCACTGCTCTCCTATTACTGCATTCCATTCCAACAATTATGAAAGAGTTATCTCCAAAAATATATATTATTGAATCATAATTGCAATATATGGTGATTCATTCCATTATGGTTATTAGGATGATCATATTAAGATTACTCAGATTAATGTCCCTCCTAACCATTGTACAAATGTAAGTTTTTTCTGGCAAAAGACATTATGCAATGTGTTCAATTATTCTAATGATCATACATATTCTATATTTTCATCAACCAAGTATTTATTTTAAAAATACTTGGGATAATTTTAGAGGAAATAATTCTATTCCCAATTGCCACATACAGGCTTAATTTTTTTTAAAACCAATTGATGTAGTTTAGAGGTTAAATAAAACTTGTAGTTCTACACAATTGTGTCTAAAGCTACTGATTTAGCTACTGCCTATGAAAATGTTGATAAGTGGAAGAATCATGAGTGATTGTACTGCTTATAGGATTGAAAAGCTGGTCCTAAGGAAGGTTTCCATGTATATTGGGCATTCTTCCCCTTCTGACTCATGTGTCTGGTGGCAGATGAAGCGGCCTTGGCTTCCTCTGGACCACAGCTAGGCAGCACCAACCCCTGCCAAACTCTTGTGTAGGAGGATTTGGGAGTCTATCTCAGGTAGCATCTCCTAGATGGATGAATTCAACAGGATGGATGTGATACAGTGGCTTTTCTCTGGGCTCAAATTTCACTTTAATTCTGCTCTCCTCCCTACCCCCACCCTTAGCTCCCAACCCTTCCAGCAGAGATGGCTTCTCACAGTTTCTCTTTCCTGAGTCTATGACATTAGGATTAACTGGAGAGTTTCTAAGTGTATACCTAGTGAGAAATGGAAGATTACCTGCCTTATCAGTAAACAAAGAGTGTCTGATGCTGGGAAAGATTGAGGGCAGGAAAATAAGGTTGATGGCACACAGGATGAGATGGTTGGATGGCATCACTGACTCAATGGGCATGAGTTTGAGCAAACCCTGGGAGACACTGAAGGACAGAGAAGGCAAGCCTGGCATGGGTCCATGAGGTCCCAAAGAGTCAGACAGACTGAGCGACTGAACAATCACACAGTCATGAGCGATTGCAGCCACCACTGATGGTGAGTTGGTGAGCCCGGAGGGAAATCAGGAAGCAGAAGAATACCTGCCGTCTAGCAGCCATCCGACTGCAGCCACTCCCTGTGGTGAGCCCTGAGAATATGAAACGCAGGACGCTGGCCTCAGATAGCTGAGGTGCATATCAAAAGAATGATTTCGGTGAGCCCAGATTCTTGCATCTTCTCATACGCAGAAAAGTGCTAAATTTCTTAGCTTGAGAAATTTTGTTTTCCTTTAATTAACAATAATCTTGTGATGTTCAGACTACCTGTCCTTTGCTGAAAATGTCTATATTTCCTGGCTGCCCCCCGTCCCCCTGTTCTTGCCTCCTTGGGGAAGTTCCTTGAGATGCTGCCTACTGGGCTTAAAGTCCTAAAATTCCCACTGAGTAAAATATAACTGCCGACTTTTAGGCTAAGAATATTTTTAAAGTCAGCACTAGGGATGGTGGCAGAGATGAGGGTTTCTCTCTTACTGGCTTGTTTTCTCTGAAGATCCGTTCAGCACAGTTAGAATGTGTGGCAAGGAAGGAGGAGGGGGAATCAGATGTTTTATTTTTTATCAGCCCAATTTATTCTGTTTTACTTTCAGGGACACAAGTTGCATTCTGCCAGCCAGCTTGTGATAATCATTTTAAAGTGACATTTGCTTTGTAATCCATTTCAGGTAAAGCATATGCATTATCTGAATTGAATAAACAAGGGGAGAAAAACATGACTATATTTTGTTGGAGAAAATTCCCATTGACAGAGTGACAGTTTCTTTACCAATTTTTTTACCCCTAGTCAATCATTTTCGCCAGGAAACGTATGATACCCCTACAGTGGATAAAAGCAGACTCTAAGTATATCCTGGGATCAGAGCATCAGAAAGCCATTACCACCCTAGTTCTGAAGGGGTAACCCACTGAAACTAGCTCTGTTAGAAGGCGGCTCCAACAGGGGCTGGGGCCTTCAGAAGAGGAATTAGTTACTGCCAGTCATGACCAGCCCTAGAGAAAGAAATGGCAACCCACTCCAGCATTATTGCCTGGAGGATTCCCTGGACAGAGGAGCCTGGTGAGTTATAGTTCATGGGGTCGCAAAGAGTTGGACACAACTGAGTGACTAACACACACACACACACACACAACCATGACTAGGTAAGGAAAATTCATGGGAAATGAATGTGTAGGGCTCTCTCCTTTCCAATCTGTGAACTCCTGTCAGTGGTCCCCTTTAGGGAAACCCAACTTGAAGACAGAGGGCAAGGGAGACTATTGATTCCAGCATCCCAGTACACAGAGTTGGGAGAGCCAGGTAGACAGTGTATGAGAAACAGCAAATGACAAAGAGTCATCATGTAAACAGACCTTTGAGATACAAGCCATACTCACTCCCCTGTTCAAACTATAATGCCTTTCAAAGCACAGTTCAAGCAGAGCCTCTCGGGAGCTTCTCCTGGTAACCCTAGTTTTTACTGATTTCTCTCTTGTTTGACTTTATAGCACTTAAAGCTTGTCTTGGTATTTCTCATTACACACATAAGGAAAGGGAGTTATAATCTGACATCTAAACTATTTCTTTTTGCCATATATTGAAGCTTGGTTAGAGGCTATACTGATGGTTATTTTATATTTAACAGCACTGCTCCTTAAAAACATAATATTAACTCCATCTCTCAATACTTTAACGCTTCTGAACTTCCTATCCCAGTGGGTACTTCAAGGTTCATCAGTTTTATTCTCTTAACACTATTTATTAATTGCCTTCTATGAAAGTGTGAAAGTGAAAGTCACTCAGTTGTGCCCAACTCTTTGCGACCCCATGGACTATAGAGTCCGTGGAATTCTCCAGGCCGGAATACTGGAGTGGGCAGCCTCTCCCTTCTCCAGGGGATCCTCCCAACCCAGGGATCGAACCCAGGTCTCCCGCATTGCAGGTGGATTCTTTACCAGCTGACCCTCGAGGGTTGGTTGGTTCCAACCCTGTATGTGTGGGGGTGAGGAAATAGCTCTTGATGTCAGGAGCTTCTATTCTTTCTTTCCATTCAAGGATTTACTCATCTGTTCAANGGATCCTCCCAACCCAGGGATCGAACCCAGGTCTCCCGCATTGCAGGTGGATTCTTTACCAGCTGACCCTCGAGGGTTGGTTGGTTCCAACCCTGTATGTGTGGGGGTGAGGAAATAGCTCTTGATGTCAGGAGCTTCTATTCTTTCTTTCCATTCACGGATTTACTCATCTGTTCAATAGCCTTTTAGTGTGTACCTATTATGTGTCAATTACTGTGCTCGGCACTAGGGTTCCACTGGCGACAGGAAAATAGACCTGGCATCATGGAACTTGCAATCTACTGAGGGAGAAGTCATCCAAAAACAATTCTAAAAGCATCACAGGAGCAAGTGTAAAACTGCAACTATGATGAGTGCAGTAGAAACAAGGAAAACAGCAGTGAGGAAATCTAACAGAGGGAACTGACTTAACGGAGATAAGAGAAGGCTTCCTTGAAGACAGGGTCATTTACGTGAAACCAGAAGAATAAATAAGAGTTAACTAGATGAATTGCCAGGGGGCATTTCATAACTATCAGTTCAGTTCAGTTCAGTCATTCAGTTGTGTCCGACTCTTTGCGACGCCATGAATTGCAGCACGCCAGGCCTCCCTGCCCATCACCATCTCCTGGAGTTCACTCAGACTCACGTTTGTCGAGTCCGTGATGCCATCCAGCCATCCCATCCTCTGTCGTCCCCTTTTCCTCCTGCCCCTAATCCTTCTCAGCATCAGAGTCTTTTCCAATGAGTCAACTCTTTGCATGAGGT